>CM055756.1:8961804-9309304 GCA_029465975.1 Dallia pectoralis
GATCTCCTGAGCACCTGATCAAATTAGCAGACCAGCGAAGAGCCGAATGCTCTTATTTAGAGGAGTATCCAGAACACAACGCTCCACTAGTCCATTACCACCACAGCCCTACCCCGAACGCCTGATCCCCCAGAATGTTTTACACTTTTGACGGGAAAAGAGAGGGTTGAATCAGGTTTTAGGTCAATCCCCTACTTTGACTTGCTTCCAATCACTCTTCACAACTGCTAAGGCTTGGATTGACATCACCAGTATGATGCAATGTTTCACCTCCATTGTATTGCTAACAGGTAAGACATTTCGCTCCATTTTACTCTTAAAAAAGACACTAAGGGCTCTAAAATCATATAATCTTAGGTTGTATTGGTAGATATTTTGTATTACGTATGGTAGTCAATCGTTGTGGTAAAACAACAAAGGGCATTTCATAACAGGATTACATTTAACATAACACAATTATTTTTTTTATAAATACAAAATGTAAATAGATGTTCATGTTAATTGAGTTTATTGAAGTTGTGCTCAGTTGGAATATTGTAGTCAGATTTTTTGTCAAATGTAAAGAGTAGGCTACACTTCTGTTTCAAATCAGTCACGTACAATAAAATATACTGTAGGTTTCAATACAGTGTCTATATTTTAATGTCTTTCGTTCGGCCTACTTTTGTGTCCAGCTCCTCATTCGTGACATTTGTTGTTTAACTTATATAAACCAGGTAGGCCGATTGAGAACAAATTCTCAGCGACCTGGCCTGGTGATTTTTTATAGGCACTGTATTACACATTTACCAGGTAGTCTCATCTGTAAAGACACAGAGAGAATGCTACATTATCCAAAAGAAACATTTTTGAAATGCATTTTGTAATTTCTTGTTAATTTAAGAAAGCATCTTTCGTTTTTAAGGAATCTATCTAATCCAATATATTCTTCTGAAATCTTCACTCATCTCTGGTCCAACAGTATGTGCTGCAGATGCTTCATCCAGAACAGGCCAACTAACCAATGCCACCACTGCTGAATCCAGCAGAGCCAATGCAGACCCGTCATACAAAACAGACCCGTCATCCCGAGTAACCGCGTCAGCCTGCGCGACACGTCGATGTCTGGCCAACATGTTGATCAAAAAAGAAGCTCTGAGTCAGCCACAGTCTCCGCAGTGCATCTCAATAATCCGTGTGCCATTAATAGTGTATGAAACTCTGTCCGTCGTAAGTCCCATTTCTCTATCTTTTATTTTTGATTAGTTTAGTACAATGTGTTACGGAGATGACATTATATGTTCTGATCGATTGTGTCAATGTGGATATCTAAACAGGACACGAAAAACCTTCGCTTCCAGAGTCGTCTGAGAGTCATGCTGGTAAGTACACACGTCAATCGAAGAAGACAGTCACTTATAGTTTGTCACAAAACCATAATTATGATGCTAATCTCCAGTCTTGGGAAGACCTCGACTTATCATGGGACACATCAGTCTATCCACATGATACGGTGGTCCTGCCTGTCAGAAAGATCTGGACACCCAATCTCCATGTGACTAATGGGTAGGTATATACAACGGTTTACAATAACACGACACCAACGCGATGATACTGATGTTGTCAATGGACCACGTTGAGATGTGCCAGCTTAAGTAGATTAAACCTAAGATGTCTGATTTCCAACCATAGAGTGGAAACGACTACGAGGCCCGGTAACCAGGATCTGCTGGTGCATAGCAACGGGACTGTAGAACACAGCGTCATCATGAACACTGTGGTGGGGTGCGAGGTGAACCTGTACAATTACCCCTTCGTTTCGGATTTCTGCGTTATCGCTATCAATGTGTGGACACTTAACGGTAAGTGCGTAATTTCAAGTGTTTTTCTGTCTGCTCTAACAAGTCTTACATGAAAGAGGTTGTGAACGGGGTTGGGGAAAAACATGGAGTATTTATGAATCTTCAAGTTGTGCAGCTTATCCTTATAGACAATGCATTTATCAGGTGAATTGCTCAGGACTCATTCCTTTAGCTAGTAGTGTGTGGATAGTTATGCTATCCTCAATGAATTGTTTCATAATTGTTTTTTAAAATTATTATTAAAAAGAACACCGCCAAACAAGAAAGAGGAAGTAATATTAGCAAGCACAAGCGATAAAAGCCTTCCCATGATTCCTGTCGTACCTACCAACCTGTTGCGCCATGCACATTATAAAAATCACCCAATATTAATAAAGACATTTAGTGTAAAGTCAAAAAAACACGTTGCATTAGCCAATGACAACTGAGAAAGCAAGCGCAGTGCTTACCTGTAAGGATTCCAGTGTAGACTGGCCTGTTGAGTGAGCAACTTGATATCAAGCATGGTTAGTACACTGACATCAGCTGTCCCGAGTCCACTGAAAGTTGCTGTGATGAAGTGGGGCTTTAATTCACAGTAGAATATCACAAGACTGCAATAATTGATGGTGTGGCACTCCAGGAAGCATTACCTTTGTGTTGCATATAATAAACAAAGAGAATCTGTTGCGATATGGTGTAATGTTGTTTAGTACTATAACATATCTGCCTCACCAGATTGTGGAATATTCCTGGTCTTCGGAGATGTTATAAAGTCAAGTTCACACAGTGGGGACTGGCTTACTGAAGCGGTGGAACTTACTGCTCAAGGAGGCAGAGATGATCGCAACTATCTAGGGGTTAGTGATTCCTCCCTGTGATATCATTCGTGTGACACCTATTTCCCTGATTTGGGGAACAGCACTTGAGAAAGCATATTTCAAAGCAACTACAACAGTAAAAAACCCATTTCAATATCCGGGAAAGTGTCTGTATGATATCTTTAATCAAAAGGAAACCACTTCATCAAGATCTTTATAATCAAATTGTCAGTATCTTTTATATTGTAATTGCACTGAATACAGAAAACAGGCTAAACATTGTTTTGGATTCTGAGAAATTCTAAAATAAAGAAATACACTATAGGATATTTCAAGATTTCTAGGGTGAGGCATAGCTAGAGCGGCGCAAACGACGATGAACAATGTGGACTCATGATGTGGACTCATGATGTTTATGTTGTAAAATCACCAAACAAAGATTTTAATGTTATATCAATTATCTCATCTTCCAATAACAAACAAATGCAATACATTGAGATGGCAGAACTTTAAAAACAAACTCTGAAGTACCTACGTGTCTTTACAGGTGTCGCTGAAAATGCGATCTGAGAACCCATTTCTGTCCTTGGTCCTGCCCAGCATACTGATAATCTTGGCTGACGTGGTCAGCTACGCCCTTCCACTGGACGACGGAAAGCGGATCCCCTTCAAGATTACACTGGTTCTTAGCTTCATCATGTTTCTCAACATCCTCAACAACCTTTTGCCCGGAGGAGGCCAGTGTAGCCCCATAATTCGTAAGTTTAACGCATGCGCTCCAGGGTAATGGGTTGGCAGAATTTAGAACCGGGTCTTCCAAATGGACATTCGCTCCAAGCATACTTCCATTAGCAAAATGGCTTTTAGACAACCAAGTCAAGGAATTGGAGTGCCCACACACAAAGCCCTAACCTTAAATTTGTGGGCAGAATTTAAAGAAGCAAGAAAGCCAACAAATCTGACTCTGTCACACCAGTTCTGACAGACCAATTATTGTGAGAAGCTTGTGGAAGGCATCTTGAAATGTTTGATCCAAGTTAAACAATTCATAGGCAATGCTACCAAATACTAATTGAGTGTATGCAAACTTAAGACCCACTGGGAACGTGATTAAATTAATTCTTAAAACACCGTACAGATCCTACCTGACCTAAGACAGGGAATATTTACTAGTTCTGGATAATGAAAAACTGAGTGTAAACGTATTTGGTTAAGGTGAATGAGAACTTCAGATTTCAAGTGTAAACGGTACCTCTCAGAACAAATGCAACACCTGCACATTTTCTTGTTCTGTCTTATAGGAAAGCACTTCAGTTTCTGTTTGGTCGTCCTGGTGTTGAGCATGCTGCAGTCAATGGTGGTGACCCGCCTGGCTAAGAGTGGCACTGTCCTTCCCTGCAGCCTGTCCAAGTCGAGAGACTCAAATCTTCAAGGCGAAGACAAGGGAGAGGATAGGAATGAAGGTACACATTTTCTCTTACAATGATTCCTTCCTAGTGATCCGAAGTTCTGATGTGCTCAAACTGACTTTCAACAGGCTGAGACGTGGTGTAGTTTTTAAATGGATTGGAGTCTTTCAGGGGATAAAGGGCAGTCCATTAGTCAGGCGAGGAACAAAAAAGTTGTAGAGACAGCATTAAGTTGATCAAAGGACAGCATGCATCTGAGCTTGATTAGGAAGTCACAAAATCTGTTATTTTGGACTGAATATTTTAAATTAAAAAGTACTATTGTGCCACTGTCCAACGTACATAGGAACTGTGCTTGTAAGTTGGTATGCTCTAGCAGTGGTTCCCAATGCAAATTTACCTGACAACTTCATATTAATCATTTGTTGAACTGCACCAATATCTTCTGCAAGGAATGGCTTTCTGTCATGGAATGTTAAGTAATATAGGCAATTCGCATGCTACACATCATTGTCATATCTATTATGTACATACTTTAGTTAATTTTATAGTGTTTGGGCGATGTATTGCAGACCAAGTACAAAGTCATGTTTAAGATAACTTCGCTATGTTTCTGCTCAGCAGACATGTTTTCAGTAACCCGAAATGTTTTGAGGGACCATTGGTGGTCACCATAAAACCATAACCACATGTTATTCAGTAATACTATCGCAACAATGCCATTATATCTAAAAGGTATTTCAATCTATTACTCATGAGGTACAATTAAAAGCATTCTGCCAAATGCACAAACACATTTTATTTCCCATAACATATTAAATGCAATGTTAAATAACACACTAGAGGTTCATACTGACAATGCATGTGTATTGATAAATGTTAATGATAACCAAATAAATGTGTATTTTTATTGTTTGAGCATTCAATTGCATTTATTCCAATATTCAATAGTACTTATTTCTGCAAGTAAACTCTTACTGCCAAGATAAATAGCGCTTATCAGTTTTCTGAGGAGAGCAATCACTTTTGCACTTATCACTTACAACCAAAATGTTTTAACTAGTACAACAACTCAAATGTCTAAATGTATTTCCATTTGACCTATCTAGAATCAAAGTCTGATATTGCTGTCATCAAATTAAAGCCCTGGATGGAAGAAAAGGATACACCACTCCAAAAGGTGGTGACGTTTCTCGACAAAATCGCTGCCGAAGACCAGACAAAAGCAAGACACGATACATTTGCGAACCGCGTAGACCTGATCTGTTTCTGTATTTATCTGACTGTTCTCATTCTCTATGCAGCTGTCATTTTGTTTATCTCTTTTGGATCTCCATGTAAAATTAACCATTTAGAATTCTGGGACTAAATTGTTTAAATTGGGTCTTTACGCTTTTTCATAAGCTACCAAGAAAATAGTTTAAGCTGCATGTAGATGCGTGTATTCTTCAGTAAAGCTTTAACAGAAATATTTATAATAGAAACCTGTCATATGTAGAATGAAACATTTATCAAATAAAACATTAATGAATACATGGAAAAGATACTGTAGCTATTACAGATATAAACATGACCACGTTTTGAAGGCAATGTAAAGGTCTTATTCATTTGTAGTCTGGACGCCGAAAGTCTCCTGCTCTGACTGCATATGGGAGGGACTACTGCCACATAATGAAGCAGACCATGTTTTCAGAGGAAGAGGTTTAGTTCAGACCCATACAGACCCAATGTGCAATTGTTTATTAATTCAAACAATCAATCATCATGACACAGTTGATGAAAATCCAGTATTTACAGTCTTACATTACAATCAGAGGCTGTCAACATGGCTGTAGTTGATTATTTTGCTGGAAATATACCAATAATAAAAATATACAGTATTAGTACATTCTTTTGGAAAATGGGAATATACTGAAAGTAAACATTTTCTAGGATGCAGTGGGAATTTAACCCTGTGCCCTCAGAATAGAGAGATGCCTTCCACCTGCTCAACAGGAATTAAACGCTATTACCTTGCCAATTCTACCTAGTTAAAGCAAGACAAGACACACTTTATCAGACCATATATTAGCAACATTGCTAATTCTTTCTTCTTTCTTCCAATCCACCTTTACGGCCCCTGGTCTTTGGCCATTGCCTATGAAAAGAAAACTACAATTAATGCCTGATGAAATATCACTGACAGATGTACTTAATGTGGCAACCAAACTTCAAACTTCAAATCAAATGTGAAATACAAGACCAACGTTTATCCAAATCACATAAAATGTTTAGTAATACATGTTTTGTAATACATAATAAATACTAGTGATCGGATGCACAACACAGTTAGCTTGAAGTGAAAGGGCCTTGGCTTGCATCAGAGTCCCACCAAACGAGATTGCGTTTACCGATGCTTCACTTATCCGAAGCCCCTCACAGAGACACTTCTCTGAGGTTGACATCCGCTCCAAACCCACTTTGGACACCAATGTAGAGTCTGGCGAGCAGAGTCCAACTGACAAACTTCAGCTCCGCAGCCAGGCGCACTGCCCACTGTTCCAAAGGGATATTCCCCTTTGGAGGGGCGTGCATTGGCCCAAACAGGGTCGCTACAATATGTTTGAGCTGGACGTCATGCATTATGAATAACAGGCGGATTTCAAAATACTGTAGACTTTTGTTCAAATTAACATATAAACAATGTAACCACGTGACGAATGACGTTTGAAGCAGACTGCAGATATGAAACTCCCCTGACTGACACCAGGGCTTTCGTCCATGTCAAATTATTTACCCCATATATTGCACATAAACGATAGGCGATTATGTGAGACTTAGCAAACATTTTGAGTTCTACAGATACTTTTGATTGTTGCTCATATAATTTGTTTCATTTAGTGTAATTTATGACACTCTTAACTTTAATTCGAACCCTTGCAATGGATTCACAGTTTTAAAAAATGCAAGAAGAATGTGGGATACAAAAACAACTGATTCCCCTTTTCCATGCACACCTGCCTAACCATTGCGGCGCAAAAGTCTTGAATGGAAACATACATCTATATAAACATTAAACATGTGATTTTTATTCCTGACCAGCAGGTGGCACCACTGCACAGTGACTTAAAAAGCCTGGTGACAATGAACCGTGTGGCCAATTTGACTGACTTCCCATTCCACATACCCGTTTAAAGAATTGGCTTCCCAGGTAGCTGGTTGCCATCCTCCTCAAGTCGGTCTTCCCGCCTACTTTGCATCGTACATATCCATACAGGTTTGCCCACTGTAAAGCCACACCCATGATCACCACTGCCTGCAATTGGACATGATAAAATTAGTGCTTTGGAAATTTACGTGTCATGAAGAGACCCAATAATTAATTGTACAAAATATAGTTTTTGTCTTTAAACAGAAAATATCTACGTTTACATAAAGTAAAGAAAAAGCATTGGACCCACCAGCCACTTAAAATTGAAGGAGAAGAGAGTACTGAACACGAAGATTACCCAGAAGACCGGACACACAACCAGACCAAGCCAGAATATCCGTGATTCCGAGTTGGTCGCAATTTTTTTACTCTTTGCCTACAGAGAATTGAGATAAGCGCATTTATCGATTACACCAAAGTATTGTTGTTTAGTTTCCTTACCTCAAATGGACACAGACATTTTTATTTATGGATCAATTACACATGACATTTTAAGCATATTGTAGAGTTTTATGTCCACTGTTCGTTTTTCACTAAATAATACACAGTCAGGTACCACAACACAGCTACAACCACAGGCATTATGATAGAGTTGACATCTCACCGATCTAGATTCAAATACCCAATGGGATTTTCCATCATCGTCCACCTGATTCCACCATCTGAGTCCCACCATCAACCTACCAGAAACATTCTTCGAAACGGGGAAAACATCTTTTGTTTACTGATCATAGTGAAATTGCTAAGCTATTTGCCATAAACACCAGGTTAAAATAACATATCCATATTCATGCTAACATGTTGTGCTAGCTGTAGTATTGGTTTGACATTAAATAACATGATTTCATTTTCAACTTACTGTGCCAGTAACAGCTGGTCACAATGTTGGAGGCAACATAAGTAAAGGCACATATTATTTACGATGGGTTGCTGAATAGAATCAAAGACCCAGCAAAGCAACAACGAAAACAGTTCAAAGCATCCAAAGTGGCAGCCCCCGGCCATCTTTAATTTCATACTTTAAAAATTTTTGCTATATAAAATCTATTTCACAGTGCTACCTAAATAATGACCCCCTTAACAATTATAACATTTTCTCACAAATACAGATTCACTTAAAGGTTTAGGTTTGTACGAGAGGGGGATGCCCTTATTCGGAGAGAATTACAGGTACATAGTTTCTTGTACTATTTTTTATTACGTGTAGGAAATCCATTCACCTTAACTGTCCAGAAGTCGCATGACAGGAGGAGGATAATGGTAACCATATAGAAGATGAAACTACTGCCTAGGATTTCACACACCAGGTATACAACGATGGCAGTGGTGCGGAAAAAAAGATGAAAGAATGTTGCCAGGGGATGCCTAAAACAAGAGCAGTTGTTTTAATCACGTATACAGCACAACATCACCTTGTTCCCAAACCAGAATCGCTAACACAAATACATACGTGTTTCATTAACTCCGTGTCGATAGTAAATAAACTTCCAAAACGTACTTAATTTCTGATTTCCTCTTTAAGGCAGTGGCATCGTCGTCGTCGTCACCAAAGAGTGGAGCATCTGCCTCTTGTGAATCCTGCGAAAGAAAATGCAACGTTAAACAATTCAGGAACAAAACGAAATCTTGACAACTTAAATGTTTGCTTTGTGCGTCTAAAACGGTGCATATATTGACACTAGGGCTATTATGTACGCAGTATGTAGCTAGCTGGCTATATTACTACACAGACAGTTGCACTATGTAACTAAACGCTATGGTAGATCGTACTGGATTTACCTATTTACTGTATCTAAATTATCGGTTAAAGCGAAGCATTTACACTAGCAGAGTGACTGTAAATAATTTAGAAAGAAAATAACGTATTCTTGTAAAAAAAATAAACAGATCTCACCAGTCTCATCATCCTTAACACCTGTTGAATCTCACTGCTCACTTCCTGGTGACGTGTAGGTAAACAATAACTTTCTGGGTGAAGGACCCCGCAGAGGTGGCAACATCATTTGCCTAACTGCAAATCGTCTAACACAATTGTAAATTGAATTTCGAAAAAGAAAACGTGATATTATTGTGAATCTGATGTGTCAATCATTTTGGATGATTTAATAGCATACCCAACATGACCATCTCAGCCGAGATTTTCAGAGATTCCTTTCACAATGTCTTTGAATCTTGCCCACATTCCCTTCTTCCCCACGGTCCCTGTATGCCTGCCCCGCATTTTCCCCGCAAATAAATTACCCATAACTTTGCAACCTATTAATATGAAGAAAACATTTATAAAACAGTCTTAAGATGAAGGCACTGTACGTCGCTGTAAAAAAGTACAAAATTACATTTTTTATTGTCAACTACATAACTGATCACAGCAGGCATATTGGAATGGAAGTGTTTGACATGAAGAAATGTTTTGTCATCATATAAATATTTTTTTTTTTACACATTGATCATTTTCAAGTGTTACTTGAAAAGGTGATCAGCCATAGCTTTAACACACATGCTGCTCTACACTATAGCCTACTGTCCAAAATATGAAATGGCTTTAAAGCTATTGACATAATCCAGACAGCTTTTTGCATGGAGATATATCTTATTTTGTAAGCATTACTCTTATTTTTGGCAGCAGTCACACTCTCCGATCAAGCAGGTGACCAAGCTGTAAAGGTAACTGTTTAACCAACTTTTGTCAACTTCTAATTAACTTGGGAACCTGAGCACTCACTCTCTCATGTGACAGTCACGCCATCAGAAACAAAGTTCACCCTGAGGTCCCTCTACTTCGGCCACAAGCATTTAGGATGTCAGAAATGCCTGTTGTATTTATTTTGCTCTGTCTGTCCGGGGCTGCTGAATCTCTGTACAAGCAGTGGATACCGGACACTAACTATGGAAACGAGACCAACTGGGACAAAGGGTCAGTGCCCTGCGGTAACGACATAGTGCAGTTCTTGGCCCAGAGGAAGGTTTCCGTGTACGTTGAGACCGTTTACTCCATCAAGGAAATGCGGTTTCCGGAGGACGGGGAGTTTATTCTGCCGTCAGGGGGAGGCTTCACAGTTAATAGTGGTGGGGAACCCGGTTGCGGAGCGGGCGTCACCACCCAGTTTAAAGACGCCCAGTCCCTGCAGTGGTTTGACCCTGCGCTTTGGAAGACGGCCGCTTCGTCAGATGACTTGGAGAAGGGCCGCTTACTGTTCTCGGTCCACGAAGAGAGCGTTCCCTGCCAGCACGATGACATAGTGTTCCGTGCCGACTCCACTTTCCGGGTGGACACCAGTTCCAACCAGCAAGGGGTCCCCGTCCAGAGTGTCTCTGTGCTTGGTCAGAAGTTTAGCGGCGGCTCAGATTTCACCCAGTATCTGGGTTCGCGCTCTGGCACGCTGCAGTTTCACGGCTCCTCTAAACCCAGTGTCGGGGCTTCAGGCTGTAGCGACGCCTCGGGCTGCAACTGTGGGAACTCTGCAAATCACGACAGGATCTGCAGCAAAATCAAATGCGCTCCTATGAGTTGTAGGAAACCGTTGTACCCCGCTGGACACTGCTGTGACGTGTGTGGCGCCATCGTCACCGTCCGGTACACCTCAAGCTTCAACCTGGAATCCTATCGGAACAGACTGCAGAACCTCTTCCTCGGCAGGACCCCCTATCGGTCCATCCAGATGGGCATGTCCAAGGTGCTAAAATCACAGTGGTTCCTCTGGATGATTCCTCATGCAGACGAAGCTTTGATCCAGATTGTGCTTCTGGACGGTGAGTCTGGTGCGTTGGCAGAGACCCTGGCTCGTGACATACTGAAGGACGTCCAAGACCAAGGCTCGACCCTGGGCATATCCGGGGCCGAATTCCAGGCCTCTTCTGGGGCCACGAGTGGTGACAGAGACCAGGGCAATGCGGGAGTGGTGGTGGGTGCTGTGATAGGAGTCATAGTATTAGTCGCGGGAATTCTCGTCCTGGCTGTCCTGTTCCGTAGAGGCATTGTGAGAATCCCAACAATGCCCAACATCCCAACCATTTCTATTGCTTTTCTGAGAAGCCTGGCGCAAAGCCAGCAAGAGAACAGTGAGTTCACAGACCATGGCTTCGAAAACCCAATGTTTGACGATCCAGGTCTAATGCCGGAAGTACCAGGAATCTATGGGGGTAAAGATATGAACTCTATCGCTATGACATCTTCAGGTGTGTATTTCACAAACCCAGCATTTGATGCAAATGAATCCTCTGCAGATTTTACAGTCTGAGATTTGAACCCATGGTAACAGTTGTAGTTGAAAGTATGACCATAAAGTCTGAAATCTTATATTTATATAATTTGCAGTTGTGAAATGTTACCACGAACCTTTTTACCAACTAGATGACAACAGATTTGTTTTTGAGAATTGTAATCATATCAATACGAACGATAAAGCTAGTCAAACCACTGATATTGTTACTAGTAGCAATCGAAATGTTAGCATACATTTAGCCTAGCTAAAACAGTTTCAGTTAAATAATTGTTCTTGCTTCAAAAGCACCTTCCAGTTCACAGTTTCTTATTTCCAACAAGCAAGTGAAGCCAGCATGTGTCATGGTATCTGGCTGTCTGCATATATATATATATTTTAAGTGATTTCTTCTGTTGAAATGTTTCTTTCAGAAATGTATAAATAATATGTTCAACGCTTTTTAATTGTTAGAAATGTAATTGATTGTCACAGTGTTATTACGATTGGAATGGCCAGGGACAACTCGTCTCTGTAGTAATCAACTCAATGTTAAAGAAAGATAGTATACGAACACATTGTTAAACAAGAAAATAAAGAACAATCCCTGTTGTACACCTGCAAATTAAACTCTCACTCATGCTAACCAGTTCCAATAAAACAACATTCATTCAATTACCTTTTACTGTTTAATGCTATACGCAATCAGACCATGTTGGGTTCTGTATTAAACACTGAATTACAGCATTGACAAGTCGGTGTTTGTATTGATCACACAGATGGATACTGATTTTGGATATGACATTTCAGTAGGTGTGATGCCTGACGTTGTGTCCCATTTAATAAATACAGATGGAAACTACTCATGTAAAAGAACAATGATGCGATATGTAAAACGTTGTGTAATTGTGAGAAACAGAAATGTGTCTTTTGCTAACTTCATGGCAATGAATTTAAAAAAACTTTTAACAACTAGTATGCTTCTTTAACCTTTAGGGCTAGGCTACCAGCCAGCTGGAAACCATAATCCATAAAGTGTATTCACTATCTTGCAAACACTGTAGCTATCCAGCTGCTGTCCAGGTATTAAGGTTCTGGATTGTTCTGAACAATTGCTTCCATAGGGGGGGTGGGGGTTCTGGTACCATTCGGAAACGAGTCCTTAGGAGAGACCAATAAGACCACGCTGTCTTTCTTCGGGAGCCAAACGGTCGGCAACAGAGGCTCCTTGAACTCGGCATCGTATCTGTGCAGGAGAGTCAGGACAGCGCCGTCCTCCACGCCATAGAAAGCTAACACACCCGAGTCAAAGTCTATGTAGACGGCGTGCCTGGAGAATCCGCCTGCCGCCTCCACGGCCATCTCCACATCGGCGTGCCAGACGGAGAAGCTCCGCCCCTCCCTTCCGAGGCACCACGAGAAGTCGTTTCCCGTGATGCAGCTGCCGCTCTCGGCGCCCTTCCGGTCCAGGCTCCTGTAGGTAAGACCCACGTACGCGCCCTCCCCACTCAGCTCCACCTCGAAATAGTGTCGGCCCAGGTACATGCTCTCCTGGGCCATCGCCTGGCGCCAGCTCTCGAAGCGTTCGGGCGCATCCGCGTAGTTGTGCTGCCAGGGCGCCGTGTTGGTCACCTTCCTGTTGTCTTTAGTCAGCCGCAGGAACTTGTGGACTGTGTTTGGGTCAAATGTCAAACTGCTGCTGGCATCTGCGGCGTCAGGCAGATTGAGTTGACAAAAGGTGGGAGGGGAACAGGGAAACGTGGTTTGTCAACAGCATAGTGTCATAGACAGGGACAATACAAACATAAGTGGGCTCATTCAAATGCTAAGCTAACTACTGTATAATAGCTGAAACCAATTAGTAACATTTCACTCATTTCTTTATCATTTCCTAAAAATACAATTGATCAAATAGAAAACAATCATTGAAATGTATGTAACAGACTACGAACAAGGCTAGTAAACAACCGATTTGGCAGTCAACATTTGCTGGTCAGCAGTGAAGGATGTATCTTACACTGAAGGAAGTCATCTCGTGTCTCAGGCTCAGGGAGTGGAGAAGGCCTCTTGGCTTGGACTGTGGTTTTAATGCCCGGTTTGTCTGCAGGTCGGTGTGGGGGAGAAATGCATATTGTCCTGATAATAATATAATGTTTGACACAATGCAATGCCATTTGGCTAAATTCCAGAAGATTTACCCCAACCCATAAGCACTGTTCACCTGTGTTCCCAGTTCCCACCAAACTTTTTTCACACTTTCAAACTAAATTCTCACTTTTTTGCAAAGATCTACACATAAATTCATTGTCAGCATGCTGTCATGTGGAAAGCATTGTAATTTAACATGCTAAACTAAAAAATATTGCAATTTTTACACTCAAACTAAGTTGTGTTTGGGTTGAACACTAACCATAACTAGCAATCAGGATGTTGGCATGAGTAAAAAGGGCCAGAGGTTAGCTCGTGTGTGTTTTTGAACAATGGCTGACAACATCAGAGAGAGCTAGAGGAAGAATGAGAGGAGGAAAGATCAGGGAGAGGAACAATGATCTATATTGACATGAATGAAACTGTACTTGACCACGCTGTTGTACCTGATATGACGTTGAGGGAAACTAGGATAAAACAACAGCCAGACCTGAGCTGTTTCACTGGTGCATCAATTGTTGGGTCTCTCACAAAATAAAATAATCTACTTTCAGTATATTTCACTGTTTACTGTGCTGACCATGTTTTCATCCTGTTTACTGTAACTCGAATATGTGCAAATTAGCACACGCAGTACAGTACAGGAAAACTACATGAACTTGACATTTGTATTCATATTCAATATTTTATAAAATGCACTTTTTTGTAGAATTGTAGAATAACAACAATTGATGGTCGCAGACCATGTTTGATTTCAGAGGACCAAGAATTAGCCATTGTGAATGTGGTTGTCAAAAACAACTGAACATTTCACCATTTTATCTTATTGGGATGTTTATAGTATTTGTGTATTTTCTGTACACTTCAGCATGCAGTACTGTACTGTCCTGACAGGATTTGAAGTTTTTAATCTAATGCAAAGTTCATAGGGGAATTTCTGTAGACTATTTTAATTGATTCATTAATTACATTTTATAATGTAATATAATTGTAATGTTATTGTGTTTTCAATTGGTGTGTGACCATTCAGGGCAATTTTTTATTTATTGACTAGATAATGTGGTTTTGGCAAATATAATGTTTAATTTTGTACGAGAAATCTGTTTTTTTGTCACTATGGTCCGAGTTCAGCAGTGTGTTTAAAGTTCTGTCAGAACATAGTACACATTCAGCAAACATATGTTAACAGAACCTTTATTTGTCCAAGCCATTAGAGAACGGTTACAAACCCTGGTTACTATGCACGCACTCACCAGTCTTGCAGATGTCCTTCAGTTTGTCCGTGTAGGTCGCCTTGAGCTGGTCACACAGCACCCGGGTGGATTCAGTAAGCAGGCGACTGAAGGAGGCCATGCGCTCTGTGAGGCCGATGTACAGCCCAGGCAGACAGACATCCACAACTCCCCTCTTCCACTCAGAATATTCCTGTATTCACCAGCAGGGGGAGCTACTTAATGTAAGGGGTCACCGCTGAGACCACAAATGACAACACCTCGCTAATATATAGTTCACAACCTGCACTGCCTCTATCAAAGCATGCAAAGTACTGGACTACAGACAAAAGGTAAGAGGAAATACACCATTGTCCTCTTAGGACAGGGTTCTAAATTATTCATACAGGAAAATGCACTTTTAATTAGCGAAAAAAAATCTTAATTGTCTTCCTCACACACCACTGAAGAGAAATGAAATAATTTGATTCAATTGAATTGTTTGTGTACTTCCTGAATTGACTGGTATTGTAATTTGTATCTTGAATTAACCCAACGCCTGCTTCACATGCAACAAGACAGGACAAGTTCTCCCGTGACCTCACTCCTCAACCTGCCATACTTGGTGCGGGTTACATCTTGCATCCACTACAAACCGTGGTGCTCACTTACAGAGCAGAAACAAAATGTGTCCCTCCCTACCCTTGGGCCTTACTCAAATCCTACATTCCTACCCAACTCATTTAGCAACCTCCTCTGGGCTTTTTTCGGCCTTTGGCCGCACCACTACAGGAAGACAGCTTAGCTGTATTCTCTCTCCTTCTGCACTCCAATGGCGGCCCCAGAACCACCCTAAACCTGTGACAGCAGAGCCCACTTTCAGAAAAATTAGCTGAATGAAACCTCTGATCCCTTACTTTTTGGAGTATGTAAATTGACAGATTACTCCTTAGATTGACTGAATTACCATGAAATTGGACCCAAATCTCTCTGGCGCGCATTACATGTGACTCTAGACACAGACATTGGATCAGTTTCGCATTTTGCCTTATAATATGTTTGGGGGAGGTAAATCTGATCCTATCACTACATCTAGAGGAATATTCTCTCACCTGCAGGTAGTCCACGTCAGTTTTGTTCCTGGAGAGTCTCCCTGCTCTGTCAAGGGTCTTTTTAAGGTCTTGGCTCTTCTGCTCCAGGTGGGCCTGGATGCCCTCCGCCTGGCTGATAGCCTGCCTTTGCTCATCCTCCAGCACCTCCGTGGCCCCCCTCCGGGCCTCCTCTATGGCCCCCTGCAGAAGGTAGAACTGCTGCTCCATTACAGCTCTCGCCCCCGCCACAGAGCTCTGAAGAGAAACACGATAAAGAGTAGATCAAGAGTGGGTAGCTGCGTGTTCTGAGCTGTGTTCTGAGCTGTGTGTTGAGCTGCTTGTTGAGCAGTATTTTGACCTGTATTTTGATCCTGTATGTTGGGCTGTGTTTTGACCTGTATGTTGGGCTGTGTTTTGACCTGTATGTTGAGCTGTGTTTTGACCTGTATGTTGGGCTGTGTTTTGACCTGTATGTTGAGCTGTGTTTTGACCTGTATGTTGAGCTGTGTTTTGACCAGCATGTTGAGCTGTGTTTTGACCTGTATGTTGAGCTGTGTTTTGACCTGTATGTTGAGCTGTGTTTTGACCTGTATGTTGAGCTGTGCTTTGACCTGTATGTTGAGCTGTGTTTTGACCTGTATGTTGGGCTGTGTTTTGACCTGTATGTTGAGCTGTGTTTTGACCTGTATGTTGAGCTGTGTTTTGAGCTGCGTGTTGAGCTGCGTTTTGACCTGCACCGTATACATTTTTAACCACGCTTCGTGTACAGGGTTTGGTTACAAACAATAAACCAAAAACTTTTCCTCAAGGGATGCAATTGTAGTTGATATCATTTATTTGCACATTTGTAAAAACTATTTCATATTTCAGAGAGAGGTGGAAAGAATGTGTTCCAAAAAGCGACAATAGAATGGCGATACAGTGGCAAAATGCAGTGGCCTACCTCTATAGAGGTGGTGTTGCTCTGTAGCTTGCCAATGGCATTCTCCACAGACGTAACCGTCTTCAAAATTTCCCCTTGTTTCTTCTGCAGCTCTGTCTATTACAAAAACACCCACATGCATAAACACACTATGTAGAAATGTTTTAAATTTGTCCTATAGCTTTGAGGGAGAGAGAGAGACAAATACAGCGAGAGAGAGAGAAAAACAACCAATTAGAACAGCTGTAAACACAAAGGGCTTTGCTGTACGTATTACCAGTTAAATAACAGGTCCCAATAACTTTGAACTCCCTATTCAATTGAATCCTGTCTGCACAGTGTCTTGGTTAGCAAGACAAACGCTGGCAGTAAAAATAGGATGATACATTCTAAAATACATACTTGAAACTGATAGATGCTACTAAATGTAGCGGTGGTATATGAATGTGTGCAGTCAATTGAATCTATGAATGTAGGCTTTCAAACCAATCCTTAACACCTCATGTTCTGTATGTTTTGTTAAAATTGGTGGATCTCACACGAAATGTAGCTCTAATTAAATGTTTTTCTTTTCAAATATCCCTGAAAGTGATCACTTGTACATAAGGGCTACAAATACCTCAACCTGTTGCCGAGCCTTGCCGACGGGCACGGTACGATGACCTGGATGCTCCTCTACCTCACACTCACGGCACACGCACACACCGCAGCCGTCCGTCAGGCAGTAGAGTTCGAGAGGCAGCCGGTGCTCCTGGCAAGTGCGAGACTCAATGTCCTGCAGAGGCTCCACCAGCCGGTGGTTCTGGAACTTCTGGTTCTCCAGGTGGGGCCTGAGGTGGGCCTCACAGTAGGACACCAGGCAGGTGAGGCAGGATCTATGGGCCCGGCGCGGGCTCTCGATGCACGAGTCACACAACACGTCCTCTGGGGTGACAGCGGGCCCGCCGGAGGTTTGCGTCTCAGGGGTGTTCTCCCCTCCTTGTTCCTGGTTTTGGTTCAGGTCCTCAGCATTTATAACGGGTGTGGTGTCTCGTTTGCTTCCCGTTGCAACAAGGTCCTCTGCTGTATTTTCGTCAGCCTTTGTAATGAGCCCCTCCATATTCACTGTTTCCTGGATGTCCTTTGTGTGGTCAGTGGGCCGAGATACGTCCTGCAATCTCCTGGTTTATCTTCAGGTAGCGGGGTTAGAGCACTGGACCTCTGGCTCGGCCTCCTGAGTTGAACAAGCAGAGGGCGCAGATAAGGTTTTAATTCCTACTTTCTTACCCTCAGAGCATGTGTTAGATCTCTTGCTCAAAAAAATGTTTCTCTCTGTCAGAGTCACCCTCTACAACTGTCTGTCGTTCTGGCTCTCTCACAGTGAGCCTTTCCTCTCTAACTCTTTGTCCAGCCCCCTGTCTCAAGACCGTTCAGTGTGTGTCGTCAGGAACAGAACTGACGACCACGCCTTGGGAACCGTGTCGTTTTACTCCCGCCTCTCTTTTCCCTTCTCTAACTCTCGTTCCCAGCCCCCGAGCTCCAGACAAAGCGGTGAGCAGATTAGATCAGAATGACCACGCCACACTACATCTATACAAGAGCAGTGCCCTTCTTGTTTTACCGCTACTTCCTCTATTTAGAAGTCTAACACTGTTTAGTAGTGTATTATAATGTATGCAATGTACGGGTAATATGCAGGTTCTGTTTTGTACCTCTTGTAAATGCATGTTGTTTCTCTGTAGTCACACAAAAGGACTGCTGTTAGTGGCAACTGCTAAAGTGAAATGGGCTTCTCTTCTCTAAAAGTCTCTAAAATGCCACTGGTTGGTTGACGGTTAGGCTATGTTGGTTTGTAGGTAGGCAAGACTGAAAGTAAATAGAGCAAGGAATGTGCTGACATGTAAATGAGTACTGTCCCGTAAAAGCAACCTCATATGACATTCCACTTTAGACTAGGACAGTTTAGGAGGCAGACAAAGACGCATATGCTAACTAAATAATTTAAATAAACCAGAAGGTATGGTTAGTTCAAAATAAAAAAGTTAAGTGTGGTATCAACAAACTCACAGTCCGTGAAGCATCAAGTGACAACAGTTTATCATGAAAATCTTTTAGAACTCAAAACATTATATACAGTATGGTCAAGAACTACACTGGCATACATTGAGATAGAATTGGCAGTACCGATACTGTAATAGTTAATTATTCAAGTTAATTATTCAAGAAACCTCATGTGACCAGTTGGTTTAGAGCCCCATGTTGTATGTACGCACCTTCCTGCCAAAGTAAAGTCCTTGTCTGTTCACACATTCATGGCGATAAAACACTTTTCTGATTTCTGATTCTTATTCTTTCTGATTCTGATGCAAGTACAATTTTACGCATTTATGAAATATACTATACTTATTTATGAAATACTGTACCCTGTACAAATAATTCTAATAAACCGCAAAAGGTTATAAGCTGTTTATTTGTTTGCACTTTGTTGCTACATTAACATTCTTCTCAAGCGCGACATGAACGCAACACTGCCGAAACCCAAGATCCTCAGACACATAAACGCACCATTTTTAAGTGCTCGCAATCACCGGAATATTCTGATCACCTGTTGTGCATTATTTATCCCTCTATATATAACTTTGGTTCACACCCCACTCAGTGTGAGGTATTGTTTGTATTATACGAATTACGAGTCGTTGATTACTAGGTTTAAAATATGTTTCGGCTATTGCCTGCCTTTCGAACTTTAGTATTTCTGTCCGAGGTCTTACCGTGTGTCGACCTGTTGCCGGTTTCCTGGTATTTTCACCCTTGTCTACTCCTTCTATGCCCTAGTTTGGTGGATTCCGACCACTGGCTGCTGACTTCTGACCTGTGCCTGTATACCTGTGTAAATAAATACACGCTTGTGTGCTCTGCAAGTGGGAACACATCTCCCCACAAATCCACAATGTAATACTGTAATACTTTTCTTGACCAGCTGACTTGCAAAGCTGTTGTTATAATTTAGTAGCTTGAACTCTATATAATATTAGTTGGTATCAGTATGTGTGGAAGTTTATTGTATATTTCTTAAACTAACGGCACTTTCAATTCAGGCTCTCATTGGGTATTATATATTCAACACGCTGCACTAGACAAATATACCGTTTGGAAATTGTTTTGAAGTGTTTATAAAATCGTATGGTGTCCATCTCCAGTTGCCAGGACAGAGCTATAGCGAGAACATATTTTATTAAGATATTTTAGCCATTAATAATATTTCGGCTTTCATCAAATTGAAAAAAATATTGATGTTTTCTGTTCTGAAGATTGATTATTTGTGTACTATGAATTGACTGAAATGAATGACTGCAGTCTTTCCTATTGGTTACAGACAATGGATTTCTCCCTGACAGCCCTTTAATTCCTGAGAACATACACCAGCTTCTACTCAAAACAACGTGCTGAGATTGAAGTGGAAACAAAATTATTAGACATATTGAGAAACCTCCTTTTGATTTGAGCTTGATTTAATTAGTACAGGAACCGGCTACAACTGTGTCTGGGAAACAGGCATGTATACAGACGTGCAAATCAATGAAATATTACTGGAAGTTGTGCATGTAAACTTGGAGAAAGACTCAATAATATCCTTGGATGAAAAACTAGTTTCCTGTGATGTGTTGTGGCTTGTTTATTTGCCTACTATGCAGTCAGTAATCAGGTATAGGTTTTCATTACGTTTATTTATTTTAATGTCTTGAGTAATGTCATGTAATATTCCTGGATCTGTAGTGGTTTTCCCTCCTTACATGCTGTCCAATATTTCTGTTATTCATCTAGACGACCACTCTTAGCTCTACATCATAGACGGGTGTGAAACCGATCTGTACCTGATCAAACAAAACTTATTCTGGAAGTTTCGCATGAACAATGCAGATATTTACACAGTCTATTTGTTTATTAGGCAAAAACACATTCTTAAAGGAGAATTGCATGGCTCTGTACTTGACTTGACTCAAACAAAGCATGTCTTTAGGCTAAGAGAAACAGCAAAACAAGACCAAATGTTCTTTTATTAAACTGCAGTTACAAACTTTAGCTGTCATTAGCCACTGTATGTAGAATTTGCTTTGCTTTTGGTATTGTTTACCATGTTATCTTACTGTTAGTCTAGTAGGGTGTGAGATATAGAAACCCCATAAGCTGTACCCTCTGTCCTATCTGTTTTCCTGTGCTGAATAAAGGAAAAAAATAAAAAATGAATTCCCATGTTGTGCATTTGTCTCTTTCCCATCCCTGTCGGCCTGTCTCCTTAACATTTAACAGACACCTGTGACCACCCATCTGTAATACCCGCTATTTGGAAGTGTTTGGAATTTCTTCGAAATTGATATTCTCATCTCTCTAGCTCACTAATCTATTTGCTATTTTGTAATAAACACGTAGGTGTTATTTCCTCATTGAAGGTTAACATTGTTCTCATCTATTGTCTCCCAGGCGCTCTGACTTCCTAGATGACCTTCATGCTGGTCAGTTCATATTCACAGATCGGCTCACCACTCGTATAATCAAACCTCCTAACCTTCCTTACGCCACCTCTGTTCACAACTGTTCTTTCACCCTCAACATATCATCTCTGCCATCTATTATATCATAAATATGCTAAATAAAATGTAAACAATGCAAGGAAGCTGAAGTTACTAATGGCTGTTTACAGAAAACGTGACAATGGTTTTCAGTTTCTGATGGCACAGACTATGTTCACAAACAAAAAAGTGTAATTCTCCATTTCAAGTAAATCTGCAAGTTCAATCAATAAAAACAATAACACATGCAATACATTGGAAAGACATTCGCTGATTATACAGAGGTGAAGAATAAGGTTAAAGAGGCTACTTTGTCACTGAATATAAAAAGGCTTTATAAAATACATTTGATGGTTTATTTATTGACAAAAAGAAGCGCCTGCCTCTCAGCTTTAAAAGAAAAACATTATTATTGGGATATTATAAGAATGTGTAATTATGCAGCCAATATCCCAGTTGATATTGCCCCAAAAATCAATTGTAACAGCAGCTATATGCCTTGATTAATTTGTGTTAGTGACTTTTACACACATACATATATCCCAAAAAAAATACAGTAATAAAAAACAGTAATTGGCCACCTTTTTCAGTGAATCAAAAAAGCGGATCTGAACTGACAAACTGCGTGTAAACAAATGTACTATAGTGCAATATGTGATATTGCATAACAAACTGAATGACCCTGGCCAGACAACTGGTAAGGCACGGATATATCTAAAGGTCAATCCTCAAACACACCCTCCAAAATTCCCTCAAACGTTACCATAGCAATGAGACAATGTAAGTCACACATCGCCATGTATTTGAGACTTTGGCCAGGATTCAGCAAGTTGTACGGCAGCTGAGCACACTTACAGCTGGCAATGCACATTTTAGGAAGACATTTTCCCTGACATTTATGGAACTCAAAGCTGTGTATGTAAACTCAAGTGTAAATCACAATTAAAGTCTATTGTCACTTAAAGTCTATTATCAATTAAAGTCTAGTATCAATTAAAGTATATTATCAATTAAAGTATATTATCAATGAAAGTCTATTATCAATTCAAGTATATTGTCAATTCAAGTCTATTGTCAATTAAAGTCTAGTATCAATTAAAGTATATTATCAATTAAAGTATATTATCAATTAAAGTATATTATCAATTAAAGTATATTATCAATTAAAGTATATTATCAATAAAAGTCTATTGTCGTGCGTTGCCCTTAATCACACTTTGCATTGAAACACGGCCAATGTTGAATAGATGAATACCTATAATTTAAACATGTCTTTAATTAAAGACATTCAGTAATGAATGCACTGGCACAGGGAGCACAAGGAGCACAATAGGGATGGAGACACATGCCCCACAGGGGCCAACGTTTGGGGTTCAGAGAGGTGTTAAAGAGCAGAGCCGCTTGTTCAGCTCTCAATTCACTATGTCACATGGCATTCAGAAACACTGCTGGGCATGTACACTGTACTCTTTAGGTCCAGGCAGTCACTCTGTTCACTGCTCAACGTCCCAAAAGATGTACTGCCATCTTTATCTACTCTTCACAGACCCTGCAAGAGGATTCAACAAACGCCATTAATCCTCAAGGTCGTCCGATGCTTGTTAACTGTATTGTGTCTCCCTCTACCGGTTGACAATGGGAATGCAGTTTCTGCTCAGTTTAGGTTTTCATTCAATTCTTGATTGATATTCATAGAAGTATTACAAAATCTGCATGAAGACTATTTTCCCACCAGTGCTGTGGTTCCATCAAACGGCCTAATTCGTTAAAAAAATTACAATAGTTCATATTTCATTTTCAACTCCACCAATAGTTTGTCACAAAAAGTGGCAAATGTGCCCAGTTCGATCTTGGCACGAGTACTTGGTTAATTGAGTATAGGCTACTCTAGACTGTGACGAGATCATTGTGATATTGTTTGCATTTGTCACCTTCCACATATCAATCATTATGTCAACAGATCATCAACCATCAATCAATAATTATTGAAAAGCAAATTCATCCCTTTCACTAAAGTCATCATGTGAGATTTAAATCTGTTCAGCATCAAACCAAGAGAAAACCCCCAACATCTACCATCTCCAACAGCAACTTTTCTTAAGGTGCGGTTTGCTTTTTCTGTGAACTCCACTGCACCGACTTGCAAATTTGCAGCTACACAGCATCTTTCAAAAGCATTGCTCATTCACAGCGGGCTGTCCTCAATGCACTCAGGGTCTTCGAGGGTCTCCAGGCGTTTCTTGCAGGCCTCCAGGATCTTCTTCCTGGGCCCTAAGGGGATATGGATGCTTTTGAGGTCATGATCCGAGCACAGCAGCAGCGCATCCAGGTCAATCTTCTCCCGCCGGAAAACAGTGAGAAACTCGACCATGGTGTGAGCGGCTAGGAACACCTCCAATGTGCTCGTCTCTTGCTCGTAGTCGTCATCCAGACCGAGCTCCACCTCGTCCCAAGGAAGTTCTTCATGGTTTCTTTCCAGAAGGCTCCGGGCGCTGCCAATGCTGTCCTCGTCGTCCAGGCTGGGCGAACCGTGCAGTCTGCTACGTTGGCGGGGACCGGCGCTGGCGCTCCGTCCGGTTTCCCCGCCGTGGCTCCCGTCGTTGCGCTCGCCAATGCTAAACAAGCCGCCGCTGACGTAGTTTCGTCGGAACACCATGGTGCCCAGGCCGGGCCGGTTGAAGAGGGAGTCGTGCCCCGAGTCTGTGCTGATTTCAGAGTATTCCAGGTCGGCCCGTGAACCCAGGTCCGGCTCGCTGGTGGCACGTGAGATGGCGTCGTCATTGGCGTCTCCGTGGAATATGTCGCGGAGGTTGCCGCGGCGCCCGGCACGGTCGCGAGGACTCACGTTGGTGCCCTGTTTGACAAACATGACATCGTTGCCCAGTTGTAGGCCTGACAGGGAACGCACGCTCTTCCGGCCGTCCTCGTATATCTTGAAGGTCCCGTCGCCTTGCTTCTTCTTCTCCAGTCTTTTCTGAATCTTAGTTTTCCCACGAGTTGTGGCGTGAAGGGTTGCCTGCAGGGACATAGAAAACACTGCTTTCAGTAGATCTTTAGACTTTCTCGACATTTATAATTGATTACATGTTTTCAGTGTTGCTGTGAATCTACACAAGAACGCCAATAACGACAAGGCAAAAACATTTTTTTGAAATGTGTTTCAAACTTCTTCCTTTTTACAATGATGAAGGTCCTCTGGAATTGCTTTGCCTGAGAATTTTTATAACCCATATCTATCCCTCAACACAATTCACACAGGTCTACAAAATGTGCCTTGGACTTTATGGTTTGGATTTTGCTTTGTCACGCACTGTGAAAGTCTTTCTAAATCATATCTAGTCAATTTGATTTGTGACATGTGTTGTTGCTATAGCCCTTAAAAATGTGAAATTGATTCAAACTGTAAACAAACATCCAAGAGTCTTAAATCTTACTTACTAAAATTTTTTACTTTCATAGCAGTATATATTAATTTGATAGACGTTACATTTATCCAAACACATTTCTCAGCACATGTGTGTGGGGGTGTTGGGGTAACTGCTATGCTACTGGATGAGTCTACTGTGCTGATTTGGGGGGGGTAGCTGTTATGCTACTGGATGAGTCTACTGTGCTGACCTGAGAGTACGGCACACTGACAGCGGCGCTGCTGAACTGGTGCAACTTGCGGCTCACGGAGCTACCAGAGAAGCTGGAAAAGCTCATAGCGTCCGACATGGACTGCTCCGACGCGGCCTCTTTGTGAAACCGTCGCTCCATGCGCTTGTGGTGTTTCTGCTGCAGCTTCACGCACTCCTCAATCCGCTTCTCTGCCTGGCGGAAGGCCCGCTCCTTCAGCTTGTTCACTAGCTTGGGGTTGAGCGCCGACTGCTTGGCAGCTATGGAGTCCAGGTAGCGAACGCAGTCCATGTGGTTTTTGGTGGCGGCCATGTCGAGGGGCGTGTGGTAGTCGTTGTCCAGACACCACACGTTGGCACCGAATGACACCAGGAAGGACAGGCAGCTGAGGAGGCCGTTGGCCGCGGCCAGGTGGAGAGGCGTGTTCCCCCATATGTCACACTTATCGGGGTTCCCTCTGCAGAACAAAAACATGATTAGCCTCTTACAGCCTCTGATCGTAGGGTCACCTCTGCCTCCACTAGCGCTACACCGCTACAGTCAGCCCGTAATATGCTAACCATTCCCCTAGCGTCAGCCTCTGACCGTAGGGTCACCTCTGCCTCCACTAGCGCTACACCGCTACAGTCAGCCCGTAATATGCTAACCATTCCCCTAACGTCAGCCTCTGACCGTAGGTTCACCTCTGCCTCCACTAGCGCTACACCGCTACAGTCAGCTGGTAATATGCTAACCATTCCCCTAACGTCAGCCTCTGACCGTAGGTTCACCTCTGCCTCCACTAGCGCTACACCGCTACAGTCAGCTGGTAATATGCTAACCATTCCCCTAACGTCAGCCTCTGACCGTAGGTTCACCTCTGCCTCCACTAGCGCTACACCGCTACAGTCAGCCCGTAATATGACCACCGGCTGCACTACAAGTGTCCTGTTTCAGGGGGAGGCCCAGGCCGGTTGGGTTGCGCCTGACACAGGACTACACAATCATATAGTATGTACATGTATAACTAATTATGAATTCCTTCAGTCACAGAACATTAAAGGTGGCGCGGCCAAATGCCAAATGATTTTTCACAATGTCGGGATATCCCGCATTACTTAACCTGACTAATATTTGCTGAAGACGGAGGGGCAGCTTTGAGTGCCAATTTGTTCCATGAAACATTGATAAGATAGCATGACGTTGTTCCAATATATTTGAACTGGTATTAAATGTACTGGTATTACTTAAAACGTCTAAATCTTGTTTACCTACAGATTAACTGTAACACTTATCCTTGGAGGTTTTAATATTAACAGGAAGTTCTTCTCTATATAAGGTCATTGTATAAACAATTGAGAAATGGTTCCAAATTGTGGTACATTAAATCTATCTGTTCCTGGAGTGTTTGTCAAGCTCTCGTTTCGGTTGTTTTATAAAGATTATATTATAAAGAATTATAAAAATAATTATTTCTCTCTTCATATTGTTGTTACATGTTCTTGGGGTGCAGGAAACTTGGGTCATTTGTCCAACCATGTGACTTAGATTTAATGCTCTGGGCATCTTTACTGCAAACCACCAACGATGTCACGTGACATGATAATTCCTGGTGACATGAGAGAGTATTGCATGTCACGTCCTGGCATGAGATCACAAGGGAACGAGAGAACACCCACTCCCCCGTTCAGATCACGGGCGCCTGTTTTGTTCTTTCTGCTATAAACAGTTCCCCTAGTCATTTTCCCTATTCATTTCTTAACCCTTTTCCTAGTGTGTTTGGTCTGTATTTGTTTGACTGGGGCCAAACGCAACGGTTCCACTGTCGTGTTGGGATGTTCCGTGTTTCTAGTTCTTTTATTACACATCCTTCGTTCTCCCTGCTCATGTGTCCTGTCAATGTTACACAACACTAGTGGTTCAGGAAAAGCATTGAATGACAGATAGATGTTCTCTATTGTACAGCTAATGTACCGTTATCCACTATAAATCCACTATAAATCTGCCAAGCACCAGCCTGATGCTAGTTTTGCCTCAATAAAGTTGTCGGAGAGTTACATTAATCTCCGTTATGCCCCTGGATCTCATGGCTGCTGTCTTGTCACATATATTTATGGTGGACTAATCTCTGTTGATCATATCATATCAGTGTGTTAGGAACTATAAACTCTTTAGACAGTAAAGGTATATTGTATGACCTGTAAAGCGTGGGAATTCTTTGAACTAGGGTTTGTTATATCTACACATTGCTATTCAACAGACCCCATTAGCAAGGATGTTGAGTTAATAAAAGCACATTAGGTTTAGAGTGAAAGCAAAGCCTATTAAGATATTCTGTATAATGGGCATGTTCAAACTAAAATCTAAAAATGTTCAATAAGCAAAGATGTGAGAAAACATAAACACATTCTATAACTGCAACCATCTTAAAGTGTCCAGTGTTTCAATGATTCATTAAATAATGATGACATCGTTTATTGAATAGTTGCCTTAACTAAAAATATATGTTTCTTAAAAAGCCTATTTTTGTATAATTATAACATAGTCATAATACAATATTCACATCTAGCCTATGGTGCTTAAGCAGGCCACATAAACCACTGCACCACTGCAGCGCTATAGTCTCATTCTGACCTGTTGCTGTATAGGAATTCTCTTACTCCCACTTTCCTGTCCAGTAGAAAAATAATAAAATGAGCAAAATACAGAACAAATATATGAAAAAAAACCCGTTGTTTTCGTGCCAGGTCATAGAAGATCACGACATGGCTCCTGTATGAGAACAGAATAACAGGGAGTACTGAAACAGAGCACTCAATGCATTGTTTATGTGTAGTGAAATCAGAACAAGAACAAACTGTCAGATTTAGTGGGATTTAGTTGTAGTTTACAATAACTAGATGTTCTACAAAGTATAGCAGTGAAAATTGGTTTATACTTCAATTGCCATAATTGTTTCAACCTTTTTGACAAGGATATGTGGTGCACATGATTTCCTATAGAGTTTTAGCCACTGCTTAATATGAATATGTCACACATAAGTAGCCTACAGAAGCTTCTGGGTCAGAACAGATAGTGAGAAAAAGAGCAGAACAGAGAAAAGTAGGGGGGGGGAGACAAAGAAAATTCCCCTAAACCTTTCCCCAATTAACGTCTTGTTTAATGGGCCTCTCTTTGGACAGGAAAATAAACTAGGTCAGCAAGAAACACACTGACGAGAGCCTTGTGTGCTCCATTTTACTGGTGTTTTCTAATCATAACAAGATTAGAAAATACAAATCTGTTTTAATGATTTAGAAAAAAATATCTAATACATTCTGTTGTGTGACATAAAAAACTATTTTACTGATAGCTGTTCTTAAACAATACATATCTGTTGTAAATGTTTAGAAAAAATATATAATACATTCTGATCAGTTGTGTGACATTGAAAAACTAAACTAGTCAAATATATGCTCATGCTTGTAGACTATGCCGTTGGTGTCCTGGATGTGTTTGTGAGTGATCTGCTACTGAACCATCTCTCCATCTAAAACTGTTCATTAAATTGTAACACATCACTTACTACATCCCTACTGACAGTAAACCGGATGCTACTTGTGTATACTAAACCATTCAATATAGTAACTAATGCTGCAGCCCACCTGACCAAATGACTGTGGTTCCATATACCCAGAAAGCATATAGCCCAAAACACACAATGCATTGCATAAAGGGGAAGCTACAGATGGAATATAGTGTTGTTTGGTCAGATGGGGTCCAAATGTCAAAACCACACCGGTTGCTATGGAGCCACTGCAACTCGGGATCAATAAGATACAGCAGGAAATAGAGCGAACCCCCCCCCCCATGTCATAGGCTATAAGAGAGAGGTACAGACAGCTCACCCCCTGCTCACGATAAGTCGTAACGCCTCCAGGTTGCCATGATAAGCCGCCCATAGAGTCGGGGTCATGCCGTCCTCGTCGGGTGCGTTCAAGTCCTTCCTGGTCGCCTCTTTTAGCAGGTCCAGATAGCCATCCCGGGCCGCTTTGTGGTACCGGTCATTCATGGTATCAACCGAGCGACGACTGCATTGCCCTGGTTTGTCATCTTGTCATTTCTCGATCCGATTGGCAGGGACACCGGGGTGGTGGAGGGCTGTGTTTCATTGCATTGCATTGCACGGTGGTGACACCGACTCGGAACCGCACCACCGCAGCCTATGATGCAGCTGCAGTGACAGTCACTCGCCAGAGGGGGTCAGCATTCTGCATCTAGAGAAACCTGAGATGTTCCTAGACTCCAGATACGCATCCGTTCTCCTTAAAGGCTACAGAGTTAGGATAGAAATGCAATGATCTTCGCATTCCTCGAACAGCTCTTTTTCACGACTCCTTTTTGGTGACATTGTGAGCTGAATGGTATTGGTAAAAGGAGACGTTGATGTTGGCTTCTGAATTCAAACATTGATTATTGGCTGATGACACACACAAAGAAAATGTGATAGACATCAAAGATGAGTTTTGGTGACATTGTGAGCTGAATGATATTGGTAAAAGGAGACGTTGATGTTGGCTTCTGAATTCAAACATTGATTATTTGCTGATGACACACACAAAGAAAATGTGATAGACAAAGATGAGTTAAGGAATAGACTGAGTGAGAGCTTCACGTAGGGGTGGGAGAAAGAAATTATGGTTATGTATGTGAAGTGCTTGGCATCAATGGACAGTTTGCATTATGTTTGATGTATTGGCTGCACCTCCCTAAGAATGTAGACAAATCGCTGATGTGAATTCATAGAATTAGCACAAATCTAAATCATTTTAAAATGGACATTAAACAGAATGACACTCCAAATACATGAAATTACTGTTTGCTTTTGTAGGATATTGTGGTATTATTTGATTAGATGATGCATTGGTTAATTATATAACTTAACAAATAATGTTTCCAACGTGTGGGGACAACTTTGGTACAACACGTTTCCGCCTTGTGCATAATATGCTAGGCATTAATCATTAATATCATTACACATCTTTGTGAATAACCCATGGTGAAATTGTAGAGAGATATTTGAGGGGCGATTACAAATTATCTCTGGGGAGGTACCATAAAAACAGAAATAACACATGCAAACTTATTTAATTACGATGTATTGGTGTTGAAAGAGATCTTTCTTCATTATTCCACTGTTACATAATCAGAATTTTTTTTGTATTTTGACATACATACAGTAATCCAATACACATACCATCTCTAGAGTGGATGTTTTGCACATTCACAAGTGTACTTGTATATGTTGGATAGTGTGTTGCTCTGTACCTACTTACCTTGTCTCACATGTGGCTGCCTGACTAATATAAAGTATTTACCTACTGCTTATAGCTTATAACAAGTCATACATTGTTAAATCCTACTTCTAGTTGGACAATTACTGCACTTAACAGGCCATTGTGTCCACTGCCTTGACAAGTGTGAGCAATGTATGCTCTTCCATTTAGCCGAGCTCATACACATTTGGTGAAACATGTGGTTACGGTAAAACGCTGGAGGCGTCTTTCCAATCGGTCTGCTGTTGGTTTCACAGGTTTACAGGTGTTGTTTTCCGGAAGAGAAGTCCACATCGGGATATATATCACCGCTTCTGCTTCGGAAGGGGTGTGTGTCATCATGCTGTTAGTCATGTTGGACATTTATGACTGTCTATTGGACCAAGAGAGGTCGACTGGTTGATATAAAAGCCACGAAGACCACGGCCCTTTCAGGCACTCTTCACCTGGCAAACACCTGTTAAACCAGGTAAGCAACTATAATCCATATTTTAAGGGTCACTGCATGCATACATAAATATATACCCACACATTTAACTATTCTCTTCTTTCACCGGTGATGGCATTTGCTTTAGCATAACGTCTAATTTGAATTCAGATTAAGTTTAGGAACCTTTCATTGCTTCAAAGCAGTTTGAGTTTAGTTATCTTCAGGACTCATTTTTGTGTATTAACCGGACTTAACTGTGTATGTTATTTTGACTCAAACTCATTCAGTTAGGAAAGGCATTGCAGCATTTCTTCACTGTTTGTTGAGCAGAGCTCACATCTAGTCCATTTGTATACCGACATTATGCCTGGAAAGGAACCAGGTTCTGAGGGTTGGCCAGTCTTCTACAGGTTGTGTTGGGTGAACTTAAAAAGTTTAGTAATTATAAAACGCATTTTTTAAAGCAGAGAGTCTTGATGCCTGACCAGTCAGACAGGGACAATTGGGAGTGGTGAGGGTTTTTCCAATATGTGCAAATGGCACTAAACAGTACCAGTCAGAGGTTTTTCTTTCTTTTTACAATTTCCCACATTCTAGAACACAATTGAAGACATGAAAACTATGAAATACTACGGAAAAAGTAGAAAATAATAATACGGGTATACATGCGGGGGGAAATTGTGTGATAAAATAGCAAGATAAAACCTATGAAATGAATGAAAACACACTATTTAAACACCGGGTTTCGGCTTATAGGTGCATTTCTATTCATATAGAAGTTAGAAGGTAAAAAAACATAACGCAGCACAACAAATCATGTAATATTTTGCAAAATATTGAAAAAGACAGGTATGTGCCCACACAAAAACCAGTCCATCAAAACAGTTTATTTTATTATGAAGACATTCTGTGACCCAATACGGTATTTGCTTCTTATCTTCTTTTAGAATATGAATCATTGTGCTTTAAGACCATGGTTTAGGTACTAGGGAGTGTCCTGATGTTTTTACAGTAAAAGTCAGTCAAGCTTCCTTGATAGAAAGCCAGTTGTTAGTTAGTCTGACCTCGTGTGAACAATAGCCCACTGTGTGCTGACAAACTGAACTGTTAAGAATCTTTTGTTAAACGCGGTTATGTCCACATTGCATTTGGCCGGCTCAAATCAAGCCACCTGAATGTAATGAACAGGAACTGCAACTGACGATTGGAAACAGTTGTATTTCCATGCTCCCACTGATCTGGGTTGACATTGTTGTTGACAATAGGTAAGGGGGCGGGGTCATGGAGGCACCTTGCCACAGGTAGAACCCTTGAGTGGAGAGTGAGGTGTTCCCACGCCTCGGGCCAGAAAAGGCTACCTTTCTAAACGTATTAGGTCTTTACCTTGTGGGTATGACGTGACATATTACGCGTTGAATGGCATAAGCTTACATGGTCAAAAACAAAACCGACAAAAACGAGGAAACTGCGGAATAGACTTGTTGCTGAATTGAACAAGTGTCCGTAACTTTTGGCTTTTTCTCATGGAAATCCAGCATGATGCCGACTAAAGATGAGATATCAGTGGTGGAGGTCTCCACAGCCAACCAGTTCACCCTCCCTTCCAGTCCACACCTTGTTCACGTGGGAGGTCTGGCGGGGAGTGCGGGGATACGCGGCGAAGCACAGGGCACTCCCAGTCGAGCCCTATCATCCGACGGGGGCCTGGTTAAGGAGAGCACCATGAAGCGCAGCTGGCTTTTCTCTGGGATCATCACCGTCAACGTCTTAATGCTAGGCTGTGCTCTGGTCAGCGGCAGTGCCTTCAACGACGTCAAGATCGACGTTATCGACTTGCAGATCTTCCTCATCGTCCTGGTCTTCCTCACCACCATCTGGATGCTGTACTACACCATTTACACATCCCGGGAGGATTGCGCCGTGCTCTATAAAGACGGCCATGCTGGGCCAGTGTGGCTACGAGGTAAGTGAAGGCACACGTTTTATGTTCTGCCGGACAATTCCAGAACATTACAACATAATGAGTCTTTTTTTTTTAAATCATGGTAAATATTCCTACCGGAACATATTTCTTTCAGAGTGATTATTGATCTCTATTTTATTGTTAAAAAGTAATATTCCGTTCACACTTCTGTACAATAGATTATTTCACATTTTACATTGTCTTAAATAAGTGAGATTGTCTCAATTTTTTTTCTAGGTGGGCTGGTGATTTTTGGAATATTTAGCCTAATTATGGATATATTTAAGATAGCTTATCATATAGGCTACATGCCCTGTGGTTCTGTGGTGAATATAGTGTTCCCTGCCCTACAGACTATATTCATACTTGTCCAGGTAAGTACATAAGTTGATGAATGGAAATATTGCTCCTGGGAAGAAAGTCAATAAGTCAATAAGTGTACATGTTACATTTTTTCAGACATATTTCCTCTGGCTCCATGCTAAAGACTGTGTACAGCTACAAAGAAACATAACTTCGTAAGTATATTGTCCACTGTAGAACTGTGTTCACTGTCATTCTGCTTATTAAATATGAAGTGGACTCTATTATGTTGTTCAACAGAATATATAAATAATAGACAATGATGAAATAATAAATAGACAATGATGTTCTAAAATCAATGTTCTAAAATCAATGTTTTAAAATCAATGTTCTAAAATCATTGTTCTAAAATCAAGGTTTTAAAATCAATGTTCTAAAATCAATGTTCTAAAATCATTGTTCTAAAATCAATGTTCTAAAACTTTGCCTCCCTTATGAAGCTGTGGGCTGATGTTGACTCTGTCCACTAACCTCATTTTGTGGATGGCTGCTGTCACAGACGAGTCCTTACACCAGACCGTTGAACCACCGGTGGAGGGAAACAACACACATTTCTATAGGAGCTTCAAAGGTTGTTTTGTTATCGAATCGTCTCTCCATCCCATCAAGTAAAATGTAGTCATTTTGGTTTCATTTAAAAAAAAAAACGTTGCCACATAGCCTAACATTTTTAGCAACTCACTAATACCCGAAAGCTTGTTGGATAGAATCCCAGAGCCAGCAAAGTGGAAGAAACAGTAGTTCTGATGATAAGCACTAAATGCTTTGTTTGTTGTACAAAATGAGAATGCTTTTCAAATAAACTAAAAAGGGAAACTTAAGGAAAAAATTATTACTCCAAATCCTGGAAGAAAAAAACGTCGACAATTCCAACAAAAAAGCCAACCTTCTCTCCATCTATTTTAGCCTCTGGCGGCGACAACAGCTGTCTGTGCAGCCACTCCGCCTGTGATATCTTCAAGCAGGCCTACTTCTACCTGTACCCTTTCAACATCGAGTACAGTCTGTTCGCCTCGGCCATGGCGTGCGTCATGTGGAAGAACGTGGGCCGCCAGACAGACGAGCACAACCACCACGCGCTCCGTTTCCGCCTCAACGAGGTGACGGTCGGCCCCGTGGTCGGGATGGTGCTGATGATCGCGGGTTTGGGCATGTTCGTCATCTACGAGGTGGACGTGGAGAAGGGCGACCAGGGGACCCGCGACATGGCCCTGATGCTGCACTACGTGATGAACACGGTCGTCGCCACTCTCATGTCGGTGACGACGGTCGCCGGTTGCGCCATCTACAGGCTGGACAGGAGGGAGCGTGTGTCGGGGAAAAACCCCACGCGCAGCCTGGATGTGGGCCTGCTGATCGGCGCCTCAATGGGTCAGTTCACCATCTGTTACTTCACGGTGGTGGCGGTGGTGGGGACGGGCGTCACCGGTCGTCTGAACGCTCTCAACCTGGCCGTCTCTCTGGTCACCATAGTCCAGCTCTGCCTGCAGAACGTCTTCATCATCGAGGGCCTGCATCGCGAGCCCTTCCACGCCAACAGTCACCAAGCGTCCGTATTCACCAACCCGTACGTCCTCAAAGCCCACCGGGACGAATTACCTGCGAAGCTCGTGGACAGCAAGTCGTCCCCGGCTCTCGCCGTTCGCAGCGTGCACATCGCTCCATCTGTTCATTCTGCCTCCACCTCACCTCAGCACCAGCGCCTGACCTGGAAGAGACGAGCCCTGAAGGACATCTGTGCATTCCTGCTACTCTGCAACGTTCTGGTGAGTGGCCTTCTGGTAGCCTTCTGGTAGCCTTCTGGTGGCCTTCTGGTAGCCTTCTGGTAGCCTTCTGGTGACCTTCTGGTGGGCTTCTGGTGGCCTTCTGGTAGCCTTCTGGTGGCCTTCTGGTGGCCTTCTGGTAGCCTTCTGGTAGCCTTCTGGTGGCCTTCTGGTGGCCTTCTGGTAGCCTTCTGGTGGCCTTCTAGTAGCCTTCTGGTAGCCTTCTCAGTAGCCCCCACTGTCTTGTAGTTTTTTACTCTTTTGTTGACCTGGAGTGTTGTAGTTTCTCCAAACATTCATAGGGTTGGATTAAACAGAAGCAGTCTAAGACTGATATCAGTTAGATGAAGCCACTACTTTCACTTTTTTAAATCCTTTTTAGAGATGATCCAAAATAGTTCCTGAAATATGATCTGAGATGTGTGCAGTACAATACATAAAACCAAACAACTGGTGGTGTCAGCCCTAAATATACCATGTCTATGACAAAACATTCCGTTTACCAGCATTAAGACATTAGGTTCATGGTAGATGGTCAACATACTACGGCAAAGGGCCCTGTGTTGTAAAACATATAAAAGCGGCCATGAGCTGTGGTATATCGGGGCAAATACCACACCCTTATGTCTTTATGATGAATTGGAACGTGAATGTAACTGGCATGTTGTCTGATTTGATTTATTATCATCCCTTTGTAACCCATAACAGCTCTGGATCATGCCAGCATTTGGAGCCCGTCCCCAGTTTGACAACACCATCGGAGCGGAGTTCTACGAGTTCACCTTGTGGGCAGCGGTGGTGAATATCGGACTCCCGTTCGGGATCTTCTACCGTATGCACTCAGTCGCCAGCCTCTTTGAGGTCTTTCTAACCTCGTAAGAAAACATGCTGAAATGTATATAGATTATTTTTACTGTTATGCTTTTTTATTGTTTCACTACGTTCGGTCCTGAACGTGTGAGACGTCATTAAAGCAATTGATCGAGAAATAACATTGTAATAAAATGTTGTTTTGATTTAAATACGTCCGTATCAATGATCAATGATGATCAACTGTATCTTAAAAAATGAATGCACGGTATATGAAATTAATATATGTGAGTTTGCAATAAATTGCAGAATAATTTTTTGGTTGGTCTTTATTGTGATGCTATGTTACAGAACACACATCAAACAGCGCGGGACTATTGAATAAATCTATTAAAATGTATTTCATTTTCCTGGCTTAGATAACCTGTAATGTGTCTGGGTCACTATATGGCCAACATTGTGCAATATTTCAACCGAGCTGGTTATCATATAATAAATATGACATACATTTTCACTCGCCAACTATATGTCAGACTGAGCAGACATTAAGCCGCGGTTCCCACAACCATAGTTATCCAATCACTGAGCAGAACCCTGTCACATGGCAACAAATCAACAATTTTGAAAATAGAAACAAGTTACAATATTTACAAAAACATTGAAAAAAGGCTGCACAGAACACAAACCTGATGCCTTCATCTGACTTACACCGATCAGATCAACATTACGACCCCACGGGTGAAGTGAACAACACTGATAATCGCGTTACTATGGCACCTGTCTGTTGGTGCGAATTATTAGGCAGCAAGTGGACACTTTGTCGTAAAAGTCGATGTCTTGGAAGCAGGAAAATGCGCAGGCAGGTCATCGTTGTTTGTTGCGTGAGGGACTGCGTAGTCGCAGATTCGCTGAGTGCTGACCCCTGGGCACATGAGGATGGCCAGGTGGGTGTGTGTCGCTTACCTGGAGAGCACATGGCAACAGGATGCAAAAGGGGTTCCTACACAATATTAGTCGTAATCATATGACTGATCGGTGTATGCTGTGGTGGTGGCTGGTCTATTATCTGATGATGTGGCTGTCTATAATATTACAGAAGGCTATATATTAATGCTCATTTTTTTATGCACCAAAAAAGTGATGCTTGTTGTATTGATTTCAGTCTTAGGTTTTATCAGTGATTACTTCGAGGAAGGACGGCTAGAGTTGTGTAACAATAACACAATTTAGATTTTGTCTTTTTATTATTAGTAGGCCTATGTATAGCCTCCTGAACTGGCTACTTAGGATATAACTTCACAACAAGAACTATAAGCAATCTTTAAAGAAATAGAAGCGGGCTACATATCAGAAAAAAATGTATCTAAAGTTACCGTTCTCACAAATAAAACACAATTGATATTAAATTAAGGAATTGAGAATCTTTGCGGATTGCTTTAGGAATTTATAATATATCATTATTCCATACAAGTCAAAATACTACATTAAGCACAATATATATAGTTGACCCCACTGATTGCTGAATGGCTATGCAGACAAAATATAGCGATATAAATGTCAAATGTTAGCTATTGACATTGACTTTCAGGCTTGAACACAAAATCAAAAAGTGTTCATTTGTAAATTCCTGACAAGATACATTGCCACTTTACAAAGAACATACAGTAGCAGAACGGTCTCATTTGAGATGTGCAAAATTACAGCATGACACAATCCCACTGATGGGCTTGTCAATAACAATTCAATTGACATATCAATGCCATCCTATAATATCTGACATCAAGAAGTGCAGTTTTGATTTCGCTGCTATACTTCGTTATAACTTTCATGAATAAGCGAAAATATAGCAATTACAAATTATACACAAATCACTTATAAGCATTATAATATTTACACATTAATAATATTAAAAATATTCTAGACAAATTAATGAGCTTATATGACGCCTTATTCATCACGGTTATACTGTAATAAAGTTTCACATGTTTAACTCTGCTGCACAAAACAAAAAAATCTATCAGAAGATCGACCAGCTGTGATAGGGTTTTGTGTTTGCTCAACTTTATTTCGAACAAACGCTAAGCAGACTTCCACTCCTATTGCTGTTGGTTGTCTTACAAGTATACAGAGAATCCGTCTCACCAGTGTGTTGAGCAAACTTACAATCCAATCACAGCTGGTTAAACTACAATCGCACGTTGAATCTACATTAATGATCATATCATATGTAAGAGATGTGTCATTCCTACTGTAGTCCTTTTCAACAGTTGTTTTTAGGTAACTGTTGGAAACAGTTGTGAAAAAGGAACACAATGGTGAAAAAGCCTGTTATTTTGCCGGCTTGATTTGCTTACTTTTATTAGTTTGGTTTAACTATATGCCCAAAAGTGGAACAAAGTATAGTTCCCTTGCTAAGGTAACTGTAAATTTGTAATTTTACCTAACAAGGTTTTTCATAGGCGTCCTACTTTCAGCAAAAGATGTTGAACGCTTAATTTATTGTAATTCTAAAGATCACGTAATGACACCAATAAACACATTGATTAATTATCCTTTTTTTCAATGTATTCTCTCCCTATCAAAGCAGTGTTTTGTAGTCCGTGATTATGAGATGGGAGTCGTTTGCTTGCTAGATAACTCACTCTAACGTGTCTCGTAGTTTTCACATCCATTTTGATGTCTTGAATGATCAGACGTTTCATCGAAGAGCTACTCTCGTGCAGGTTTTCGTCCCAAACCGAGTTCGGAAACCTGCTTTACATAATCAGATCAAAAGCAGAATCTGGTTTAAAAACCTACAGGACGGTGGATCTCCAGGAACAGGGTTTGGCAGCGACAATATAGATGACTCCATTTCCAACCACATCCTCAGCCAACTCCCGGATAGAAATGACACATTGACTCTGGGTGGTGACATCTCTGGTCCACCCTCCATCCCACCCCCATCCCCGGTAATTCCACCCTGTTTATCAACATCCTGCTTTTAGAGTAGGGCCAGCGACGCCGCCTCTCTCATTCCGGTCCACATCATGTTGGTACCAGTCCAGGACAAGTAGAGAGGAAGTGTGAGTGACGAGCATGATGTAGATGCGGCGTGGTCGAGAGGAGCACTAGTGGAAACTACCCAGGAAGCAATTGTCAACGTGTCCCCATTGTCTACATCTTCTGGATCTCGAAGAGACGCACGTCCGTGTCGTACCAGATGGGCGGGTCCACATTTCTGTAATGAAAGAATGTCTTACACGCTGATTGACAGAAGACAGAAGGCATTTACCCAGAATCCCGAAGCGCATGCACTGGCTGATGTTTTGAAACATTCTTCCTGTAATCCATTCGGTTCGTCTACTAAAGAACTCCACCCGGATGTAGAGCTCAGACTATATCCGAAATGTGAGAGATCCTCATGTCCTACTCACCGCAGGTAGACCACTCCCCACATGTAGGTGCGGAACCACATAGCCGTGCCAGCGTTGGCCTGGTACTTCCTGATGAGGATGGGATGTGGGACAGGAAGTAGCCCGACCAGGGTGCCATGCTGGAGGAACTTTAGGATCTCTGACTCGTCCGTCAAGCCCCTGTCGATTAGGAAGAAATTAAAAGTTGCTACAATTACAGTGATGAAAAGCCACTAGTCTACGTTTCAGTTTGGCTCCACACTCATAGAAGAGACGCTAAAACAATCAGGCAATCCAGCATCTCGTCACACTTCACAAATGTTACCGCCTGATGTGCTTGATGACCAGTAATGTTTGACCTACTTGTCAATGCAGATCTTCTCAACCTGAGGGACCAGGACCTGCAGTAGACGCATTATGGTCTGTAGAGGTAACTTACACTTCCAGGACAGGATCTGAGGCAAAGGGAAGAGGTTTTACTGCACCATATCACGACAAATACTACCCAGAAATGCCTGGATGAGGACAGAAGAAATACACAGGTGTGTTGATGAACTACGTCGCCCACCATCCATGTTTCTATTGGGTCGGCAAGGTGCTCGCGTAAATCAACGACTCAAAAGGATGATGACAACAGAACACCCCTTAACAGTTCCAAAACCCTTCTTCTTTTCATAATTGTTTCAATAATTTAGATTTGGATGTATTCAACACCTTTCATTTTAAAAGTCGCTCCAATACATACGTTTTTAATTGTCGTTTCAACACATTTCTTTTTAATAGTTGTTATTACAATCAGTTGGACCAGCCTCTACTTGTTTTCACACTAAGCCTCCTCACCCAGTCTGGCGTGGGGACCCAGTGAGACTGTGAAGTACAGGAGATGGTGGACGATGCATTGGACATGCGCCTCCTCTCCATCTCCGCCTCGGTGTAGAAAACATCCTGAAGGAACGGAAAAAAACACCGGTGACTCACTCGCGCACATTTACGCACGAAGACGATCGCTTCGTAGACACGTGTTCGAACGCGCCCGTATACAGCATGTATTCAAAGGCTTGTCACCTCACCTCGTTGTCCCTTCCTGAAACGGACTCTGTGTCACTGGCCCCTGTCGTGGGTTGTTCAGTCTGGTGACTGCGAATGGACGCACATGAAGGGTCCAACTTGGACACCGTCACCATGGTTCCGTCTTCGGACACCTGGGATTTCTCCGTCAGCTTGTCAATGGCTGCAAGCGGAGAAGACGCCACCAATTAATTTGTTCCGCATGACGCCCACGGTACAGACACGCTCGCTAACGTCCGTTTAAATACAGCTCGTGGGACAAGACAGGATCAAATACATGGCCTAGGAACCAACCTGGTTTTGTGTTTTTTTTTAGAAACTTGTAAACATCTCTGCGTTCAGTTTTTTTGTTGTCATTTCGTTTGTGTGCCTCAGTTATAGCGATCAGACTTGCTTTGTGTCTTCTGGAACCTCGTCAGTATTGCTCAGAGGTTAGCGCCCGGGTCCTTTTCAGGTCTAAGAGGCGTTTTTTCAATAGTCGAGGATTGCCTTGTTTACTATCACCTCTTTAAGACAGTCTTTTAGTCAGTATTCTTGGAATGTCCAGATGAATGTTCTAGATAGTTCTGTACCTGGTATAGCAACCAGGCTGGTCTTCAGTGTTCCTGGCTCAGCGGGTACGGCCGGACGGGAGCCCTCCATGGACACCGTTTCCTGAGAGCTGGTCCGGGAAATGCCGGTGATGGCGTCCGGTGACTTCCTCTTCCTCTGCAGGGCCTTCTGGATGGAGGCGGGGTCAGACTGCAGGTTGGCCAGCTGGTGGAACACGTTGCGTTTCCGGATGATGGCGTAGACTAAGTTGCAGTTGCCTGCGGGAGGAAATTGCAGGTTGAAGACGACATGGTTCAGTCAATATTTTGCGACAGAACAGAGATGATGGACATGCTGAAGCAACAGGCCATTATGGATGGGAACGGGCGGGAGTGTTGAGGAGGCCTTGGACTTAACAACTGTGGTGCAAACTTCACTCATAATGTAAAGCGGATGCTCTTTGCATTCACATTTTGGCCAATAAGCAGACACCATTTTGTTTACGTTATACATTTCAGCCAATTAGCAAACACTTATCCAGAGCACCTTTCTTATGTGGAAGAATACCAGAATCTATCAATAATAAGCATACCTAATGAAGTAGCTATCAGCTAGAGAAGTGCTAGAAAAAACTCATTCTAAAGGGAAAATATATATTTATGATATGATATTCATATGATATTGATTTGATATGATATTGATATGATATTGATATGATATTGATATGATATGGATATGATATTGATATGATATTGATATGACATGGATATGATATTGATATGATATTGATATGATATGGATATGATATTGATATGATATTGATATGATATGGATATGATATTCATATGATATTCATATGATATTCATATGATATTGATATGATATTGATATGATATGGATATGATATTGATATGATATGGATATGATATTGATATGATATTGATATGATATGGATATGATATTGATATGATATTGATATGGATATGATATTGATATGATATTGATATGATATTGATATTCTACAGAGGCAAACATGCATGTTCGTTCGGGACCAACAGGCCAGGCGTGAGGCGTGCTCTCTGACCATCAAACTGATACTGGATAATGTTGTTGAAGGCCTCGAGCAGGAAGAAGACAAGATGGTGGTTCTGAGAAGCGGAGAAGAGGAACCAGTTCGTAGAGAACGCTTCCAGGAGGTGGAGCAGTTTGTTGGCTGCCACCATGGAGAGACTCTTCAGGTAGGGCGACACTGTGAAGGGGGGGGTTAGTGTCACCATCTGAGGGGAAGCCCTGACTGTACTGTAAAATGTTCCCGGAATTACAGACTTACAGTAATACAAATATGACTGTTCACGTTTAACCAGCAGAGGGCGCCAGAGGGATGCAACTCACCATTCACTATGATGGTGAGCAGGCAGTCGAAGAGCGGTTGTAGACGCTGGTGACCGCTCGTGATAATCTTGTGGAAAACCTGGTTATCGCGCAGGAAAACAGATCAGTACGTCCATTCAACCTTATCGGATATCGTCATTGTAAACACCAGGAAATGGACACCGTGTCAATGTGCACCACTGGGATACAGACTGGCCGTGTGTGTCGGCTTGTCTTTGTGTCATGGTCTCACCACTATGAGCAGGTCGGCATGGGTTCCCGTGAACACCGGGATGTCCATAGGTACGTGGACCGAGTAGGGCTTGTTGAGACGCACGCCGAAGTTACGCTCTCCACTCAGCAGCAGCAGGATGAAGACGCCGATGTGCATGAGACCGACGCGGGCTGCAGCCGACACACACACACACACATGCACACACACACGCACACATGCACAGTGTGAGGTCAAGGGTTATGTTCATTGAGCAGATATCCTGACATGAACCCCCCTAACAAACAATGCTCAGACTGTGACAAAATTCGGGTGGAAGACAGTAAACACACATGTGTGTGTGTCTGTGTGTGAGTGTCGGCAGACTGTACTCACACTGGTCGGCCCGAGCATCGTTCAGGTAGAAGAGTATAGGGACCAGGATGTCCAGTACGTCGCTGCTCTTCAACACAAAGAACAGGAACTTCTGCAAGAGAAGATTGTCATTGAAGATGTTATTGCACCCACCAAAAGTACCGTAAATATTCCTGCCTTTTAAATCACGCATATGTGTCCAATATTTAGAACGCTACATAGAACACAGTGGATGTCAGGAAGTTGCCAGTATTCCAGTCAGGTCCTGTGCACTGTTCTACAGGCCTGGAACAACATCTGATCTGGAATAGTGTTGGCATGCTACCATAAGTAAAAAGTAATGATAAAATAATAATGCAAATAGTGTTAATGGTAAAAGCTTATGATACAAATAATACTAATAATAATGTTGTATCTGACCTTATTGAAGTCACAGAGCTTCCAGAAGAGCACTAACAGCTCCTGGTGGAACTGTATCTTCTTGGTGGAGTTGGGCAGGTAGGTCTGCGTGAGAGGGTTCACTAACAGGCGGGCCAGTCCCTTTAACACAAAGTCGTAGTCCTGGAGACGGGGGTTAGAGCCAGAATGCAGTCACAAAGCAAATCTGCATGTGTTATGTACCCTCGAATAAAGAAGTGTGAGAACATGACAACCAGAAGACAACCGCTAAGATCTTATACAAGTTAAGATACATTTTTCCATTGTTTCCTCGATTCTGGGACTGTTTTAAACGTGGGAAACCAGTCGATTGTTATCCATAATCAGGTGTAAAAAAACAGCAACATTCGAAATGATGTACGGTTCAATTTAAATCGATTGATGTCTTGTATTTTGATTAGGAAACATAATTTTACAAGCCAAATTGCAATACACGTTTATTTGTTGTCGTTAGCAATTTTAATAAATGTGGTTCCAAGCTTATCCCCTATTTAAATATCTGGGATTATCTAGGTTGGATCAAAACATGTACCCATCTACCTATAATGGTTTTGCTCACCAATTAAAATGTTTCGCTCCATTGTCTATTCTAATGATCTCCTTGTGCATTGCGCCGCCAATTCAGTTGACATCCAATTCACCCGTGTTCGGCATGGAGCCTCTACAGCAACGTGTGTGTGTGTGTGTGTGTGTGGCTTTTAACAGTTGCAACTTATGTATGTGACTTTGAAGGGTGAGGCATATAAATAATGTGCATATCTGTGGTATCGGCCAAACTGTCTAAAGAGGCAATACTGCTAAAAGAAATCCACACGTTTCGATTGTTTTTGGCGGTTATTGGGTTTATATCTTGGTAGGCGACGTAGATGATGCTCACCTGACTCAGCTAAAAGAGACTGTGAACTACGTGCCAGCTAACTGTTTAACACAGGTGTAAGAATGTGCGAATAACATGGACATCTAGACGTGTGAAATACCTCCTCCCTGTGAATTCTTGAAAGGTAGTTGACAAACAGATTGTCGGGGCCAACATACTGCAAAGAGAGAGAGAGTAAGAAGAGAAGATGAAACAGCAACAGTTAACTATCAGACACACACACACACACACACACACACACACAGCCACAGCCTTTCCCAGCAAACAAGGATCCTGGTCTCACGTCCTGGTCCTCCATGCAGGAGGGCGATGATGGCCGGTGGGCAGCCCCTCCTCCCTCGTGCTCCAGGGTGACGATCAGGATCTGCACGGCCTGCTCCACCAGCTGCTCCCGGTAGTCGGAGAAGAGCAGGTGGTTGTAGGGAATGCCGTAGCCAACTGGATCATAGGCGCACACCACGTTCACCAGGGAGGTGAAGAGTGGCAAGGCGTGCCTGGGGTGGACACAGACACATGATTGTTTTACAGTTTTTCCCAGTAGCTTTGGGGCATTTTTTAGATCAGATGTGCAAATCTTGAATCTACTTGTACAAATTCCACATCATCTAGTCACTTGTTCACATCAGTTAAGCAATTCCTTGTTCTTTTGGCCAAATTGCAATTGATTATGTACAAGTGTCAGCTGTTTCTACATTTTCAATTGCTCATGTCATGTTGATCAAAATACAGTAGATGGTTCTCTGTTGAATAGTCTTACCTCTCAAAACATTTAGACATTAGTTCCTTGCTCAAGTCATTATATGCAAAAATGTTAAACTATTTGTCATAAACTGGAAAGCTTATTTTTACACTTCTATGAGACCTTTTGTAAAAAAAAAGCTTGATTTGATGAATCATGCAGATGAATTCTGACCACCTGTAAGGATGCAATATGTGTACATTTTGTGTCACTCGTCCTCACCAAAACAACTTCACCTGTGAGTTCTGGGTTACAGCGTATAATGGAGTTGGAATCAAGTGAAACCTTTCACAACTTTGTATACGTGGATGAGGCTGGCTTCAACCTGACCAAATGCAGAAGGCGAATATCGGTCGGAATATCATTGGTCACAGAGCTACTGTGGATTTGTCAGGCCAACCGGGAAGGAAATATCACCATGTGTGCTGCCATTTCGGAGCATGGTGTCCTCACCCATATCCCCCTTATAGGGCCATACAACACCCAGCATCTAGCATGGTGTCCTCACCCATATCCCCCTTATAGGGCCATACAACACCCAGCATCTAGCATGGTGTCCTCACCCATATCCCCCTTATAGGGCCGTACAACACCCAGCATCTAGCATGGTGTCCTCACCCATATCCCCCTTATAGGGTCGTACAACACCCAGCATCTAGCATGGTGTCCTCACCCATATCCCCCTTATAGGGCCATACAACACCCAGCATCTTCTTCACTTTTTAGAGACCCTCTACAGGGCTCTCATCGCTGAAAATGAGAGGGGTCTGTTTAGAGAGAATTTGCCAAAGTACATGGTCATTTGTGATAATGTGAGTTTCCATCGATCAAACATTGTAAGGCAGTGGTTTGTGACCCACCACTAGAACTGTGTTGCGTGCAAAGTTGCCTTAGTGGTGTCTTCCGTGTTTTTTCTAAAATAGTTTTTTCTCTTTGTGCCCCTTGGTTTTTATTGTGATGTAAAATATTTAGTTTTTCTTTATACAGTAGCACTAGTAAAAGCTGTGAAAAACGAAATCCTGTCCAGTCTCTATCAATCAATATTTGAACCCACACTAATATGTAAATTAGTACTGTTGAACTTGATATATGTAGAACTGCATTTTCAATACAGTAACTGTCATCCAAACTGTAACCTAAGTTTACATCAGGTAATACAGACAATGTACACAGTTACAAAGACAACATGACTAAACATTTTGACCACCTTGTTCGTGAACGGTGACACAATAACTTTTCCTTTTGAAGGCACTGGTATGTTCATTGACATAAATATTTGCTTTTGAGATATGTACAAAGATTTTTGGGTACATTTCTAGCTTTTGCAACATATCTATTGTGTTTTGCTGTTTGTACTAAGTGTTTTGAGAAATGCACATACTATTTTGCACATTTGACGTACAATGTGAAAAACAGACCAAAGCGTCTGGGAAAAACTGTAATTGGAATTAATTAATAAAAGAGAAAAATACATAGTTGTGTGTGTGTCTGGGTGTGTGTGTATCTGTGTGTGTGTGTCTGTGTGTGTGTGTCTGTGTGTGTGTGTCTGTGTGTGTGTGTCTATGTGTGTGTGTGTGTGTGTGTGTCTGTCTGTGTGTGTGTGTGTCTGGGTGTGTGTGTGTGTGTGCCTGCCACACCTGTTTTCCGTGGAACAGAAGAAGGTGACCCATGGGTTGAGGACGTTGTTGTCTGAGGAAGGTGGCAGGTACATAGCCTCTGAGAAACACGTTAGCAGCAGCCTCAGTAGCTCCGTCCTGATGGGACACGTGACACAAAGAAAGAGAGGAACACTGTCACAGAGAGGGAGGAATGGGAGAGAGAGACGTAATGACCGACAGAGAGAGAGAGAGAGAGACAGACAGAGAGAGGGAGGAATGGGAGAGAGAGATGTAATGACCGACAGAGAGAGAGAGAGAGACAGAGAGAGAGAGACAGAGAGAGAGACAGAGAGAGAGAGACAGAGAGAGACAGACAGAAAGGGTGGCAATTATAAAAGGTTAATGGACACATTGATGTCCACCCTGGGACACGTAATACCCTGTGACTCACCTGTTGAGGTCGTGGATGTAGTTGAGCGGGGGCGACTGGGCGAAACCCACCCCCGCCTCCCAGATGTACTCACAGCTGTCGATGGTCTGCATGTCCTCCACGGCGTCCTGTGGGACACGTCATTATGAGAACATCAATCCCATCAAGTGGGCCGAAGCGAGGGACCTCTAGACTCCATAACCGTTCCAAAGATCCCCTCAGGACTGCGGCGATTCGTATGCGCACACACACATTGGTATATTCAACATGTTCCCCAGCACAGCTACCTGGGAACGTTTGTTCTAGTAGTTCAATGTCTAATGGTCGCCCATACGTGACTTAAAGCCAAAAGTGGATACAGGATCACACTCACTGGTCCTCTACGGTGGCTGTGAACTGTGAAGTCGGGGCAGAAGAGCAGGTCTGCGATAGCCAGCAGAACAGACTCAGCCAGAGGACGAGCTCCTTCGTCGTCGTCCATCTCGTCCGTCTGTTAGGGAGGACGAGTGGGGGCGGGGTGCATTAGGTTAACACATGCTATTATGCTGTACATAATTGTAAGACCAATTTTATTTTATATCACTTCTCTCCTGTCCTCCCTTTTCTAGTTGGTTTAATCGCTCGAGTATTTAGGAGGGTTTGTTAAGCACTGGTTTCAGGCGTATTGGAAATCTGTTTGAACCATTAAAAAGTGCTTTGCTATTCTTGTGTAGCGAAATGACCGTGACCGTTCCATCCAGGTCCTGGGGGCAGAAACTTTCTCTGGGTTACATAAAACATTGAGGCAAACGGGACTTGCGATGTTGTTTGAAACGTACCAGGTTGTTGTTGGATTGTTCTCATTGGTGAAGACGAGCATTTCATTTCTTCACACATCTTTCACATTGACTTTTTAATATAATTTTGCTCAGCATAATGTATACCCGGAAGTGTTAGCAATGAAATATTTGTTCAAGTATTCTACAACTGCTGAATGTGAGAAGCTAATAGTACTAATAAAGACTTGTTTTATTATTGTTATTTTGAGTCATCTCCCCAAGGTGGAAGCAATGTTGTAATCAAGAGAGGTAAAAAGCTCACCTAAGATATTACATTTTCTCTCATTAAGACGGTGAATTACTGTACTGCTTAATTAGGCTCCAATTGAGTCAAAACATCCAGGGTCTACTAAGACTGTCCCAATAAGGAGCCTTTAATTTCCCATTTCTGCCCAAATGACCACTAACCTAATGTAGAATTGTTAAGACATGATACCATCTGCTGGTTAGTTAATTAGTGAAACGACTTTATTTGCTGTAATGACAGAATTGCTCCCAAGTATTCGCCAGGATCCCCTGACTCCAAAGTGGCGACATCTCACTTGCTAGCATTTTCACAGACATCCACCATAAAGTGTTTAGCAAAGGAGAGAATGAGTAGAATCTGGCTAGCCTGATTCAGAATATGTCTGTCCTGTATAGCCAGCAACAGTTAAATGAATCGGCTATATAGCACAACCAGATCTGGTACCAGGCTAGAATGGATTGAATAAAAACAAAACTCTGATGCCTGTGGCAGCTATATGGGTTTTATTTTTAATGAGGGGTTCTCATTTAAAATGTGATTCGGGGCATTATTTTAGCACTGCAATAAGCACATTGAATTGAGGTTTACAGTGTCCTATCTCAAAGTATGGTTATATTATCAATGTGTCTCCAAAATGCATTTTAATGGACATTATTGTTAGAAAGAATTCAAGTTACGTAAACGTTTTATGGCATTATTTCCCATAGTGCACCGGGTTAGGGTGATTCAACAAGTGCGTCCCTCCAGTTTAAGAGTCCGCACCTGGCCGTTTAATAGAACATAGAACAAAAACCCAATTTGGTCTGACCATCTGTAGAGGTCACTAGGAAACAATCCTTCTCAAGCCAAACGTCATCGTGAAAAATGTGATAATTCCTCTGCGCTACGTGTGTTTTCTGGGTTTTCTTTCTCCAAAGTAGGCCTTTAACTGTCAGACTTGATTTTCTCATAATGACTAAATGTGACGACCTCTGCTAAAAAGTCTGTTTGTGGGAATCCCCATAATAAATAACTCATGCCACAGGATAATTTACCATAGTTAGAAAATGTTCTTCCCTAAAACAATTTGCCATCTGTATTGTGTCTCAGTGTATACTGTAACCACTCCCTAGCCAATTAAAAATACAATATTAATTCGTCATTTCCTCGCACACACGTCCGCCCACTCACGCCAGCTCTTCCAGCACCCGGCACTGTGGACCAGAAGAAGCCTCTCCAATCTTGATCCTCGAATATGTAGGGCAGGATCCGGGTCAGCATTCGGCTGCAGTTCAGAACGATCTGCTTGTCCTTCTCCAAGGAGCATCCTGACTCCGCTGCCTGTACCAGCTTCTCTACGGCCTGAGGGGGGGGGGGAGATGGCCGTTATGTTGAGAATAGCGGGGGGGTTGACTCGGTACGCAAACGGGTGTGCCAATCAAATCATTTTTAGACAGGTAATCTCAATGCTATGTTCCTCTGACCTAGCCAATCAGGTTCATTTAAACCTCAACCCGGTTTATTTTTTTTCACTTTCATGCTGTGTTGACTTTTATTTTGCATTGAGCTGTGATTCTTTTCTAACTGGAAGTCTTTGGTTATTTTTTAATTAGATATTTGCGGTGTGGCCTCAATGTGGTGGGGGTGTGGCCTTAAGATAGTGGTGGTGTGGCATTGATACAGTGGGGGTGTGGTCATGATATATTGCGGTGTGGCCTTATGATTGTGGGGGCGTGGCCTCAAGATAGAGCCCATCTCACCAGCAGGAGCAAATGTTGTAATGCATTAGCAAATTACATTTTATCACTACCGTTCAAAGGCTTGGGGTCACATAGAAACGTTTTAAAAAGAAAAGCACATTTCTAGATCATTAAAATAACATCAAATTGATCAGAAATACAGTGTACATTGTTACTGTTGTAAATTTATTTTATTTTAGGTAAATAAGACTATTTTTCAATGAATATCTACATAGGCGTACCGAGGCTCATTATAGGCAGCCATCACTCCTGTGTACCAATGGCACGTCGTAATTGCTAATCCAAATAATTTTAAAAGGCTAATTGATCCTAAGAAAACTCCTTTGTAATTATGTTTGCTTAGCTGAAAAATGTTGTGCTGATTAAAGAAGCAATAAAACTGTCCTTTATACTAGTTCAGAATTTAGAGCATCAGAGTCTATGGGTTCGATCGCAGGCCGAATGACGGAAACATTTATGAAAATTATCAGTCTATTCTTGTGCTGAGAAATGCAGGCTACTCAATGCGAGGAATTGCCAAGTAACTGAAGATTGTGTATAATTATGTGTACAACTCCCTTCAGAGAACATCTCATACTCTCTCTAACCAGAACAGAACGAGTTGTGAGATGCCCCTGTGCACAACTGAGCAAGAGGACAAAAATATTAGCGTCCAATTTGAGAAACAGACGCCTTAAAGGTCCTCAACAGGCCGCCTCACTAAATAGTACCCACAAAACACCAAGCTTAATGTCAACATTGAAAACAAACTCCAAGTGGCTGGCCTTCTAGACAGAGTTCCTCCTCTGTCTAGTGTCAGTGTTATTTTTATTGGCAAGTGCTTTTTCTTTGCAACTCCAGCTAGAAGGCCGGCATCCCAGAATCACCTCTTCGTTGTTGAAGTTGAGACTGGTAGGACCTACAGTCCTCACTCGTTACACAAAAAAACAGCAAGGGAAATTATAAAATAAATTACTCCTAGAAAAAGCATCCAAGCAGCCTAAATCCCAGTAGTTGGATCGTTTGAACATGTTCAACTTTTTTTAACGCTAATTTAAAGGCAAACTCAACACTTCGACGAGCTTTAGAATGTAGTTCAGTGCTGTTTTCACCCTTTTTGTACTAACTGAAAGTAACCATGAGGAATCAATCATCAGATATTAATCAAAATCAAAGACGTATCTTAGTCTAAATCCCTCCTCGGTGTTCCTCCATTAGGGAACCCTGCTCCAGTAATTTGTCTGTTTTGTCTCTGACAGGCAGCATAAAAGGAAGCAGAGAGTCAGAGACAGGAAGGGAAGGCGCCTTGCTTCTTTCTCTTTCCTGTGAGAGCTGATCATGCCTCAGCAACTGGCAGCATGAAAGCTGCCATGTTACCCAATAGTACCAATGTAGAATTCACACGCAATACAATTTCATCCTGTACACAACTAAAAGCGTGCTAGATGGAACATCTCTGTCTGGTCAACGATCCGCATTCCGACACAGTTTCACTTAAATGTCATCATCATTCTCATCATTCAATGTAGTTTCACACCTTATAGCAGAGAGTTGCCAGGTTGGAGGGGGACTCTTCCCGAACAGCTCGGACCTCCGCCGCTGGCACGAGGGCAAAAACATCCTGTACAGTGGTGGCAGTGTCGGCCCAGAACTGGTCCCAGAAGGCATCATCTGTGGCCTCCACTGGCTGTGGGAAATGCATGTATCTGCTTTTAGACTACATTTCCCAGCACCCATTGGGCTTAAATGAGATTGCTTCAATGTGTGTTGTGATAATAACCTATTACAAAGGGTATATAAACAGCCCAGGTACAGTATTAAAGAAATGCATAGGGTATTTGTATCATATATAATAAAGACAACTACTACAATGGTGGTGACAAATTCATAAATAAGTAGGCCTATAACATAATTTTTTTTATACAATAATAGTAAAACGTTTAATAATGGCATTCTTATTGTGCATATAGCCCATCTAGATGTCATCTCAACAGAAGTCAGCAGACGGGGCAACATGTTGACAACGTAAACACAATGTGTGTATTCGCAACTGCAGCAATAGCTTTATACAATTGCAGGGAAATATGAGCTGGCTGTCTCTCTCTCTCTAATCTCTGCACATCACAGACCACCTGCCGCATCTGCGGGAGGCGGAAAAACGCCCACGCAACTTGATCATTTAATAGGACATGTTATATTTTCATCTATAATTACAAAAGAAAGTAAGTAGACTGTTGACAATAAACACATAAATATTCACTGTTCCCATTTAAACGATGACCAGGCCTACAGGAGGGTTATACCGACGACTACATGATGTGAGAGTGTAGACAATGGTTCGATTCGCAATCTTTATAATATGATGCACAATTCCTAGAAAGATAACCGCGCTAAATAATATTTGAAGGATTTGACACGGTATCTTGTCGCGGGGGTCTTATAAGCTATAGCATCACAATGCAAAACGTACACTAGAATATAGACATATTTGTTAATAAATGCATTACAAATCCACGGGGTATTTATATGCAGTCTCTGTTTTGCTTTGGAATAAAGCCCTTATCAACCAGATGATGCGCAAGCTGGAGCGCTCATTCTGACGTCGCTATTATTCCTTATCATACACACTATATGCTCATATTCGTTCGCTTTTTAATCAATATTTAGAGTACTTGACCTGTGTTTTTGTTGTCAGCTGTATCACTGCTTTCCTGAAGTTTAATTTGGAGTCACTGTTACCCATTTTTATATTCCAGCGTTGTTGCAGCCGCGGATCCTTACTAATCCTGTTTACCTGTTTGCTCCGCTAGAGGCACTCGCGGACACCTTGTGACGTGATTGTGGTTCGCCTTAAAATCCTTTCCCTCAACTTCCGGGTTCCTCTGAGGTTCGATTGATTTGATAAGCAGGCCTAAGGTAAATATTAAACATTAAAAGCCCGGTTATAAGCTCGAACAAGCCCCCAACAAAACTGTTACAATTAATAATGTGTTAACAAATTGTTAAATTCCAATAACTATAACATTTAAAGTGTCCATTGGATCAGGGATTATTTGTAGACATTGTGTTTGTAAACTGTAATAAATCGTATTACTCTGTGACATCATTAGTTGTCTCTAGCCACCGTTCTGTCTGTAATGCGCAGGCGCAGTGCCATGAAAACAGCAGCGATTGTCACTTGGAAGAGAAAGGTTTACCAATGAGAAGGTGGCCACAATAACATTTATACACAATAGTGTAATATGCCTTTGCCTTTCTAACAAGAAAATTCCACGAATATATTCATAATATAAGCTTAATAATGCTTTATGCGGTTAGCATGTTATTATGAATAAAAAAGACAAGGTTGACATGGTCATTAACAGGATATTGCTGAGGAAGTTTTCACTGTTTAGTCTATGGTGCTGATTAGATGTTCTAAAACCGGTAGTATTTTTTATAGTAGCAAAGTGAAAAAGATTCTTCACACATTTAGAAATATATTTCATATATGTTTTAATGTCTAATTTGTGGTTCAGTAGTTTTGGAGAATTAAGTAGGTGTAATTTTTATTAAAATGTATCATAAAGCAAAATTGTATTTAACTTTTATTTAACCAGGGAGACACATTAAGACAGAGTTCTCATTTCCAAGCGTGAATTGGAATGTCAACTCACAAATACAATACCAATTAAAGACGATGCATACAATTAACAGATATACTAATAATAATTGTCACAGTCAATTAAAAAAACGCAATTCTCACTAGAAAAATCTAGCATCATTTTCTTAAACTGACCCATGGTCACCAAGGCACCCAAATTAAACTCTGATTGGATACTATTCCACAGATGAGATACAGAATAATCATACTTCTTTGTAACATGAAGCAAAATAGAGCACTTTTCTCATGTTGGATGGTCTACCATAATACACATTTTGTTACAATTGGACATTTTTGGTTGTCACACAAGCTATCTAGGTATAACGTTACTTCAAATGTCATGTGTACCATGATAACGTATTTGTGGAATGTGGGTTTCACCAAGAAGAACTTCCAAGTACAATCTGATCTGTTTTTTAATAAGACTAGTCTGTGTGTATTTTTTATGGGCAAAAGTGTAACTACTTTACATGCTTTACACATGTGCATTATGTGAGTGCTGGTGAGAGGGTTGAAAACCCATGTGATTGATCCACAACCCATTTGCAATCTCACACCCTGCTGTAGACACTATAATGTGCCATAGTTCTTACCAAATGAGATGTATGATAATATTTCCATTAACACGTGTTCTTTGAGCGTCTCTGGGTAGACTAACGCCTCATTTCGTTTATGGCCAATTCATAGGTCAGACCTTGTATTACAATCAATAAGGAGGCCCAGAATGCACTCCTGAAATGTAAAATATACACTATAACATTTCGACACATTTATTTTGTGAAATAGAATTCTCATAGAATTATACATTGCTATATTCCTAAAACAACAGTATAACCTTGCTTGCTATTGTCTAGGCAGAATTTGACGATTTACCATGGGGGACTTTTATTTTGAAAATAAATCGCTTTGTCCACCTTTACTGCAGATTTCAGCTAACTTGTCAAATAGGTAGTAGGTTGCAGCTTGCTAGTAAAGGTCCAGAGATGTTGGGGCGTGAATACCGGTGACATGTTGTTATATTTTGGGTTTAATGAATTACTAGTTTTATCCTTTATTTCACGTCGTGTTATCTAGAGGGATCCGCTGTCTTATGACACGCTGATCTTTACTGAGGATACCTTTAGTTTGGTTGGGGATTTGAGAAGGCTAGCTAAGTTAGCATGTTTGAAAGCTAGTACAGTTTGGGTCTAAGCTACGACGTAAGTTTCAGAGTACAAGTCATGTAAGGAATGTTTTATTTCTATCAAATTGTGTTCATGTGAATGTTGAAGCCATTTAGATAGCGTTAGATTTAGTGTGTCCGTTTACGCGTTAGCATTACTACATATAACGTACATTTAGTGGGGCTAATGCTAATGGACTAGTGGGCTAATGCTAGCAGAGTAGCTTGGAGAAGCGCAGCTAACCAACGTTAGCTAACACACAAGCTAGTCCGGTAGCTTTAAGTTAAGCTAATATAACACAAACACTATCTAGTTCTAATGTTAATTCATATGTCATGTATATGTCATGATAACATGATTCACTTTCCGCTGTGACTGTTTGCAAACAAACAGCTGTGATCTGTCATTTTTTGGGTGAGGTCTGCACACAGCCACAGGAAGGGTTTGGTTTGCTTCTACGCCATTTGGGTCACTTGGTAGCTGGCTCACCTAGATGGTCTCTGGGCTTACTGGTAGCTGTCAGAACAACGGCTTCTACACAAGTATACTACTGCTGAGTTTGCTAGCAAATACTGGTCGTTGGTTAGTATTTAGATTTGCCACTGCAAGCTAAATCCAAAGCCTTGACGACCTGCGAGTCACTGCTGCCTCTATTATTCACTACGACACGGAACCGGGTTCACAGCAAATAACGTGACCGCACTTGACGTGCTGCAATTGACGTTCATTGTCACATGTTAACTGAAAACAGGTGAGTTTATTTGTAACCTCATGCTGCTGCTGGTATGTACGGTGTATCATCATCATACCTTCTGATGCCTTTTCGGTTCAACCCTTTATCAGGAAACGCAGGCGGAGCGGAGGCGACGAGAATGGCCAGCTGGTGCCTCAAGCGAAAAGGTCAAGCAGAGGATCTAATCCCCTCTCGCCTGAGCTAGGCAGGGATGCCTGGGACTCAGAGGTAGGCTCAAGCGTCAACAACAATGCATTTCAAGAGCATTTTTTAAATATTTGCAAATACTTGAATTCCTCCTGTCTTATCATCTCCGCTTCCAGTCGTCCAACAGCGAGACGAGTGCCATCAGCAGTCCCGACAATGCGTTGGGGAGCAGCAGCAGTAGCCAGTGTGCTTCGGACAGCCTTGGAGGGGCCCAGCCATGTGCCCCTGGACCCTGCAGTCCTCTCAGCTCCTGTCTGTCCTCCGAGTTAACTGGCTCCACAAATCTGGTTTCGTACCACCAAATCAACCGAATTCTGCGAGAGGCCCACTTTGAGAGCCTGCAGTGCCGAGGCAATCCCAGAGACACATGACGACCCTGTCCATTACAGAGATGCCTCTCTGGGTCACAAGATGACTAACCTCACCCCGGGCATGCCCAGGGTGTTACATGGAGGATCGATCACTTTCTCAGCTCAACCCCTTTACATCTCCAGTTCCCGTAATCCATGCTTGCAGCTCCATGCTGTCTTTGGGTGCTGACTAGCTAGTGTCTCCCTGGTGTAGTATCTAAACGTGGCTATATATTTAGAAATGAAAAACATGTCTGTGTTGTTAGCAATAATAACAATGTAGGTCAAATTGGACACAACCTGATCTGTCAGTCGCTTTTTCTTTTGTTTCTGACCAGTCTGGTTTACATGCTGCATAGTGAGTGAGTGATTGATGTTTGACGAGCACCAATGCTTTTTATTGTCCGGTGTATGTTTATGGAAGTGCAAGAGTAAAATGCAATCCGCTACTTTCTCCGAGGGTCTTCTGTGTGTCTAGTTTAGTGTTTGAATGGTTGGGCCTTACAGAGGTTGGGTGGACTACGGTGTTTGCATACAGAATCAGATCTGCACTATGTATGCCATGCAGGTGTGCTCTACACAAATCGGTGACCGTGAGGACGTTTGCTTCCATACAGTCACACGGGGGATAGCTACCACAAGTTACCAGGCAGGGTTCTGTTTACTAGGCAATAAATAGTAATTCCTGCACCGGTCTGTACAACATTTTGGGTTTAAAACGTTTTTATGACGTCTTTCCTACTGAACATGACCCTTGCTCATAATGTAACTTATGCAGGACTTCGCTCACCTACCCTAGTAAATGACTGGCGGACCACAAATGTGACTGTTAAGGAAGTTTATTAATGTACTTTGTTGTGAATGGCTTGTTGGAAACATGGTTTTGTGGAGGAGCTTTGCACATGGCTCTTCTAACCAAACGCCTCTCGAGGAAGGACGAGACATTTCTTTAATCTGTGACTTGTTTGCAGTGTAGTTGATGCCACTAATACGTTCCTAGCTGCCAAACAAAACACACTTGATTCCTGCCGGATGGTTGCTGTTTGATACAATATATGTGCACTTGAACATCCAGGCATGGGAGGCACTGACCATAAGGCTGTATCCTCTGCCCCTTTTCGCCCTAAAGTTGGATTCGCTGCCCTCTTGGGTGGCAAGCTCAACAGTTCCTCTCAGTCAATACTCGTGTGTAGTGTTTCAGGAGATATGGTTTATTTTTATATATTTGTTTTGTAATTAGAATTGTACATGACATCATATTCGTTTGAAAGTCTGGATTTGATTTTGTTTGTTTTTTAATCTGCCTACATTTAAAAATAAAGCTAGATGTTTTGAAACCGCTTCATGTGGTATGTTTGTACCTATGCTAGTAAATGCACTAGCGATCTGAGGACATATGTGACAGGCATTATGTTATGCCTACGCTTATGTTCTGTATATGCTTATTTCCCCAATAAGCTATAGCCAAGCCATATTCATGTTTTGAGGAGAGGCAGCTCTTAAAATGGTGAAATTTGCATACATTTTGGATTCAATGTTTCAGGAATGAACACAAATGCAGATTTCTCAGGGCAGCGCATTTGTTGGGATTGTAGGCTTGATCCTGCTAACGTGTGAATATTGTCGATGTCTCATCTAGATTTATAATACCCATCAATCAGTCACGTGATTTTATAAAAAACTTTTTAACGTCAGCGTTTGTCACGAAGTGCATTTCCAAACACACAACCTGAAACCACAAGAAGAAGCAAACATCAACAGGGTTAATGCTCAGAAGAACTCCCCAATTAGGTCAGGGTGAACGTATTAAATGTGGGCTGTGTCCAGAATCTATAAAGCGTTCAAGTCAGATATCGTCAGCTACTTAATCGGCAACACAACCAATCAGACTTTGGACCGGGACATCTACAAGTCCTTTAAGCCGGGTGGTCCCAAGGTGTAGTCCAAGGGCTTATGTCCTCCTAAGTTTAACGGAACTGGAAGAAAGGCCCCACGGGTGGAATGCAAATTTAAGCCTTTCCGGTCACCTTTTGATCCCTGGGCCGGAGTACACTTAATCATTGACCTTACTGAAGAGATAAGTCGTTAGTAGGCACTTGAAGGTTTGCGTCTGCGTCTCTAACCTTAATCTGCAGATCATTCCACAGTAGTGGAGCTCTGTGGGAGAAACCTCTGCCTTCAGCTGTTTGCCATTCTTGGTAGAATTAGGAGGCCTGCATCTTGTGGTCTTATGTTAGGTATGTAGGCATGTATGTCTGGACTTATTTAGCGAGGTAAGTAGGAGCTGGTCCGTGTAATTCTTTATAGGTTGCAATAAAACCTTTAAATCACCTCTGGCTTTAACAGGTGGCCAGTAAAGAAAATCATGTTTTATTTTTTTTGTATATTTCCTGATTTATCAGAGCAACCAGAGAGAAGAGCATTGCAATAATCTGATCTTGAAGCAAAAACAGCTTATTCGTTTTGCTATGTAATTTTTTGACAAGGAGTTTTCTCATTATTGCAATGTTCCGGAAATAAAATAAACGCCTTATGTTCATCAAAGAAGATATCCGAGACGAGGTTAATGACAAGGTCACGACAATACACGGCCATTACGGTTCACACCAGACTGAAGCATTTCAAATATTCTTTATATTTTTTTTCATCGTTTCAGGAAGGCATTATGTGGTTGGAAATTGAGTTTTTGCCAATTTCTGAGAGGAACACAAAGTTTGATATTGGCATATAATTTTGTTGGATGGAGGATACAGAGCATTAGCCCAGGATGGAGAGCATGTACAACATTTGTGGAAGTAGAGAAAGTAATTCTATAAGTAGTTTAGTTGGAATAGGTCCAGTTGACAATTGGTGGGTTTGGAACTTATAACTAACATTGTGAGCGTGTCGAAAACATGTACGTGTCTCCATTGATACCAGATTGATACCAGGTTGATACCAGGTTAATACCATCACTCAGCAATATCAAGTCATCTCATGCCAGGCTACTAAGCGAATGTTTAAAAACAAAAGGCCCTACTTGCTCCCTCTGAACACACATTGGTTATTGGAACTAATATTTCTCACCACTAGATGGTGTCAGACTCTGACGCTGATGCTTATTGGAGCCTACCCTAGGCAGAAAGACGTCCCATCTGAATGATTTACATTTATGACTGGGAGAGAAGTGTCGCTTTCTAATGGACTAAAAAGGGAATGCACTGAATAGACTAATTATATTTGCTTAATACCCCTCTTCACACACACGAGCAAGTATTCAGACAAACATGGACAACACAGAGCGGAGACGTGATGCTGGGAGACTGTGATGAATGTCTCGTATCAGTCATGCAGGGAGAATGGAGGCAGTTTCAAATGACCTGGCCTTCTTCTGTGATCCACGTATGCGCATACATTGCTTTATTGTTACCGCGGCCAACGGTATCTGTGGCGACACGCCGAGGCATTCTTTCTCTTTGTGGTCCGAATGATTTGGCCTCCAGATCCAGGCATAACATTCATCGTGTCAGTCTCTTTCTCTCTGTGCAGGACCATGTGAAAATGTGATTGAACGGCTTTTGGCCGGCATGAAACCGCCATTGAGCTGTATTTCCCTTATGCCATATTGCACGAAAAGCTTTTTTACACAGAACTCAGACACTCTGATAAATCAAAGCCTTAGCCTGTTTGTCTGCTGCACCTCTGCCCACTCGGTGATATTTCGCTCAGGGCCCCCAAAAGGCTACAGCCGGGCCCCGAAAAATGCTAGGACCGATGGGGTAACGTGGCATTGAATGGCATGGAAACCGGAAAGGGGATGGCGCTGCAGAGAAACACAATAACAGGTATATGAGTGCAGAACAAGGTGATCTAGTAATGCTCGATTGGAATTCTACAGCGCCTTTCTTCCAAACGAGGGGACTCAAAAAGCGTTACACAGTATGGAAGGGAACAGCTTATCTACCACCTATGTGTTTGAGCACCCATAAGTCATATGAAGTGCGTAATCCCCCTCCGGGTTTTTTTGATGACTACTTTGTCTTTTTATTATTTCCTCTCCAATCCTAGCCATTATGCTGATACCCAGATGGTCACGCATGGCTGCAATCTTTGTTCTCACTGCTGTGGTGTTTGACCACGTGGGTTGCGGCTAAACACAATTGTCTTTAACCTCTTTCGCCCTGTTCTCTCAGGATTTAATCTTGCAACTTCTCACGGCTGGTCAATACTCTGCTGAGCCGTCAGATCTTCCTCTCCACCCTCTCGTGGGTGGGCATCTCTTGGGCTTTGGATTTCAATCTCCCTGACGGGCTGCTTCTTCCAGGTGATGTGGAGTAGAGCTGTATCTGCCCTGTGGGCTCTCACTTCAGGTGCCCCCCAGGGCTTTGTTCTAGGCACTCTCTCTTTTTGAGAGACAGAGTCACTTGTCTCTTTCACATCCATAAATGGTCACTCCAATTGTATGTACAGTATCTGTCCTTAACTGTTGTTGTATTCGGGGGTTGATGTTCCCAGGGCACACTTGCAAAAGAGACCTCGATCTCAATGTGTCTCCCTGGATAAAGAAGTTACTTAATATAACTTTAACTTAAAAATAACACTTCCTATGGGTACAATAATTTCTCAAACAGGAAGCAGCACCGGTTCTAATCCAGGTCATCTAACGCTTGTGTCATCAAACCCTTGTAACTTAACCAAAATATTTTTTTTCTGGAGATAAAAGGATAGAAAAATGGATCCTGTGGGACCAACTGAAAAAATCTGAAGATTGTAAGGCACTCACAATCCATGTACATATAATTTGCCCTGACTCTAAGACTGCCTCCCACCCTCACACAAACCAGAGCCATGTTCAGTGATCGGACTCACTCAGTGTTACGTTCCCACCTCTCGAGGTAACAAGAGCTTGTTGGAGGGGGGATGACGCTCGAGCCAAGGGTGTGCTAGGACAAATGGGACCAAACACCAGGACAGTATTTTGGGGATTTTTTGTCAGTATTTGGGGATTTTTAATAATAATAATATAAATAATAATAATACAAATATAAACAATAAACATGTTACCCTAACTGGTGGAGTGAAGGGTTGAATGAGGGGGACAAATCAAAGAAACTCTTCCCTGCCTATAATTAAAAAGTCCCTACTCTCATCATCCTCTAACCTACCAAACTTTACTACCTGCTACATAAACCAAGGGGTCCACCTGCTTGTATTTAACCTAATGTGTTTAACAGTGGTCATCAACGGGCGTCTGTAACCCCTGGGGTGTCTTACCTGACCCTACTCCTAAAGATAAGTACCAGACCATAGCAGACCGACAGTGTAGGGAAACATAAGAAAAAAACACAACATGTAGCTTCATCAGGTTCTCTTGGTAATGTTCTCTTAGTCAGGTTCTCTTAGTCAGGTTCTCTCTTGGCTTTTCTCTCTTAGTCAGGTTCTCTTAGTCAGGTTCTCTCACAGCTACTCCCTAAATTCAGCCCAATCGAACTTCAAATGCTGAGTAGCCACACTACACCCAGACAATACATGGAAGGCAAAACTCAAGCTGCAGTCAGGAAGTCCATGTCCTGTGTTGACTCTATATACAGGGGATTGATGAGAGAAGGCCAGAGAATGTCTCACAAACTGGAGCCTTACCATGGTGCCTTAGTGGGCAACCAAGGCTGTCATGACCACCATGTTCCACCACGATGGCAAGGTAAAGAAAGCAAACAGTCCCTCACACTTTCTAAAGACTTCAGTCTGTGTCACTGATCGTAACGCTACCAGCGAATCAGACAGCACAGTAACCAGCGGATCTCAGGGTGCTTGGGTCAGTGGCTGGGACTTTATGGGCTCTCCCTATTCAATTTCACAGAAAGTGCAGCGGAGACAATCTACAGTAGACTGTTTTCTTAGCGCAGCAAAGCCCACAGTCAAGGCCCTCTGCTAATCAATCACAATAAACGTTCACCCCCATTTCGCTGGAGGAAAGAGTTCTCTTGTTTTCCCCAGGGAGAGGAAAAATCATGCTCGACAGGCAGCTCTTCCTTCAATGTCTCTCAGGGAACTGGCTAAAACTTCGTCCAAACAGCTTTCTGAATCCTCCGTGTGTGTTCTTTTGGTGAAACATAGTTTCATAAATGTTTCGTGATTTTTGGAATTAAATCTCTTCCTCTAGATAGCAGGCCCCCATTTTGGGGAAGCGGAAAGGAACGTTTCGGTTCGTGTTGTAAAGCGTTAGCGGTTTCCAACATAACATATCCATAATGGATTTCCAGCGGTGGTTTCGCCCGAACCTCAACTCACAGCCCCGTGCACTGTATAGACTGCTGTTTTCTAAATGGGGTCTATTAGATGAATGGGGGAAAATGACACTCTTACTGACAGCACTTAGGTCCTGCTAGTCCGACCGCCGACGCCAGCCCAAGCGCTCCGACCGCCTCCCGTCGTCTCCCTCGACGAACGGGTGATCAGCCTCGCTTGGCGTGTTTCATTGGGAGGGAATTCATACGGTGCCTCTCACACTGAAACCATACTGCCCGGCACCGAGGTGCAATCTGTTGCCTTTGGACCATAACTGTCAGGAAGAGATATGTCCTCACTTTAGTCGTCGCCCGTAATCCTCTCCTCTTCCTTTATTATCTTAATTGATCCCGAGGGGCACTAGCACCATCAATAGCTGAGCTCATCACCAAATTAATAAAACATGCTCCGGTCTCGTATGTGTCCCAGTGTTGCAGCTTAACCCTTCGGTTCCGTTCGATTCCGCGTATACGCTGTAAACGTTTCGGATCAATATTAGCCTGTACAGTAGGTGCAGTAAGATCTCACAAATGAAATATTTTAAGCCCCAAAATTGTATTCCCCTGGAGATTACATCTTTAGCAGGCTTTCCTAAAATTTCTGTTAATTCAGAGCCAAATATATGATTGCTGCACCAATGTTGTAAGTCAGTGCAATTCCATTTGACATTTGTGAAATGTTCAGATAATTTTATGTCATACCTCACATTGTTCCAATTAGCAACTGAACATCAGAGTGACAGTTAAACTGCTCACCTTTTTTCAGGGTGTTTGTGCACATATTTGTTTCATCATTTGTGTCTGGACTACGCAACTCTGTTTCTTATTTCCTAGCAACAGTACAGTAACTGTTACGCAGTTGCTTATTGCCAATGAAATGAGATCAATTAGTCATTTCTGTAAAACCATTACATGAATGTGTTGTACTGACAAAGACAATGTCTTCCCAATGGGCCTTAAAAACACTCCAGGTCGCCTCTGTTCATTTCTTTCTTTTTTTAGAATAATTTCATTACATTTTGATCAATCTCTTTCAATTTTAACATGGGACGATAACTGTAAAAATGTTTGATTTTGAACGAATGAGAATTTCTCCCCCGCTGTTTATTGTGATCATGGCTGATGCATCGTAAAGAGCACGGCCATTATCAGAAGAACCAGGTCTGAATAACAGTGAATCAGGGGGAAAGCTACCAAAGAAACACTGTTATTAAACACGCCTGATAGTGATAACTCAAGTCTCCTCGTCGTTTCAGCTCCCACACAGCACAACGCGGCTCCGATCAGGACCTGGTCACTGCAGAACCGAGCCCCTACTGGTGAACAGGCAATCAATTCTCAGTGTAATCTTCTCCCTCCCTCATTCTCGTCTGTTCTCTTTCCTTCCTTTTCGTCCATTCCTGCCCGCCTCTTTCTGTTTTTTCTTCAATGCTGTAAAGATCCTTTGTTTTTTGACACTTAAACAAAAACCGAGGCCAAGCTTAGAAGACTGGGACTCCCTGCTGACTTTTCCGAAAGAGAGGCAGATCCCATAAGCCCCAATCTCAACAGGTAGAAAGCCCTGAGCGTTCAGCAGAGCTCTGGGACAATTCATTGGCTTGTTTTACTACTCAATGACAACAACCATTGAAGAAGCCTGCAGACGAACGTAAAGACGGGAATGCTGTAAAAGCAGCTAACGGCAATGACCGTTAAACAGTCAAGGCCGGCCGATGTTGAACAAGAACACCAGAAACACTCCTATCAGGCACAACACAACAAAACCTTTTGAAAGTAGTCATACCTTTCCACTTTCTCCACATTTATTTTCACAAACACACATTACAATTGATTTATCCCACTCTCCATCAAACCACACACAATACTGTATAATGAGGTTAAAGAGACGCATTTTTTGGGGAGAATTTATTCGAAATAAAAGCAGATATATTTAATGTAGAAGTGCCATTGGCATTGATTACAGCTTTGATTCTTGGGTACGTCTCTAGCAGTTTTGCACAACTGTATTTGGGAAGATTTTTCCAATTTTTCTGGCAAATGTTCTAAAGCTCTGTTTCATTGAACGGGGGAGCGTTGGTGAACTGCAGTCTTCAAGTCCAGGCTTGACTGGGCCAATACGTTGTCCCAAACTTTTCTTGCATAGAGCTTCTCTGAGGTTCACTGCACTCTGATTCAGATTATCTTCAACGATCTCTATATATCTTGTTCTGCTCATCCTTCCTTTAATCTTGACCAAGTCTTTGCTGCTGAGATCTTACTGTGGTCATGTGCCCGTTTTTGCAAATTTCAAAAGGACGATAAAATGTATTATTTGCCTTCATTGGATGTATTGTATTCTCATGCCTTATCGTCGCACTTCATAAACCCTTGGTTGGGGAAGCGTTAAGTAGAATTCTCAGATGGTCATCAGTTCTAACAGGAACGTTCCAGCAATATTGTGATGACGTGCTATCAATTGGGTTCTGAACATAATATGTTGTAACTGTGATTTTCTCTCCTTTTGATAATAGTATTGTTCAACTCGATCGCCACATAAAACACAAACCATCGTTGGAATTGCAGAAACAGAATAAATAAATTGCTTCACTTTTAAATTAAGCCGTCTGTAGATTACATTTCAATGGTCGCAACGACTGCCAGATCTTTTAGTAGTCAGTCAATAAAACAAAAAACTGTTGAGAAACTATAAATGTTAGGATTGCTGTCCAAACTTAAGTAACAGACACATTCAGTTTATTTGTCCACTAGTTGTGAAAGCGCTGACGTCGAGCTAATATGTGTGCCTGGAAAATGTGTGCTATGTCAAGTTTCTGCCACCATGTTCCATGTTTCAAAACCGCTTAAAGTACTCGGATTGAACCAACAACCTCCGGAGTCCTAGACTACTGCTCAATCACCCTTGCACCATCCAATCCACAAACGCTGTAGCGTAGCCACAAACGCTCTAGCGTAGCCTCAAACGCTGTAGCGTAGCCACAAACGCTCTAGCGTAGCCACAAACGCTGTAGCGTAGCCACAAGCGCTTTAGCGTAGCAACAGACGCTCTAGCGTAGCCACAAACGCTGTAGCGTAGCTTCAGGTTTAATCCACCCTCATTCTACTCTGTGCCTTGTTGACAGACATTTTGCTGAGTCCAAATATAATTTCTTTCAGTCGATTCTGAAATGAAGAAAATTAGTTTTGAGGAAAACATTTAATTGTGTTTTGCTTTACTTTTTTAATTGAAATTAAATTTTCCCCTTGCTCTTGGGACCTGCAGAAAGTACTCTAGCAGTATTTGCACATGTTGTATCGATTTTTTTAAATCTTCTTTTACCAAGTGCGTTGACTGCAAGGACATTTCTTTTTCTGCAACAACCTGGAAGCAATAAGTACACCATGCCTTGTTAAAGGGACAGAATGAAACATTAACTGTAAATAATCCAGTGATTTAAACTGTTGGGTTACCCTGCAACCCTGAATTAACTGGTATTGTTACGTGCAAGGCAATTGTTAAAGAGACCTTCATTGAGTTGACGGGTAACATAAGACTGTTTACACCAGACCAATTATCTGGTCAGCGATGTGGAAATGTTACTACAGATGAGCAATCAACAAACAGGAGCGAAGAAAATAATAGGTTTTTGCCTGGTTGAACAAAATAAACAAAGGCGCGTTGTCACGATTGGTGTGGTGGCGTTGCTACACTTCCATTTCGGTGATCCACTTCCGTGTTTTTGTGTTCACTAGCTGTGATTACTTCCTCTTTCACGTGGTCACAGCTGTTAGTAATCTGTCACTTTATGTCGGGATATAAAGGGGTCGCTAGCAAGTCACTCCTTGCTTAGCATTGTTTGGTATTACATGTCACTGTGTTTTAGAGGTGAGTGTTGGTCTATTTGGAGTGCTATTGTGGTTGGTGGAATATTGTATTATAAGACGCTATATGCGCATAGTTTGTTTCAGTTCAACCAGTTAGCCTTTGTTCCGCCGTTATCGGTTTGTTTTACGTTGCTTTACTTTAATAAAACTGACCTAACGGATTATCTTGGCTCCTGCACATGGCTTCATCCACACTACGCCGATCAGTACATGACAGAATGCTAAGCCACCCAAGAAGCCCGCAGAGCCGGACGGTGAGTGGATTCCTCGGAGGGGCAAGCTATAGCGCTCCGAGGTATGAAGCTCACCGTCAACACACGGAGCAGCAGGAGCAGCGCTACACCTGGCAGGGTGATTGGGGGTCCGACTCCCTCTCCTCGGATGATGAGGAGGCAGTCTACGAGCGAGTGGAGGAGGACTCCCTGGAAGACGCCCTGCTATGGGATCCCGTCCTCAGTCGACTAGTCCCCGCAACATCGGACGTCGGCTGGGGCGGGCAGAAGACACCGCCCACTGTTCCGGGGCTGCAGACAGGGGGAGGAAAACCCCTGGAGCTACAGCCACTACCCCCGCCGGGGGAAGACCCTTTCCGACCACCTACCTCCGGGACAGAGAAATCCCCGGAGGGGTTACATAAGCAGCCCCCGGCTGTCATTAGGGCGTGGTGGAAGGCATGGCTGGACTTTCAAGATCTGACGCCAGAGATCGCCTCCGCCACGCCAGCGCCCGAGATGGCCGCTACGCCTGCGCCCGAGATGGCCGCTACGCCTGCGCCCGAGATGGCTTCAGCTACGCCTGCGCCCGAGATGGCTTCAGCTACGCCTGTGCCCGAGATGGCCGCAGCTCCTCCCGTGCCCGAGATGGCCTCAGCTACGCCTGTGCCCGAGATGGCCTCAGCTACGCCTGTGCCCGAGATGGCCTCAGCTACGCCTGCGCCCGAGATGGCCTCCGCTACGCCTGCGCCCGAGATGGCTGTTGCCGTCGTCACGCCGGCGCTCAAGATGGCTGCCGTCGTCCCGCCAGCGCCCAAGATGGCTGCCGCCGTCTCGCCAGCGTCCACGATGGCTCCCGCCGTCACGCCAGCGCCCACGATGGCTGTTGCCGCCACGCCAGCGCTCAAGATGGCTGCCGTCGCCACGCCAGCGCCCAAGATGGCTGCCGCCGTCACGCCAGCGTCCACGATGGTCCCCGCCGTCACGCCAGCGCCCAAGATGGCTGTTGCCGTCACGCCAGCGCTCAAGATGGCTGTTGTCGTCACGCCAGCGCCCAAGATGGCTGCCGCCGTCTCGCCAGCGTCCACGATGGCTCCCGCCGTCACGCCAGCGCCCAAGATGGCTGTTGTGGTCACGCCAGCGCTCAAGATGGCTGCCGGCGCCACGCCAGCGCCCAAGATGGCTGCCGCCGTCACGCCAGCGTGCCCACGATGGCCCCCGCCGTCACGCCAGCGCCCAAGATGGCTGTTGTCGTCACGCCAGCGCCCAAGATGGCTGCCGCCGTCTCGCCAGCGTCCACGATGGCCCCGCCGTCGCGCCAGCACCCAGGATGGCTGTTGTCGTCACGCCAGCGCCCAAGATGGCTGCCGCCGTCTCGCCAGCGTCCACGATGGCTCCCGCCGTCTCGCCAGCGTCCACGATGGCTCCCGCCGTCCCGCCAGCGCTCAAGATGGCTGTTATCGTCACGCCCGCGCCCAAGATGGCTGCCGCCGCCACGCCAGCGCCCACGATGGCCCCCGCCGTCACGCCAGCGCCCAAGATGGCTGTTGTCGTCACGCCAGCGCCCAAGATGGCTGCCGCCGTCTCGCCAGCGTCCACGATGGCTCCCGCCGTCACGCCCGCGCCCAAGATGGCTGCCGCATCGCCGCCCACAATGGCTGCCGCATCGCCGCCCACAATGGCTGCCGCATCGCCGCCCACAATGGCTGCCGCATCGCCGTCCACAATGGCTGCCGCATCGCCGCCCACAATGGCTGCCGCACGCCGCCCACGAAGGCCGCGCCACGACGACGCTCACGATGGCCGCCGCCACGACTACGCTCACGATGGCCGCCGCCACGACGACGCTCACGATGGCCGCCGCCACGACGACGCGCTCACGATGGCCGCCGCCACGACGACGCTCACGATGGCCGCCGCCACGACGACGCCACGATGGCCGCCACGCCACGACGCTCACGATGGCCGCCGCCACGACTACGCCACGATGGCCGCCGCCACGACTACGCCACGATGGCCGCGGCCACGACTACGCTCACGATGGCCGCCGCCACGACTACGCTCACGATGGCCGCCGCCACGACTACGCTCTCGATGGCCGCCGCCACGACGACGCTCACGATGGCCGCCGCCACGACGACGCTCACGATGGCCGCCGCCACGACGACGCACACGATGGCCGCCGCCACGCCGCCAACGATGGCCTCCGCCACGCCGCCCACGATGGCCTCCGCCACGTCGCCCACGATGGCCTCCGCCACGTCGCCCACGAGGGCCTCCGCCACGTCGCCCACGATGGCCTCCGCCACGTCGCCCACGATGGCCGCCGCCACGACGCACCCTGAGCCGCTCAAACTGGCGGCCTCTCAGCCGCTCGAGATGGTGGTCGGTTACCGTGGCCTATTCAGGACTGGACCCGTCCTGATGGACTAACCCATTGGGTTTAACTGTGGGTCCTGTCTTGTTGCTCCCTTGTGGTTTTTGTTGGTTGTTCGGCTATCTGGGGAGCTAGCCTTTTAGTGGGGGATACTGTCACGATTGGTGTGGTGGCGTTGCTACACTTCCATTTCGGTGATCCACTTCCGTGTTTTTGTGTTCACTAGCTGTGATTACTTCCTCTTTCACGTGGTCACAGCTGTTAGTAATCTGTCACTTTATGTCGGGATATAAAGGGGTCGCTAGCAAGTCACTCCTTGCTTAGCATTGTTTGGTATTACATGTCACTGTGTTTTAGAGGTGAGTGTTGGTCTATTTGGAGTGCTATTGTGGTTGGTGGAATATTGTATTATAAGACGCTATATGCGCATAGTTTGTTTCAGTTCAACCAGTTAGCCTTTGTTCCGCCGTTATCGGTTTGTTTTACGTTGCTTTACTTTAATAAAACTGACCTAACGGATTATCTTGGCTCCTGCACATGGCTTCATCCACACTACGCCGATCAGTACATGACACGCGTCTTCTCATGGCTGCTCTTTCAAAAAAAAATATCCTTCATGAGTTCAAGATGGATAGACGGCTAATGCAGGAAGACTTTCTCAAATTAATTTGCAGAGTGAGTCATTCTCGTGACGTGATTCGCATGAAGTGAATGACAACCATGCCAGCCTGTCAATTATCTAATTATAAAAATTACCTCCATTGTATTTTTGGCATTCGAGAACACAAAAAATTGGAGGGAAATTTTTCAAAAAATATTTTGTTAAAAATAGAACAAAACAATTAATTCCTGTTGTTTATGATGTCAAGAGTTGCCGCAAATGAGCTGAGTATTGTGGCCAATATGATTTGACCTTGTGGCTTGGTGCTGTACGTCAGTCACACCAAGTTTGCATGTGTCAGGAGCAGAATGAGATCTATTCAGATTGGTTTCTCGCCAAATCCCATCGAATGAAAGACTTTTGAATCTACCGAATGGCATATTATCTGTCTGTAATGAAGTACAACGGTGTTTCGTCATTATACTAACAGTAATACGAGTCTACATTAAACTACTTCCTAAGTTCACTCTTCTGGTTAACAGTGTCATTTCTTTCTGTCGTTTGAGGCGAAAACTGGCTCCTAAATAACAGTAACTAGAGAATTTACAGACACCGTATATTAGAGTGCAGAGCAGCTAAAACCTTACAAACTCTCTTGGCAATCCATGGTTTTCACTCCCTCTATCTCGCTCTGCTGGTTTGTTCCCCTGTGACTTCGGAGTGCCTACAATTTCCCCTCTCTTTATTTTCATTGGCATTTAAAGAGTGCTATACGCTTCCTTGAATGTGCTCATTCAACAGCGGGGTTTTCAGCATGCACACGCACGCACGCGCACAAGCACACACGCACGCACGCACGCAGAGAGTAGATCCTGACTCCTCTGTTCGACGCTACAGCACTCAGCAACCCACAGAGCTTTAAGGCCCACTCTGGCATTGAAAGCATTTCTCCCTGTCAATGGATGTCAGCGGAGGGGGGCATTAATTGATTGGCTTGTTTTTCACCCATTTTTGTGCCGGGGCTCCCAGGCAGGTCGGCTCCTTTCTTCCTTTGCTCGACATTGAGCACAGCAGTGCAGCAGCTCAGGTCCAACCTTTACTGCGGGAGGTTTTATCTCCCATGTCCTGTGGTCTCATCACCTCGTGGAGCTGTATTGTCTCCGCATTTCACCTAGTCGCAATGTGTTTAACATAAAACATGATAGTGGCCAATTGCTTTAATTTAAAAAAGTTTTTTTTTTTTTTTTGCTTTATTCTCAATCAATATCGACTTTGCCCTTGAAGCTGTGATTCCAGGGTAAAAAAAAAATAAAAAATCAATTTTTTTAAAACAGGCCCTGTCGAAGACCATCAAAGAATAAAATAAAACTGTTTATATTTGGACAGCCTTAGTGAAAATGGATTTCTCATTTACTATTCCTTTGACAAGCAGATCGGGCCACTGCCTTCCTTCTTTAAAAACACAGTGAATAACAGGTTTTGCTTTAGATGGAAACCTCTGTAAAAACAAGAGCCCTTTAGGGTTTACGAAAAAGTGATACACGATTTTACAACCCAGCGTTTCAGGTCTTAATACTTTTTAAGTTATGGTTTTATCGTTGCATACATTGCTGTAAATACTGCTGTGTTGCATTGAAATCCAACGCACATGTTTACACTAATGACCCCCAATCCGCCAATTGAAGTAGTAAACACAAACAACCCTGTGTGCATTTAATATGACGCATAACAAACACATGCTGGTTTGAAACCGTAAAGCATTTTGGTGCTTTGCTGCTGCCGTCACGACGCTTAAACTACAGAGTTTGCTCTCAGAACAGAACTGGACGTACGAGTCACGTCTACAGATACTGTGCACGGCTCAAACCATAGCACTGTGCCATTTAACAATATTAATTTTCTGTCTTTACACTCCGATATTAATGGTACGCTCTGACTAGGTTCTGAGGACGGTGTTCTTTGAGTTACCGTACACACACACACACACACACACACACACACACGCTAACAAGCACCAACTCTCTGGACAGATGGTCGTTCTTCTCCTCCTCACACACACTCACACAGACACACACACATCTGGCACAGCTGGAGTTGGAAAAACATCTGTCTGATCCCCTGTGGGAAAAGATCCAACTTCTACTCCTTTAACATTTCTCTCTCAATGTTTTTCATCTCTTTAAAAAGTACTCTCTCCATCTCTCACTACTTCACACTGACACTCACTCAACCAGGAAGTAAGCTAGGGTCGACAGACCTAGTGTTGACCCCCCCCTTTCGGCTAACGACCACAATCAGCACGCAAGCACCCGTCACAACACGAGGAGTGTCTTCTCTATCTCCCTCTCTCCACATGGGAAATACATGCGTAGCTTGGTAGCGAGCTGTACTCATTGGTCCTCACAACACCAGTCATTCTGGTGATGGGCAGGGTTACGCGGTCATTGTGGTGAACGACAATATGACATTCTGGCGTGGGGTGAGAAAACCCCAATCCCACAGCATCGCACAGATAATACAGAGGTCCGGAAGGGGTTTGTTCACACCGCGTGAATGGCTGGACACTGTATGTCAGAGATCCCATTCTAGATGTCCGTTGGTTCACCGACCGAACGAGCCCTGGTCGTGCAGAGCAACGCCACGCCGTTTCACCCCCGTCCGTCGCCTGTCCCCGTCGCCACTCCCTCACTTCTGGTAATCCGCTCGGTCGTTTTTTCTTACCTCTTTCATCTCGCGCTCCGATTTTTCTTTCATATTTCCTCTAATGATCTTAATAAGATGTCACATCCAGGGAAGACGAAATACCATCAAGGCCCAGAGCTGTTTTCGATTACTTTCACATCAGGATATAGAACATAAAAGTTCTATCTATCATTTATGTTACGTGCACGCAAGCAAGCAAGCGCACGCACACACACACGCACGCACGCACGCACACACACACACACACACACGCACACACACCCTTTTCAAGTTTACTGACATGGTAGATGGGTGTGGGCGTGTTGTATGGTAACCAATACATCACAAGCTTCTAAACAAGAGTGTGAAGAGAGAATACCTGCACAAAGGAAACTTGATTTACTTCCATCCCTCACATGGTTCCTGTTACATGCCTTCTGTTGTGTGGCTCCTGATGGTTAGGGAACTGGAGATACAACGATGGATAATCGGAGAGAGGACAAGGTAAACATTGGAATAAAGCAGGTATACATCTAAAGATACAGGGCAGTCGTCCACTGGCACAGGTTCAGACACAGGTTTAAACTGCGTTGTAGCATTGTATCTCAATAACATTAGTATCTCAACTGTGCACAAGTTTCCTAAACATAGTTTGAGGCATTTTCATCTCATCATCTCTCATCTTCAACCGCTTATCCGGGGTCGGGTCGCGGGGGTAGCAGCTCTAGCAGGGGACCCCAAACTTCCCTTTCCCGGACAACATTAGCCAGCTCTGACTGGGGAATCCCGAGGCGTTCCCAGGCCAGTGTGGAGATATAATCTCTCCACCTAGTCCTGGGTCTTCCCCGAGGTCTCCTCCCAGCTGGACGTGCCTGGAACACCTCTCTATGGAGGCGCCCAGGTGGCATTCGTACTAAATGCCCGAACCACCTCAACTGGCTCCTTTCTACGCAAAGGAGCAGCGGCTCTACTCGGAGTTCCTCTCGGATGACTGAGCTTCTCACCCTATCCCTCAGGGAGAGGCCAGCCACCTTTCTGAGAAAACCCATTTCGGCCGCTTGTACCCGTTTGAGGCATTTTGCGAAATAGTATTTTTTTCCAAGTGTAGCTGCTTTCCCAAAACACAAATACATTAACGGAAATTATATTTTAGCATCATCATTACAGATACATTCATCCGAGGAACAAGACTGTCATTGAAAGTATTAACACAAACATTTGTTCGCCACAGAAATATGGAACCATATAGAATTATACTTGTATATAATTGTACTCAACTTTATTCTGTAACTTTTCAAAATAAGTCGTCCCTAGTGCAATCTCACCAAACATCACAGTTTAGACTAAATGCAGACCATATATTTATGGCAATAAGTACAATTTGAATCTATGACTGGTGGCTTAATATTCATGCCACTATTTCTAATGGCCTCAGCGATGCATTCGATAAAACACGAGATATATATTTTCCTGGTCAGTCAAAATACAGGAGGGTTTTTACACTTGGTGAGTTTAACGACGGAGCTTTGTTAACAGCTATTACCTGATGCTGCAGTCTGCTCCACTAAGCCATTAGAGCTCCTGTTTGTTAGGCAAGTTTATAACCAGTGGAATTAAAAAATTGCTGGTGCGTTTATGTGTTCGCGTGTGTGTGTGCAATTATGTGTTGGTAGTACTTCCCTGCGGGTGTAGAGAAGCATTAAACCCGGTAGAAATTATGGTTCAGCCAAATTACAGATTGATAATGACCATGTAAAGCATCACCAGGAATAATTCCAATCCAAGCTCATCCAAGCTTCATGTTATTTAGTTAACAACCATCGTTGACCACTAACATTGACTGAAGATGTTGTGATGAAAAAAGGCCCTCAAAACACTTGCCAGTAATTTCCTATAATGTAAATATTTATCAGTCATCCTCGAACAGAAAATCAAGTGATGAGTTGATATTAGTAATGTATATATATGAGTTAATAAAGTCTGGCCTCGGCTTCTGAAGCCCGTTTAAAGTCCGCCACTGACTTCCACGGGCTGACAGGTTCTGCATTTGGTTCCAATTGAAGCCATTTACATCCTCCCCAAATGGAAAGCACATGGAAACCCAGTCCACCTGGTTCTGATCAGCTACCGAGTTCAGCTAGCAGAGCGACATGCTTAGGGCAAACCTTGTGCCAGGGAGAGCGAGAGAGACACTCCATGGTTATTAACGGTAGAAATTGCTGAGCACTTTCTGCCTGCATTGTTTTCTCATGTTATTCGTTTGTTTGTCTTCCAATCATGACCAAGCAGAGACACATGCCGTGGTTTTCTCCTCCACCACCAGGGGGAGTCCTGTGCCATTGCCGACGTTGCTCGGGGTGAACTTCTCTCCAGTGACACCACAGGTGTTGTACGCTACAGAACACTCAGAGCACTAATAAATGTTCACGAGTCAGAGGCTCACCTATGCACCTATGATGGTTGGTAGTGATGTAAGGCATGATCTCTGTCCCTGAATTTAAAATGCGTGGTTTTCTTAGCTTTTGTTATTTATCCTTGTTACATCCTCCCATTCCGTGTCATTATCTATTGTTTGTAATGCCCAATTTGGGGTTCTGGTCTTGATTCATTGCAACAACTCCCAGGTATGTTAGAGTTAAAGGCAAAAGCATTTGGTGGTGCCTGAACAGACACGGCTACAGTTATATGTTATATTATTTATAGTTATATATTTTTATTTTAACTTTACTGTAATGCACCAACATTTCAAAGCAAGTTCCTTGTATGTGTAAACCTACTTGGCAGTAAAAGCTGATTCTGATTCCGATTCTGATAATACAGTAATGTCATACCTTCAATACTGGCACTGATATCACACATTTTTCGGATTCCAAGTGACATAAAAGCCTGCCCAAATACTTTGCCCAAGTTAGCACGACGGCAACAATTTTGGTTCCTGGCTGAGTGGAATTGTCAGTCTATTTGCATTTAACCAGTAGGATATAGTATCATTGCATCATATATATATATATATATACATCTCATAGACTCACACACTGAGGGTTTCAATTAGGAATGTAGATGCATAATGGGACAACTATTGTATGCTGTTCACACCACCACCAAATGCATTCTTCAATGGGCTGCAGGCTGGAATATGACCTTTTCACATTTCACCATATCAGCACAGCTCCAGCAACCCAAGTGAATGTGAAACCAGGCCAACTCAATACATCTTGGGTTTGCCTTGACTGTATAGGACCCAGATGATCGTATATTTGTGTTAGGCCAACAGTAAGTCAGAGGAGGAAAACCGTAATATAAAAAAATATACAAAAAGAAGCAGATTCCACGTACACTTTCAACATTATAAGCTGTAATGGCTGTAATATACATCGGGAGTTTTCTGCAACCCAGAACAAAATGTCTCATTTCAGCTGGTTGTCTTGCAATCACACGCTCAATTAACTTATTGTTACCCAGACTTTTTTTCCCTTTAATTCACAGTGGACATGTTGGAGACCAGAAGAGGTGATGGATCAATGATGTCTCAGCATACGTCAGCTATACCAGAATTCCACGAGAGCCACTTACATATATAGACAGATGGATTGATTCCCAAAGCAATGATGGAATGCCCGTTGATGGAGGAGATAGTGAATGTTTAAATTCTTCAATTAGCATGACATGTGCTGTATGTGTGTGTGTGTGTGTGTGTGTGTGTGTGTGTGTGTGTGTGTGTGTGTGTGTGTTTAGGGATCTGAGTGTACCGGATGCAATGTGTGTTGGCGTATGCTTTGTGCAATAGTACCACGAGTTTGTAGTACATAGTACATACACATAGTACACATAGTACTATGTACTTTCTGGTATTGTTTTTTGGCCACATACCCCATTTCATTGTTTCTTAGAGCTTAATTAAAGACGTATAGTAATAAAGAAGAAACTTTTACATTCAAGTCCAATTCTAAAAAGCGAGATTGGTTAAAAGAATCCCTGGATTAATTTCTCTGGCTCATTAAAAATGTCGGGCTTATTTAGATTTTAGGGGGCCAATATTTGTGAGAGGATTCCTAGCTAAAATGATATTAAATCAGCGGGCGTTAATAGGCGTCATGTGTGAAATATGCAGTACAGTTTGTGAGGCGATGCGTGGATTCTTTACTCTTTCCCAATTACTGAACTCAGAACTGTAGGTATACAGTTATAGGCTCAGAGTGGTGGAGCCATTTCTGCTGTTGCTACCAGACCACTGAAGCATCCGGGCAACGATCTGCTGTTGTTAAAGTTTTATCTTTGACAGGACACTGCCTGGCTTGTCAACTTGTGAAGAGGCAGGATGATGCGGCACATTTGAAGATCCATAAAAATGTGGCCCCATCTCTGAGAGCCGTATATGCTCCAACGGTGGACATACGACTCATCACTTTTATGCGCGCGACACAATTGGCCGCTGGGATGTGAAATTAATCTGACAGAGGGGGGGCCCACGTTTGAAAAGGACATTTTTAATTGGACACATGCATGCAAACAGCATATACGTGTCACATAAATGTATCAGTGGACGCGTGAGAGAGGGGGGATACTGGGATAAGGGTTCAGGGCTGTGTTTCAGGGTTTGGCCTGACGGTTGTTGAGAGCTGCCAGAACGACACCCCCATTGTTGTCTGTTCCTTTTGTCCGGCTGATCTGATGACAGAACGCAAGTTTGTCTTTCAGCAGGGCTTCATAACCTGGTTGTACTCGCAGACTCGGATTTGGTTCGGCCGCCGAGCTGGACGAGTAGGTCCGTTGCCACGCGTGTAATATTATCCCCGTATTCGGGTTTCAGAAAGCCTCCTTTACCGGACTCGTGTGCTAAGGTTGGTTCGCTTCATTTTTGATTTTTGGTCGTTCAAATTGGAGTTTGATTTCATGTTTCGGTCTTCCTGTGGTGCCTTTTAAGTCCCGTTGAGCTCCAATGAAACTCAGGGACTGGGCTGGGCTTACTTTGCTGAGAATGTTTGTCTCCTCATTGATCACTCAACACAGACCAGTCAATCAGTCAGCAGCTTCTTGTTACCGTGGCAGCCGTATTACCTAGCGGTGTAATAAGGTCAGGAGGTCACAGGCCGTTGCCCCACAATATTAATGTTATACCAATTTGTTTTAATTCCCCTGAATATCCTGCAGGTCCAATTTGCCATGTATAGTATGACATTTCCCCATCACAACACAGTCCAAGCAGACAGGTACGGTCAATAATTAAGACGAGTGTCCTCAGATGTGCCCCGCCCTGAGCAGTCCTATTTGTTAGCCCGCTGCACCCTAAACCATAAAGTATTTCCTGGAACACGATACCTGCTGGGGAACAGCACATTGCCCCTGCCCACAACCACCTTGCCCCCGCCCACAACCACATTGCCCCCGCCCACAACTATATTGCCCCGCCCACAACCACATTGCCCCTGCCCACAACCACATTACCCCCGCCCACAACCACATTGCCCCCGCCCACAACCCCAGGTAGTTGCTACAGGGTGACAAGGCAATCCTGTTTAACATCCACTTCTCCCCTATAGGTGGCGCTGATCCATTTTCAACACCTCAGAAGGATTCCAATTTCTAGCTGCAATCACATTTGGTTCACACGTGTAGTTCGACGCCATGACCAGTACCACTGGGCCACTTAGGGTCCCGAAATCGTTTATCTGTAATCTATATTTAATTGTATATTTCAGCCTCTGAGGAGGTTTGAGCACTTAGGCTTGTCTGATTGTGAGATCCGTCTGATTTGTAAGTCCCAGCCTCAGTACGTCTAGAAGGGGCTGCCGGAAGGTGTCCTCTGTAATCCAACGTGTTTTAAGTGACTACTTGTGTGTTTACTTGGCTAAGCTGTTGTTATGTGTCTTGTTTCGCGACTGCTGATTCAAGTGGATCAATCATTTCCATCCGTCTGGATATGCGCCTACAATCACCTCACGGTTATTAATGCCGATTTCAACGCACAATAATATTTCTATATGACTCTGTAGCACCGCTTCTTGCTCTTCTGCATCAATCACTATTGCCTTACAACGCGTCGTGTCTCAACAGTTTTAACTCTGAAGCGTCATTTCACCTCTTTGTCGGTAAATCCATTTGTACGCACGGCATCCATTTAATGTGTATCACCTGCTCCTCAAAACTATCCTCAGTAAATAACCATGCCTCTTTAAAACAATACTTTTAAGCTAATTTTCGCCCGGCTTATGGATAGATATAGATCTGTAAGGGAATGGTTGACACCAAGAAATTGTCTGTATTATGTCTAATAAAATAATGTATTGCTTTAGAAAGGTTAGTTCGATTTTCTCAAAAAATGTTTTTTTTTTCTTTTTCATAACCCAAGAACCAAAACACACCCTGTCTTAATCGGTTTCTGGATCGTTCTTTAGGCTCTCAGTCGGTGATTCCACTGTTCAGTAACTGGCTTGTGTCGTAATCAAGGCCACACTTAATAATAAACAATCCCTCTTCAGAACAGGACGCAGTAAACATATTTCCCAGTTGCCTGCAAATAAAAATCATGTGATTTCATTTCACAGTCGCATTGACGTAACAGAAGTCGGCAATCGTCTGAGACTCCCGAATCTGCTCACAATTGAATCCATTAAGGGTGGTGCCAAACACCAGTGTAAAGGAGCCTATAAAGACTGGGGTTGTGCACAATTAAATGAATGCATGGCAATGTGAAAGGAGGAAGCCCAAATGGGTTCCCAGCAGCCCCGAGCAGCAATGGAGAGAGGCTTCTGTAGTGGCGAAGATACTCGGGCCTGTGTGTTAGTCAGGTCCGATCTGATCTACATTATCGTCTGTGCCCACTGGAACCCATGTGATGTTTGTGCCGAAACCTGCGCCAGCTGCACGGGGTTGAGAAATCGATTGCCTCACAAACTCTCTTTCTTCTCTCGAACAAGAGCTTTTAGTGACAGCCACCAATCAGAGTCGCACAACCGTTGGGTTGCCACGCACCCCAAAACCTCCGCCCGTCCGACATACATATCCCAGAATGCAACACCCTCGAACCCTATCAAACTCATGGAGAAAATGTTTTAAGATGGAGTCACAATACAGGCCTTGTGTGAATTAAGCCCTTAACAGCTGTATCAGACAGCTGTGATTAAAAGTTTTGGAATGTAAATACCATAGCTCAGTTTGGAGCCAAGAGTTTCTGTGCATGTTAAAGTTTCAGTCATTTGAATGACAATGAATGCGTTACAGTTTCAGTCATATGAATGAACGTGAACACGTTACAGTTTCAGTCATTTAAATGAACGTGAACTTCTTAGAGGAATCCAAAATCCTTAGGATATTAAGGTAAGTTAAGTTAACTTCGCGAAGATAAGCTCTCAATTTACGACCACAAAATGTTAAACGAACGTGCACAAAGTTTTGACAGGTTTAATATTCCATATAAATGGTGCATAAATGAGTGAAACTCAGGAGTCGTCAGGTCAGGCCCAAAATCTTCAGTCATCGAAAATTGAAGAGTAGCTGGTATTGCATTGCCAATGCTTAAAATGCAGCAGTTAGTAGGAAATGCTGTTTCCAAGTTACATATCTTCTAAGACGAATCATAATCCATTGTAGTATTAATTTTAATAAAATAGAAAGCTAAACTAGGAAGTAGTTGTTCTATCTCGCGTGTCTGTGTACTTTGTCAACTACCATTCCTCGCATAATTGAGATGGACTGACTAAGAAGGTAGATAAAAGGGAGAATGTCCTCCTTTTAGCTCTCTGGTGGTGTCTTCATGACCCACGGGAACTCAGAATAGAACAAGGTCACAAGGTTGTGATGTAATTTGATCATTTGGTCTGAATATTGGAGCTCTAGGATGTGCCACACGTAGAATTGCTAGTTGAATGACAAATAAAAGACAACCCCCCCCAGGTGGCACACATCTTAAACTGTTGCAGGCCTTATGAACATTGTGCATTAGGGAAAACACAGCACAATGTATATTAACTCCATAAAAATTATCTGGCAGAAGGAACACATATGCATTATATAAGGGGAGACCGGGGAGGATTTAAACACTTTTTATTAACTTGTGTATTTCTGAGTCTGAAATCTCCATTTCAGCCCCATATATAATTCAAAGCTTGCCATATCCAGGATGTGCCCCCGGTAAAAAACAGACCATTCAAGAGTCCCTAGGTTGGAGCATCGCTGAGATATGTCGCTGGGAAGATCTCTAAATTCCCGCACTCAGGAGGCGCTGTTTGATGTTTACCGGTACCTGGGATGTTTACCGGCATCTGGCATTTAAAAAAATCATAATATATCACCCTTACATATCTATTACGGCTATTTTTAGCCCCTGTGACAGACCATTCGATTTGACAACATGGTTTTAATTACCATTTCTACACAGACAACGCTCATATTCATCTGAAAACCAAACTCAACTCGCATCTACGACCCTTGACTCTGATCTGCTGTCTTCTGGACACCAAAAACTGGATGACTGTTAATTTACTCAGAGTCAATAGTAATACAACACAGGTCTTGATGGTGGCTGCTGAGGCTATTCTAAAGAAGTTGGTGACCTTGTGTTATCTATTGCCGGCTATTCCATCTGCCCATCCTCTGCTATCCGTATCTTAGAAGTCTTTGCAAATGTTATATAACTGAGGAACTTTCCTGTCCTGATAAAAATCTCTTCTACTGAAAAGTAGCTGTCGTTAACGCATCAAAACAAAACAGGATTAAGCTAGCTATCTAATGCTAAGCCGTTTCATACCACCAGACATTTAACTGTGTTCTCAACCCTCAAACTCTAGTCAGGTTGTACGCTATATAGCAATCTGTTTAAAGCTGTAACATGTAGTTCTCTTTTCAACTTCAATGCTTCTGACATAAGTCTGTCTTTGTGACTTTTAGTATCCACAGTGTCAACCAACTTAGCTGTGAAAATTAGCCATTGCTTTCAGCCTGTTGTTGGCCTTCCTGCCTCGTGCCTTTCTCACCCAGATGCTCAGGTTTTGAGAAAGGCCTGTTTTAGATTGATTCAAAGTAGTGCCATAATCCTTCAATTTCTTAATAATATATATTACAATGCTCTGGCAGATACTCCAAGCCATGCAAATGTTCTTATACCCTCCCAGGAGTGCTTCTGAAAACCTGATTCTGAATTTGCTTTGAACGTTGCTTTATCGTATTATCCTATTTTTGTGTCGTTTAGGTTTATTAACCAACGTTTGGACTTACCGGACTTACTGTGGTTCTCAGAGGCAGGATAGTGAATGCCCATGAGTCTGGGAAGGGTTGAATAGCAATTTGACTCAATTCATTGATTTTTTTTGGTTATTTTTTAAATAAATATAATTATTTTGTAGTGAATTATTGTTGCGTGGCTTCTAGTTTTGTCTAATAATACACATATTGTCAGAAGGTCGCTAATTCATATTTCTTTCCAAAACATTTGCATGTACATAGTTTCATTGCTGTCCTGTTTTTGGGGAAATTCAATTTTACACACATGTCTGTTTTTGATTTAAATACAAATAACACTATAGGATTCAGTCTATTTGAGTAAATACATAGATAATACTATCATAGACCTCAAGGCTACGAATTAATCTTCTCTCTGTCTGTCGGTAATGAAGGGGTTACGTATATGACGTCAGCGCTCCCTGGATCGGTGACCTTAAACGCAGAGAGCAAATGAGCTCTACAATTTCATAGAGATGGAAAGAGGAATGCTAGAGAAACTGCACAATTGTTTGCCTGTTCCAACATGGAAGGTAGGATTGAGGTCATCTCCATTGTGAAGTACTCCATATCATTAGAATTAATTGGCTGATCACTCTTAATGACCTCACTGGAGTTGTACTCAAACTACTAACCGGGTCATCTGGAGGATCTTCCAATGATTAAAGGGATCATCAAACGGGATCAGGCAAATAATTTAGACGTCACTCTTTAAAATAAATGGTGGTGGTTGCCTTTAACGTCCACGCTAAATCACGTTGTGGCCAACGTAGGTCCTCTAACAATCTCTATGTGTATTCGAAAATACAATTCATTTTTCATTTAATTAAGCTATTTTAAAAGAAGAGATACTAATATACTACATCAAAACATGCGTCTTATGGAATAGCACATTGATTTCTAATTCTGGGGTGATAGAAATGTTCACATTTCAGGATGCAGGACCATAAGGCTACAGGAAGTATAAGACTACTTTGATTGACTAGTTGATTGTGGGATTTTGATTTGTCTGTTTAAACCGGATGGTGGATTAGCGGAGCTATAATGCAATGCAAGCATGGTATGGACAAAGACAATTACTGAACTCATAGGCTATAATCCGTTTTTTTATTTTTTAAATACAAGGTCTAGTAAAAGTTTCTTATACAGTTTCTAACATGCAATGGAAAACAAGACAAGCCAAAGATATCCAGATCAGGATCAATAGTATAAAACAAAAAACAAATTCTCCCCCAAATGTTTACTGGCAACTATACCACTTTTGTCTTGGAGTAGATTTTAAGTTTATTGCAAGTAGGCAGACCTAAAATCAAAGAACAATGCTGTACTTTTGCATTTAACTATTTTGATAGCTGCCTACAATTCTGTCTAGCAACTTGGTATCGGTAGAATGATGGAAATTAACAATATTTTATTAATGCTAATTAAACATTCACAAAAAACAGTGCCAGTTTAAAAAAAAAAGAAATATATATTTAGTTTAAAATAGGCATGTCACAGCCATCAGACTATAGCAATTCTGTAAACAGTGAAATAAATTATCAATATATTTAGTGATCCCCGGATATTTCAGAAATAACATTTGAATATTAAATTACAAACACACGTATTGCAATATCGTGCATGTACGACGTGGAGGCTGTTACCATTCTAATATTCTATAGAAGTAGTGTACACTTCTATAGAACTAAACAAGACAACATCAGAAACAAGACGATCATAATCTGAAAACAGAGGCCTCATTCAGGCCATGTCTTGTTCCTTATGTACCATGTTCATATGAGCCGAGATTCCCCATGACACACTCCCTGTGGCTGCACGCATTATTATTAAGGCGTACAGACATTATCAATGCATTTTAGACTAGTAAGACTAATTCTGCATGTTAACCTCAAGTCTGGATGCGCGTGGTCCGATTAAACGCACAAACAAGGGGATATTTCTGCATGACCACAACGATTGCAAAAATTTTAAACAAACACTAGGAATAACAGGGGCATTTTTGATTGATTCAATTATTGCAGGAATAAATCAGGTATTTTGGGTTTAGTCCCACATTAACAGTGTGTTATGTATGCACCGTGACCAGCATGAGGTGTTACAGAACAAATTGTACTCCTATTACTTTACATCCTATGGGTGTACGTACGTCTGTGCCCGTTGGGCTATGGGGCGACAAAGGGCCATTTCTGCTGGCTGGATGTGGGTGGGAGTTGGAAAGACTGTCAATCAGATCCGCTTCATGGAGCAAAGACAATGTCCATCCTAAGACTCGGTCTGTTTCGGAATAAATCAGTCACTCCACATTTGTGCCCCTCCATAGGCCTCCGGGCGCGTGCACGAAAACATGGATATCAGCGCAGAGACGAAGTGCGAGCACATATTGTATTTTCAGACTCAAAGAACCTTTTGAAGCACACAATTGCCACGCCCCCGTCTGCTGAACTTTTCCAATAGTAATCGAGGGACCCATTTGTTAGTGTTCAGGCCATAAACGTTTTTGAGTGGAGTTTAATTGGGAAACCTTATAATAATGTATTGTATACAAGAGGCTGCCAATCTGATGAGATGGTGTGGTTTATTAGGAGGTGTGGCTTATTATAGGCGGGGCTTTGTGATAGTATAAATGGCAACCAATTAGCTTGAAAATTATAATCTTCCTTTAATTATTTGTTTGCATTTTACATATACTAATATAACTTTAACATTGATGACAACATAGATCAAGAAAGCAGGGCCTATTCCAACTTTGAGATATGACAAGCTCTTGAGAGTTCAAACTTAATGAGAAGAAGATACAACAGACAAAATTATTGGACTGAATTGTATGTATTATAATTAATAACATTTAAATGACTGATGTAACAACAACATAAAGACACATCTAAAAAATATTTTTAATGTAATATATTGCAGTAACATGACAGCAACCAGTCAAGTGATAACCAACCATGTTCCCACTACCGTTAGGCCGAATGTGTTCTGATGTAATTAAGCCGGCACCGTGGGTCAGGGGTCACGGGCACAGACAGTGATGGGTGCACACCCACACAATCACACCAAATTTCGCCAAATGTTAAGTTAAAAAAATTGTACATTTATATTTTTTTAGTTTATATTTTTTTATTGAACTATTCTGTCATAGGTCTAAGTGTTATCAATATTGAGATACTGTGTAACAAAACAGAGTTTTTTTTTCTCAATTGTTTTTAGTGACCTAGATGCATTGTCTGTACACATGATCTAAAGTAATATAATAGTAATATGATAAAGCATTTGATTACATAATTTGATTACATCATAAAAAATCTGAAAGTTTTTTTCCAATTTATTTAAACTATTTATTGCATGTTTTATTGTATTCAATTCATCGCCTCTTTCTTAAATTGCAATTTCAAGTAAAGACACATTATTTCCTCCTTTTCGTTCATTTACAATAGCCTACATATTTCAGGGCACTATTGTAATAACGCTTACTTGGGTATCATTCAGTTATGATTCACACCGAACTGAACAGCTATTTGTTATCTATGACAAACCTCACGCATCCACAACACATCTAGTTGTTAAATATTGGTGAAAGGCTCCATGAAAAATGTCTTCATTAAAATTCGGATAGTATGGACTCCATGCTTGCCGTTTCCCATTCCTTCTCTATGAAGTCGTTGTATTCCTTTGTCTTTTAATTCGTTGCAGTTGTCTCAAAACTTATACTGTTTCTTCGTACTTATCCATTTTTGGCGTAAGAATATGATGTTTAATTTCCCTTCTCTCTCTCTGTCGTATTCCGTTTGATTCACGCCTGACTCATGGCTCCAGGGGCAATGGGGTCCGCCTATGGAGCGCCTTGAAACCGTCTCGTCTTATCTCCTTTCATCGTCTAACCCTGGGATGCCTTGAAACCGTACAGCCAGTTATTGCTTTTTTTTAGACAGACCGATGCGGACTGGCCAGCAGCCAATCAGGGCCTTGTTTACACTCTGTGAGTGACAACGCTCTGGCAACGTGCCAGCCAATCAAAATCCATATGCTGGTGGACCCATTTTTAAACGTTCTTGCTGTATATTGGCGACTAATATCTATTTTCACTTGTTAAATTGATGCGTTTCTCTTTTTTAAAGCACGTGATAGAACACAAATGATAAAAACCCCATTGAAATAAAAAATGTGCATTTAGGCATGTTGTCATTCTTTGTAGAGCCATTTAAGTTGTCACAACATGAACACTATGCAATTGCCTGTATTTGTCCGTCATTGTTGAAGGTTTTCTTTCAGACCTTTAGAACTCCTTCGTATATAAATGGTATAGACCTATTCTATGTAAACAGTTGGCCCCTTAAAATGATGTAATTGTTTGTTATCCAAATTAGCCAAGTCTATTGTATTTCCACAATACATGCCTTGTGTTGAAGCAGGAGGTCGGGAACTCATTGTTGGGTTCATGGACACTACAATGGGGTTGATGAGCAGCTAGTGGGCGGACTGAAGCACAGACATCACATCAAATTAAGTAAAGAAAATAAAAAATACAAATACAGATTTAAGCACCCAAAGACAGTCCTGCATCTACAATCTGATGTAGAATCTTTACACCATTCAAACGCATTTTATAACGTGGGGATGAGTAAACTTGTCTAACATAGGATTATTCGGCAGACCTAGGCCTAAATATATAAGCCTTAATTCATTTTGTAATTACTATCATCACATCTGTAGCCTACGGATTATGGGTGGATACATATTTTAGAAAGCCTTATATTGCAGTTCATGCAAAAAAAGAAAATGTGTTAAAAAACGATTGCATACTAACAGCAGACAAATATCTGCATGACTCATTATTTAATTAGCATACATTACAGTACTAGTTTTAGTATAGAATATCGGTTTTCAATAGGCTATTTCATATTTAATTTAAGCAGAAAACATGTTTTTGTCAAACAACAGGGCCTAATTGTGTTGATTTCTGCTATTGTGTGTAAATCTGCATTTCATTTACTCAAATTTGCTAAAACCTCCATGTAAAGCCCAGTATTACGTTTCAAATCTAGCGCGCGTCACATTGTTGGACACTGACAGTCGCCACGCCATTGGCTCCTGATATGGACCAATCAGAATCGTGTGTGTCCCGAGGCGAGCGGCACGAGCTCATTAACATGCAGGTTTCCCACCAATCGGCGCATGTGTTTACCCTCCCCGGGTTGCGAGGCACAAGCTGATCAGTGCACTGGGAAAGAGAATTGCTGTTCGGAGATCCGAGCCTTGATTCTCTAGTATAGAAGCCCGAATCCCGGCGCTTTCAGCGGATTGAGCGACGCACTGCACGGCTCCAAAAGGAAACCCATAGGATGTAACCGCAGTCACACGTTTTGTTCCAAATGAACGTAATTTTTGGTCTGCATTTTTATTCATTTTTTATAATTTCGTAATTTATTGTAATGCAAGGATTTAACACACCAGTAAGTAAATTCTATTTAATATATTTTCTGGAGCGTGGCAAATAGAACCATGGCTTTTTTCGACCACACACATACACACACACACACCACATTTACAATATAGACCTAAAATATCAATCTCATTGCCTCATTGCAATTAACACAAAATGATGTATTACAATTAACAAAAAAACTATAGTGTAATTTTATGAACAACATATTTTTACAGTAATACACACCTGGGTATAACAGTGTAGTGATTGCATGCAAGTGCATGGTCGGCCTAAATTCAGTACATGCAAATTTCAGGTTTTGTAGGTAACGCATACTAATTTTTTAGATGTCTTATATTGTCAATAATTATGTCCATCATTAATATTATTATAAGTTATACTATTAATATACCAAGAATAATTAGATAATCTTAAATATATTAGTGGCACCTCGTTATGTACTGTACAAAGTACATATTTTCTTATAATTTACATAAAACACTGAAGTAGAGGCGTAATCGTTTCGGTGGAGGGTATTGATTGATGGCGCATTTAATCAATTTGTGAATGAGCAATTATTCTAGTTGCTAAAATCTTATTTATTAATTGATTTTGCTCCAGTTTTTGTGGTATGTGGTATTATTTTTCAATTGGCCTATTTCGTATTAAATGCTCGATTAAAAATGCACGCTTTTTATATTCCTTTTAAAATTTTAAATATTTTAATTAACGACAACTTAATGTGTGAGTAACATAGCGTACACCCACCGCGGTGGTAGTAGGCTACTTACTTCTCGACGTTTAACATCCGAGTCCGACCCGGGTATAGCCCACTTACAGCCGGTCAGCGGTGTCGTGGATGGGCGCCTCTCCCGCAGAATGATCCGAGTAATGGAATAGAATTTTGGTTCGTCATCTGAGTTCCGCCAGGAATCTACCGAATGATTTATGATGATGTATTAGAATGTCGTGCGTCAAGCATCAGATTTTAGGACACAAAACAGAAATAAAAAGGCCTACACACATCTAGAGTTCCAAAAATCTTAGTTGTAGTAGGCTATACGAGGCACAAAGCGTTGCTCTTATTTCACTGTAATAAAATGTCCTTATCTAGCCTACTATAGCTTAAAATATTCCTGGCATATTCACATTTTTAAAATGTGCACATTGAGGTTGCTTTCAAATAGCTAGTCTGAGTATATTGATTGTTTATTGTCAAACACATGTAGAAGGGGGCATTTGTAAAATGTATATCATCTGGGTGGAGGACAGGAGCCAGCTAATGGCTGACTGACTGCGAGCAGTTTTTATGTGGAGACAAAGACAGTATTCGCGACGACCATTTACCTTGATATTTCAGGACTAGAATTCCTGATTTTCAGCATTTTTCCTGTCGAAATCACACATGTTACAACGGAGAACATTTTATACTTAGGATTTGTAGTGAATGTAGAGTATATATGGGCTACTTAAATAGTTAATGTAAAATGATGCCATGCAGTGTCCTTGCAGATGATGACATAATACACCGGTTACTCATTCTTTATAACAAAGTGAACATTTATAACAAAGCCTTATCATTTTACTGATTATGAGCAGACTACCTAATCACTACATAATAACTTGTCACTCTTAATATTTACATACATATATTCTAATGAGAGAGAGAACTCAAGCAATGCATTTTTACACGATAGGCTAGGTTATCCAGGGTTTGTTTTAATTTGAAATAAAAACGTAAATGGGTCACGACATGAGTGATAGTGGAGTTATTTGTATGGACACACACACACACACACACACACACACACACACACACACACACACACACACACACACACACACACACACACACACACACACACACACACACACACATAATTTACTGTCATGTTGTCTTCCAATTCTTCTCTACTAGGCTACATTTTCTATTTCACTATATACTGCTATATATGTGTGACATTTTGTCTTGAATTCGATCCAGTTGGTGCTTTTCAAGTGGGCTTCTGTATAATTATACATCACGAGATTTCACACTGCGAGGACATAATCGCGTTACAGTCAACCTTGGACTGTCCAAAACAATATCCTATTGTTATAATGCCTATTGACCAACAGTCTCAAACGAGGCTGTGGACAACATTTAAATAAATATAGCCCTGCATGATTTACTATCGCCTGCATTACTTTTTAATTACACGAACAATCCTGCATTATAGTAGAATCGTCAAAGACCAGAGGAGAACCGTGTTCGTTTTAAGAAAGGCTATTACCCATTTAGGCGTATCTAATCAATATGGAAAATGAATAAATCCTTCATTAGGCCTATGTGCTATTTATTGAACATCCTGCCTTATAAATCATGTATTTGGTTAATCGATATCACGTCCTTTTCCCAGTATGTATTTCGCGACTATAACGTTGCAAAACGATAGATCGAACCGTTTATGTAATTCTGCACAGGTCCAAGACATGTAGACCAACATGACAGCTGACAAAATTAAATGTAATTCAGTGTGCTAAGATCATTTTCAAGACTGTGCATGGGAATAAAATAACATAACACATTGGCAAGTGGGCTATTTAGTCCTCGGTGCACACAGTAAGACCTTGAACATACCACAGAGATGCATTGAAGCCCGTTTCAAATGTTGACATTGTAATTCTACATCATGGAAAGGCCTTTTCCCCTGTATACCCTAGTCGATAGGGATTTCAGCAGCAGAGCTCCATGCATATGGCCTGTCGTCCCGGTCGCAACCTTGGCCAGTCTTTAGACTATACACGGTGGTGGAAGGCATGACATATTTGTGTGGTTGATCTGATCATATGCGGATTTCTCTTGGTTGTATTGCAACGTGTACATTGCATCTACCAGGACCGAAACACTGAAGGAGGCTTTTGTCTCACCCGTGCATTCACTCACTGGTTCTGCAGAAATAGGTTTGCGGTGGAGCAGGGTAGGCTATCATAGACATGTTGCCAATCACTATATATATAACGGTACCGATATATAGTAGCTATTGCAACCTAGACATTAACCGTCAACAACTCCAAATGCATCCCACTGTAAACGTGATTTAATCCTAATCAAAACACCTTTTTTATCCTTTAGAAAAGATGATTGGGGTCTACGTATTCGGCTGGAGATGCCTACGACCGACGAAATGCAACGCTTAGATTTGTAACGGATTATTACATGGATTGCATTTGATTGTCCTGCCCTCCCCGCCGGATTTCGGATTATTCCCCGTTCGTCAGCATGGAAGGACGGGATTTCGCTGCGCCTGCACACCTCCTGTCCGAGCGGGGCGCGTTAGTACACCGCGCCGCCTCTCGGATCGGCTCCACCGGCCACAGTTCAGTGCAGCACGCCGGTCATTTCCCCCCCGGAAAATACTACCCGTCTCACATCTCAATGACGCCGCATTCAGGTTGGTAGAACGTACACTTTATGCCCACACGGTTTTGCACGATTTATTATTTTGTCCACAATGGGAAAATAGTCCACACACACACACACACAATGTGTCAAAGGTCCCCAATCCTCCTGCACACTGGATAATTCATTATGAGCATGGGGAGGTTGGCAAGGGAAATCTGAACAGAATTGGGCACACAAGATGGCAAAAAAATGTGTGCTGTTTTATTATGACATAGGCCCAAAATAAAATAAAAATGTCCATGTTTAAAAAAAATCAACATCAAATTTTTAAATAGACTGCTGCATCATGCTTGTATTTCTAAAGAAAATAAAAGAAGGGTTACATCACTACAAATACACTTGTGATAAAAAAAACTGTTTCTCATGACTATAATAGTTAATATCCGGCCGAATGGACCAGGTGGTTGTAAATATAACACATAGTAACATAGTGCAGTCAGCTGCATCCGATTGCATTATAACCAATATGTAAATTGGCAAATAAAGAGGACAAATATTTCTGACGACCAATTGAATTGTTTAACAGTTTACCGGTGCCCATAGTTATTTTCCTAGTTGACATGCTGGGGATCCTGAGTGATATTCATGACACTGCTGTTGTGGTTGCCGGTGACAATCACCCGAACAAAGCCTGGGCGTAGGCTGCCCTATTCACGGATGTGGGAGCAGCGATTGGGGGGTTATTCGCATGTATGCACCGAGCAGCCTATAGGTGGTTGGGAGGAAGCGTGTTGCCTTATTGTGTGACGCTGGAACGTCGTCTTTCTATATTGGGCATAAACGTGTCAGGGTGCAAATGGTATCGCAATGCATCTGCGTCAGGTTTTACACGTGACCGGTAGGACTATTGAGGTCCAGTACCGCATGCATGCAAATGTGGTCCTGTGTGCACGTGGAGGCGCGTGCGTGCTCGCGGATTTTGATGATCCACTGGATTATGGCACAATCCGACGTGAATTAAAATGCAAGCATTCATTCTTTTCAGATGTTTACGTGTTATTTGCAATAGGTGGAGTTTCTTGCGCAACGATGTGCAATTCATGTTGAATGAATGCATGTTGTTCGGCAACACCCCGGAATCGTTAGAATCAGACGTGTCATATTTCGTTTGTTGCATTGGATTCATGGCCTTTGCTGACTCACCCTTTCATTATAGCTGTTGCTGCCTTGTTTCTGAATTACGCTGAGACGTCACATTTCTGAATAAAATCTAATTTCATGGTCTTCTATAGCAAGTGGGCAATTAGTCTAAATTCCGTTTGATTATACACCAATACTCGTAGATATCTGTTTTTGGGTATCTTACATTATCAGAATGGGCTGTGCCCTACTGCACATATCAATCAAAATCAATGTACATTTGTTGACAAGGATCCCAATTTTCCCATGTCTGGTTGGCATGCACTCCTGGCCTTGCAGAAGACTGTGATGCGGTAAGTTCTGATAAAGGCCAACATGGTAGCATGTTATGTGTGTGAATACCCGGTTTGAGCTCTGGTGGTTTTCCTGGCATTCACCCCAACCACACAGACAACAACAACAGAACAGTAGTCAGCTGGAGGTCGAGGGACTTAAATTCAACTGGAGAAAAACAAACATATTTCTCAGGGATATTATGCTGTTGATAGTATTATGGTTAGCTGTGGCAAAAAAGTGTGTGTACTGCACTCCACTATTTCTTTTGGTTCGAGTCGCACCTCCTAAACTGTTCTGGGCAAACTGGATCATTTGAAAATCTAAGTCAAGTTTGACCATCTAATCTAATTCAAATAACTCATAAAAATTAGTTTTTACGTGACATTGTGGGGAGAATAAAAATATGCCGTTTATTTGTTTTTGGTTGAGCTATAGGTTGCTATATTTTTTTGGTTAGAGATAGTGGGAGTGTGCTGTAATAGCTGTTAGCTGGATTCAAAGTGTAGATAAAATAAAAATAAAAACGTTTGATATTCTAAAGGCGTGTGTAAGTGAGGACAGATAATGGCATAGCCAGGATGCCCAGGACCTTTGACCTGAGGCCCTATCATGTCAGCTGCATGGCCCTTAACTAGGCCTGCAATGTAAAGCTCACCTATAGTCAGCCTGCGGGCACGTCCAAGACCCCCAAATAACAGTAACTGTAATGCTTTTCAAGCGTAAGCTGAGGGGTTGATTTTTGAACAGGCCCACTTTGAGCAACCTACTTCTAAAATCTGCACCTCCCTTAAAATTTGTCTTATTCTGCATTTTTAACAGCATCGAACCACACACACACACACACACACACACACACACACACACACACACACACACACACACACACACACACACACACACACACACACACACACACACACACACACACACACTTGCCCGAGTGCCCGATGGTCCAATGGAGTGCATTGCTAACCGGACGTGACATGTCTTTCGTGGTTTTACCGCTTGACTGCATCCCAATGCCGACCTATCCCTTAAATGTCATCACTGTTCTCTGAACATGACCTGCATATAGTTGCCAGTGGATTTCAACAGTCTCGTCCATGACACATGGGTGTGACCTCCCAAAGGGTTGTATCTCGTCTCTCATGAAATGCAAAGACGATTAACGCTACACGTTTTTATTCGACTGACACAAGACGGCTTCAAGTGCATGCTCGCATTCACAATTTAATTTTTCGTGACTCTTTGTTTACTGATACTAATACTACCGTGTATTAAATAAACTGTTAGATACAAGTGTGTAAAGACATTTACACACTGTCATTTTAAAATTTCACTTATGGATCATACAACACTATTTTACATATACAGCTGAACTCACACACACGTGTCCAGCTTACCAGGCTCGGGATGTTGTTTCTCTGTTTGACTACGATTAGAGAAAACACGGCATTAAGTTGGGGACGTTCTCCGTCTGGGACCTTGCACAAACCTTTGAACGACCGGTCTCTGAACCGACTGGTCACTATAATTTTGTCCATAGATCGCAACATTTACATTTAGAAAAACTATTCCTCCCTTCATTTACTGACACAAACTCTGAGGTGGAGACATGATGATTCTGCACGTTTGTGTTGGGTCATGCCACTTTGGGCCAAATGGGCTATATATACACCTTATTCATGAAAACAAACAATCAGAGCATACAGCAAGCAGCCTGGCATGACCGCAGAGAACGTGCAGACGGTGCAGTGCTGTCTACACCGGTGGCATTTGTGACTTTCAGTTTATCTTTCATGTTCTCCTCATTGGGGCGAGTCCGGGGAGTTGTGGATCTGCGGGATCTGTTAGCATGCTTGAGGTGGAACGTGGGCCTGGTGTGGAGATGTGCTCTAAACACCATATATGCTTCAAGAGTAATTTTTATGTCACATTCGTAATAGTTCTCTTGTCCTTTAAACTTTCATCTCCCCCACTTCTTATTTTTTCTTATCTTATTCCCCTCCGGTTTGACCCCTCCCCCCTTTCAACCAGGAAGGGCCTTACTGACAGTCACTGTCCCCTGCCTGGGCCCTGGGGTCGTTGTGTGTATGTTTTACTGTGTGTTGTTAAAGCAAAATATCACCCCCTTCTTATATTGTTTCTGGTAGGATGTCCCATGCTTTTTATGTCCAAGCTGTCTGTGTATCCAAGCATCTCTCCTCTCCAAAGGTTAGCTCTGCTGTCGGGCTCCAGCACCTTGTATTATTCCTTCCAAAAGGGAATAAATAACTTTGCCATGGATTTTTATTGAACGCCTCATTGCAGGAACATCCCGGGCGCCTGGCACAGGTGTTCCGTGGGGTTTCGGAAAGTGGCAGCGTACAGTCAAGTCATTAACCCATTAATCATGCCTGGGTGAGTGAAGTGAATTGGGTGAAGGTTGCCTGCAAAATAAGACAGGAATGGCGCTGCACTGGCCTTGTGTTTTGTCTCGTGTTGTGAATGCCGAGTTCTCTTTTACTCTTAGCCCGATACCCGCTGTCTAGCCAGAAAGGGAGGCGCGCGGGGCTGGGAGAAGTGGCTGGCAGGACCCTGGCTGCAGCACCTCACTCTAATTATTTAACACCGCCTTCAGTTTCTGCACTCGGTGCCAGCTCTCTAAATCAAAAACAATTTTCGGATTTGGCGAAAGGGAAAACAAGAAAGCGCGGAGAAAAGTCTGCGAGAGCGATAAAACGACATCTCGAATAAACCACAGAATATGACATTAAAAAGCAACTTGTTTCAGGCAGCCGTTGTCGTTGTGGAGTGCAGTGACAGAACCTGGGTCCGATGCCAAGCTGCATTTGGCCGCTGGCTCTTGTGTTTATGCTTCGCGTTTGCCGCCCTTTCTCTGTGCCATAAAGAAGCACGCTGGCCTCGAAGCTTCCGTCTTTCCAGGGGCACCGGGGCTTGTTTGGGTGGATTGTTTTAAGCTTGACGTGACTTCAGGGGAGCAGACGTGATGTCATTGAGTGTGTTGTCACGTTGCTGGGGCAGCCGGTAGCAAATTACACCTGGCTGATATACACACCTGGCCAGGCTTGACCACTAACACCAACTGTCATTCTGTCCCTGCTTGCTAATGTTACCCCCCTTTGGAAATCAGGCTCTGTGTCGTTACGTATTCTGGCAACCGTTGCCAGGGGATACCTGACCTATCACCCTAGCTGTGGGGTCACCGGAGACCTAATCCGATTCAGTGTGTCTTCACTGTCTGCAGCTTAGCCAAAGGACGGACGGAGGGACGGGGAGGTCTGTGGTTGGGTGGTGCTGGGGTATCCCTGTTATTGAGTCACTGACCGTTCAAACAGACACGCCGGCAACGCCACAATCACAACAGTTCTATTTCTAATAGTTTCACTAGCTAGACATAAAAGTGACAGAAACAACCTGACGACGAAAATTTCGTTAGAAACACATGACTACTTTCATCAAAACTTTTGCCTGCTCACGTTTCACTCTGGTGAATGTAAAGGAGAGGTTTGTGTGTGTGTGTGCGCATGTGTGTGTGTGTCTGTGTGTGTGTGTGCAGGGGTGTGTGTGTGTGTGTGCAGGGAAGGCCCAATGTGTGTGCAGAGTTGCTAGCTAGCGTTTGGCTTCTAAACAGCCACTTCTGGCTGGAGAGTTGGTGTGGTCACAGAGACGGGGCTCTTCAAACAGACCGCCGGCTGCCCCCCCCCTCCTCCACACCATCTGGCACGGTGCCATGGCAGAGCCCCGCGGCAAGGGGAGGGCTCGTATCCCAACGCCAAAACACAAAGGAGACCCATGAAGGAGAGGGAACGTTGAGCTTGGTAATACCTCCCTGTATAACTTTCAGGGGCATAGAATCCAAAACATTGACTTCTATTTTTTCTCAAGGAGGTTCAGAACTGAAATAAAATACATATTTGCTCTGACCTCTCTTTTGTCCACAAGAAAGACATGTTCTGGACAGAAATTAAATAATTGTCAAGTATACTATGTATTTTCTTTGAATGGCAGAAATGTTCTGGACTGAAATTATGTAGTTGAGATGTGTCTAAAGGTCAACAATTAATGGACTTTTTGCTAAGCCCTGCTCCAGAAGTTTGATCAACCAATGGATAAAGTTTGTCATCATGTTTGACAACTCAGACAAGCTCTTGTTTCAAAGCGACAAACTCCAGTGAGTGCGTTAGCAAAACATGAAGAAAATAATTGTTAATTTATTGGTTAAATATTTTAAAATCCACCAAGGGTATTATACTGCTACTGTGGTTCCTGAAATTGATTATTTTCTTAATTAAATATGATACTTGCTAGCATAGTTGGTTAGCTATCAGTTTCTCATCAATATCCAAATGTTGCTTATGCTAACTAGCTACCTAATATATAACTTGTTTTCTCATAATATTAGCTAGCTAATTCATCAAACATTATCAATACAAACCTAATCTGATGTCAACAGGGTGTGATTTAAGAGAATTTGTTAGCTCCAGAAATGGGTAGCGTTAACATCTTGCTGACATTGATTTCAGCTAGCCGGAATATAAACCAGATTACTGTGCTGCAATTGTAATTAAAGTTTACCTCAGCATTCCTGAGTGTCACCTCGATAGCAAGTGCATAGTCCAATTTAATTCGGTATTAAAATCAGTTTTCAGACCAGTTTAAAATCATTGTTGTGATGAGATTACCTCTGTGATTTCAGTGCGACATATTTCAGTTCGACATACTGCATCATGCTTCCCTTGAAAACGTTGTCCAGGTTGTCAACAGCAACCGCTGCTTAGCGAAGAGTCAATTGTTTCACACCTTTCGTCTTGTTCTTTCTATCTCGTTCTCTCTGTATCTTTCTCTCTGTATCGCTGACTGTATTTCTCACTGTATGTCTCACTCACTGTATCTCTCATTGAATTTCTAACTGTATCTCTGACTGTATCTGTTACTGTTTCTTTTTCAAGGCATCTCTCTCTCTCAGTATGTCTCTCTGTATCTCTTTCTCTCACTGAATTTCTCTGTATCTCTCTCTCAGTATGTCTCTCCGTATCTTTCTCTCCGTTGTCCCCCCCCTCCCCGGGTCCCTCCACAGAATCAGCCAGCTACTCCCAGACTGCCTCAGGCCCACCTCGGCGCACGGCCGTATTGCATGTGACAGCTGTTAGACGTTATTAACGGCTCAGGGAGAATATCCAGATTACTTGTTTTTAATTTCTATTTTATGATTGTAATCTTTCAGCGAAGAGAGCATTTGCGCACACGGAGAAAGAAAAAGGCTGTCGTTGCATTAAGGTTATGGGGGTTTACGGACAAAGGCGACAGGCAGGCGAGACTGGCCTGATTTGAGATGCTGGCCAGGAGTGTGTATAACCACTCACACACACACTCCACTCCTCAGAGGCACCCTGTGGCTGGCTTTGGGTCCAAACAGGTGCATTGCAATACAACCCCCCCGAATCTATCCACCCTCTCTCTCCCAACGGCAGCGCTTCTAGTGGCCCCGGTAGGCCACCGTAGAACCGAGGGCATTCAGCTCCAAACCGTCTAGTTCAATAAGCAAAATGACGGTGACGAGGTTGAACGCGGCCGTTGTTTCTATCCTGCTTAACCGTAAAGACAGATAGTGGACGACTCGGTTGTTACTGTGCTGCTCGTAGCGCTCTTCCCTAGGGGACGAGTCACCTCGTGTCTATCGTGTATGGTACACTGGAGATGGGGCTGTTAGCTGAATGCAGATACGCGCAATAATGGCTCGCGATCCAGCGACTGCCGGGGTAAGCAGCGGACGACGGCATGGAGGAGACACGCTGGCCATTAAAACGATGTGACGCGGCGACTGTCGCTAAATATATGCAGGGTTTTTGTCTGCCATTAAATATACATGCGGAATGGCAATTAAGGATGCGTTGGTTCTGTTCTGGGAAAGTGAAGATTAGCATCAGAAATGCCATTTTAATAAGTCTCTAGGGGTAGCGCGTGCAGCCAGCTGTCTGCTTCACAATACGACAGAGACCTGTTGCTCTATTTAATGTTCATTAAGGAGGAAAATTGTTCCATCTTCCACGGCAACTTATTGTGTTTTTATTTCGCGTGAATCACTTGTCAAGTTGTTCTACATCACTCTATAATGTCTCTGCGTTTTGTACATTCCCTGTTCTCCTTTTCTTTCATGTTCTTTGTTCCCTTCTCTTCATCTGGATTGTGCCCTATTCAGTTACCCTTCTCTGTTCCTGTCTCGGTTTGACTTCTCTGTTCCTGTCTCTGTTCCACTTCTCTCTTCCTTTCTCTGTTTCATTTCTTTCTTCCTGTCTCTGTTCCACTTCTATATACCCCTTTTGTTTTTCTTCTGTGTTCCTCTTCTCTATATCTTTTCTGTGTTCTTCTCTATACATCTTCTGTGTTCCTCTTCTCTATATCTCTTCTGTGTTCATCTTCTCTATACATCTTCTGTGTTCCTCTTCTCTATACATCTTCTGTGTTCCTCTTCTCTATACATCTTCTGTGTTCCTCTTCTCTATATCTCTTCTGTGTTCCTCTTCTCTATACATCTTCTGTGTTCCTCTTCTCTATACATCTTCTGTGTTCCTCTTCTCTATATCTCTTCTGTGTTCCTCTTCTCTATACATCTTCTGTGTTCCTCTTCTCTATACATCTTCTGTGTTCCTCTTCTCTATACATCTTCTGTGTTCCTCTTCTCTATATCTCTTCTGTGTTCCTCTTCTCTATACATCTTCTGTGTTCCTCTTCTCTATACATCTTCTGTGTTCCTCTTCTCTATACATCTTCTGTGTTCCTCTTCTCTATACATCTTCTGTGTTCCTCTTCTCTATACATCTTCTGTGTTCCTCTTCTCTACTATCTCTTCTGTGTTCATCTTCTCTATACATCTTCTGTGTTCCTCTTCTCTATACATCTTCTGTGTTCCTCTTCTCTATCTCTTCTGTGTTCCTCTTCTCTATACATCTTCTGTGTTCCTCTTCTCTATACATCTTCTGTGTTCCTCTTCTCTATATCTCTTCTGTGTTCCTCTTCTCTATATCTCTTCTGTGTTCCTCTTCTCTATACATCTTCTGTGTTCCTCTTCTCTATATCTCTTCTGTGTTCCTCTTCTCTATACATCTTCTGTGTTCATCTTCTCTATACATCTTCTGTGTTCCTCTTCTCTATATCTCTTCTGTGTTCCTCTTCTCTATACATCTTCTGTGTTCCTCTTCTCTATACATCTTCTGTGTTCCTCTTCTCTATATCTCTTCTGTGTTCCTCTTCTCTATACATCTTCTGTGTTCCTCTTCTCTATACATCTTCTGTGTTCCTCTTCTCTATATCTCTTCTGTGTTCCTCTTCTCTATACATCTTCTGTGTTCCTCTTCTCTATACATCTTCTGTGTTCCTCTTCTCTATACCCATTCTGTGTTCCTCTGCTTTAATCCTCCAGCTTCTCCCTTTCCCATTTCTCGTTCTGTTTCCTTCTCTGTTCTCCTTCAATGCTTGTTCATTATGTTGTGTTCTCCCACCCCCCCCTTCCCCCACTCCTTTCATTCCTCTTATGGTCTCCCTCCCTTCCTGACCGCTAGGCTACACTGTCCCCTCTCCTGAACTCTCTCTCTCTCTCTCTCTCAGGCAGTCACCTAAAATGTGGGACAAATATCTGTCTTCCAGCGACAGACGTTTGCTTGTCTTCGCCACGCTTTGCTCTTCTTACCGCACACGGCCACCGAGTCTCTGAACAGGCCTCGCAAGATATTGGGGGAGTGTGTCTGTGTGTGTGTGTGTGTATTGTATATGTAAATGTGTAAATGTTTGTATGAGAAAGATGCATGTGAGTGTGTGTGTGTGTGTGTCTGTCTGCGATGTGTGTTTTGTGTGTGTGACCAGACAGCCACACAGAGACCCGGCTAGTTTGTTTACATCTAATTATAGAAACGACTCATTCCAACTATTTTTTTCTTCTGGCTTTTTTTATTTCACAAGAGGGAGTACAGAAGGAGAGTGATTGAACAGGGGAACGAAGGAGAAGAAAAGAGCGAAGGAGAGAAGGAAAGAGTCAGAGAGAGGGATAGAGAGGCAGAGCAAGAGGGTGCGGGGGAAGGGGAAAGAATTGGGGAGAGAAAGAACAGAGGGGTTGAGAGAGGGCTGGAAGGAGAGAAAGAGAGGGAGAGATAAAGGGACAAAGAGAGAAGAGGAGAAAGAGATGACAAACAAAGTACTGTCTGTTTTCTCTCAGTATAGAGGTATGGCCTGCATGTGTTCGATGGGACACTGGAACGAGAGCCCTGCCTCTGGGAGAGGGGGGAGGGGCACTGATTCCTGTACAGAAGCTCCGCTTCCCATTCAGACTTAATGTCAGCGCCGTAGACACTCGCCGGGAGCCATGTGACAAAAACGACACCGTGCATTTGCTTGGCCTCCGCTGCGAAACGATTACCCATCACACGGACACCTACATGGAACCGGATTGGTGCGAGACACAACCCCTCCTGTAGCCCAACATCGCCCTCCTAAACCTGCCTCCAATGGAAAGTGGCCTACATCATGTCAGTCAAAACAAAGGGCCCGAACGGTTTATACTAGGGATTAGTGTTGTATAAAATGTATCTAATATTAAAGAGACAGGGTTAGCTCTCTGGTTAATCCCTGAGAGGCAGGGGGGATTGTGATTGGGTGTGTGAATGTGCTTAGATGTGTAGGCACGCCTGCGCATGTGTCTTTGTGTGTGTGTGTTTGGGTCTGCGTGTGTGTGTGTCTGTGTGTGCGTCTGTGTGTGTGTGTGATCCAGCTGATGGGATAAGGCTGCTGGAGGTACTCTAGTGTGATCTGACTGAAGGGGCTGTGGGCGGGAATCTAGCTGTGTGTGTGCGTGCGCGTGTGTGGGTGTGTGCGTGTGTGTGTGTGTGTGCGTTGTCTGAATCGCTGTGGGTTCCGGTTGAAGAGGGCTAGGCTGTGTTTGTATGGGCCAGCCTGGACCAGTCAGTACTGTACTATTGCTGCCTACCAGGTGCTTTACTAAAGAGGCTCTGAAGCAAGACGCTGAGCCCACTGTAAGTAACAGGAGCCAGGTGCCCGAAACACACACACACACACACACCTGCCCTCCCCTTTCCCCTTGTACTCACAGATGTCGCAGGCAAATGAATTGCCTGTGAGTTTGTAACATACCTAGATAAAGGTAGCCTGTCTGGTCGGAGGCGTGGCTTTTACGATTCTGATAATGGCTCCATTGTGTTGGGGGGTTAGTTAACGTCTCCGCGCGAATAGCCCGAGCCCTCGCTAGCTTGGAGGGGTTGGGAGGCGCGTGATTAATAGCGGGGAATGCTTTGAAGTGACACCCGACGAGCGCACCGGAATAATAGCCAGAGTAACACCGGCGCGTTGAGACGCTCCCTCGGTTCTTTCATTAGCCGCTATCTTCGCTCGTCCGCTCGCCGCTCCTCCCCCCTCCACCAGGTTTACGCGGAGCCTCGCCAACTCCAGTGGGTGTTCTCTCCTTCCAATTGTGCGGTGATTTCGCGTGGTCTCTCTCATTCAAATTTGGAAAAGCGTCAGATGGCTACGGGAGCGCCGCGACGGTGCTTCTTTCGACGCCGGCGAGATTTGGTTCGCCGGGACGGACGCAGAGGGAGGAGATTTTACTTGATCACAATATTGACAGATGTAATAGCACTGCTGCGAGATCGTGTGTGTGTGTGTGTGTGTGTATACGCGCATGCTAGGCCTGTCAGCTGATGAGCTAAAGCAAGCCATTAGTAGTGGAAAACACCCAGTTTCCTCAAATTTTGTGCAGAAATGCTTCTAATTGCTTTGATGTTGGGACGTGTTTACATGCAGGCTGATGCGCTAGCAGGGGAGCATTGACTGCTGGGAATGCGCAGGGAATTTGCTGAAATGGCTCAATGCCTCTTGGTTAGTTCAAATAATAGAGTAACAGTAGCCCATGTGTGAATGTGTGTGGGAAGGCTTGCATATGATAGCAGCATGACATTGCTCAGTTTACCGTGGCGGGAGGACTTTATTCACATCTTAAAAGCATTCTCTCTTTGGATTTTGAGTTTCAAAGAATCGTCAAGCAGCAGAAGTATATATATTGGCGACAATCGTGCTGATCTTGTTGTCAAATATCTAAATGGCGGAAAATCTAAGGACATGTACACTTACATTGAAAGGTATCGGTTAACTTAGAAAATTTCCCTGTTTTCATATGAAAAGAACAATTTTGTCCAAATAATTGCACCAAATTCATCAGAAATACAGTCAATGTGTATGTATGCTAATCCGATTTTTTGATTTTAGAATTTCCCTTATGTTAGCACAGCTGCAAACTGTTTTATTGATTAAAATCAGAATCAGAATCAGCTTTATTGGCCAAGTTTGCGTAAGCAAACAAGGAATTTGACTCCGGTAAACTTAACTCTCTAAGTACAACAATGTACAACATTCACTTTACAAAAAAAGCTAAAAAATAAACAATAAGAGAATAAAAACAGAAATGACAGTAAGAAATATAAAAAAATACTGTAAGAAATATAGATTTGTATACAAATAAATATAGTGCAAAGTGGATCGTGTGCATTGGCAATATATTAATAACGGTTTGTGTAGATGTGGGAGAACAAATATACATGAGGTAGATAAGCAGAACAGTGTTGGTTTATATTGTTCAGTGTAGGGAGGGGACTGTTAATGAGCATTTAACAGAGTTCGCTTGGGGGAAGAAGCTGTCCTTGTGTCTGCTGGTTTTGGCAAACAGTGCCCTGTATCGCCTACCGGAGGGAAGGAGGTTGAAGAGTTTGTGGCCAGGGTGTGAGGGGTCTGCAGAGATCTTTGCTGCCCTTTTCCCGACCCTGGACCGGTACAGGTCCTGAATGGATGGGAGGTCAGCTCCCATGATCCTCTCCGCAGCTCTAAAACTGGCCTTCTTTAGATTAGTTTAGTATCGGTAGCATCAGCAATTGACTACAGTTTGACTACAGGCTCAAAATGGCCAGAAACAAAGAACTTTCATCTAAAACTCATCGGTCTATTCTTAAACTGAGAAATGAAGTCTATTCCAGGTGAGAAATTGCCAAGACATTTAACAACAGCAAACTTCAAGGTGTTTGGATCACAAAGACAATAATTTGTGAGATGCAGATCAAATTAAAATATGCACCCGGCGGCTGGATTTTAGAATGACATATGTCATCTTTATGCAAATCACCGATGGTAAATGATCTGCGATAACTATAGGTAAAATATACATTTCTGTGAATTTTATAACATCAGTAGATCTCGTAGTCCAGTGGTAACACTCTGGAAATATCTGTAACACTTTGGCTGTTGCATCAGTCGACTGTTTTGCCTGTATTGTTCACAGAACCAGTTTGAGTGTGTTCGCGATTGTGAAACACTGTAAAAAGGGAGATTTTGGGATAACTTGAAATATTGGGAGTTGTGTGTTGTACACCCATGCAGTATTTCCATGCGGTGAGCTGTTTCATTTTGGGTTTTCTTTCTAACGATGTGTGGTTGGCTGATGTCATTATTACGGCAAATGTGTGCACGAGTATCTATGTGACTCAGGCTTTCATAATAGCCAGTGAATTTAAGGGAAATAGATTTTCCCCGACCAATTTACTGCTCTATATCAGGAAAATATGAATCTCCAAAATGAGCCTTTTAAAGTACATTAGTTAAATGTCTATATTACATGTTTCTCCAGGTTGGGAGTTACATTCTTTCTGATAACTTCTACCAATAGGGGCGATGGCAAACACTATTCTAGTGAAATGGACTGGAATCTTGCTTGTGCAATGTTAGTTAAGATACCGACTCTACATCATATTTGATCAAATCCATTGAGAGGCGAAATGCAGTGTTAGTGATTAGCGTTAAACCTTTTCAATACTGAATGGATTGAATGGATGAATATTCAACATAAATACCCTCTCAAACAAAATGACAATCAGAGAATACAGTAATAATTAATAGATGCCAAAATAGACACTATAAGCTAATTTTGAAACGCCAACAATGATCATGTGCTGTTCTGTGACTGACTACAGATTACGCAGGAAAGTTCTCGTTCAGTGTTTTGAAAGCATGTTGCCAACGCCCAATGTACCCATAATTAGTCAGATTGCTTGTGTAAACAACACCTTCACATTTACCCCGCATCTTCCATGCCAAGAAATAATAAAAATACACATTTGCGATACACTTTCACTGTTAGCCTGCTAGCGAGGTATCAGAAGCAGCACAGCTTTTAGCAGCCATGCAGGCAAACGTTACGGCGGTCCAATCAATCTTGATGTTCGTTTTACGAATGATGATCATCACGCTGACTAACTTGCTAATTTAGTGCAAGCAGACTGATCCGTATCGAGCAAGGTTTGTCCTGAGAAAACTGTCCGAATGTGATTAGTAAATGGATCGTTCAATCTGTATTGAACATTTGTTAATATATCTGCTCATAGGAACATCACCCGAAAGACCTCCAATGGCTCTATGAACCAAGGACCACCGTGTTTGTGTTTGTCGGTTTTTCCTGTGTGTTTCATGTTCCGCGGTGATGTTCTTCGGTCGGGTAGTGACGTATTGTTTATTTACAATACCCGCATGACGGTGCATTATCCGTGTGAAGCATAGCTCAGTTATCGCTGCCTCTAATAAACAATAAACCAAAGGCGTAAGAATCCTGCGTCTGGTTCTCAACCCTTACGAAATCAACACAGAATGATGAACCCTGGTATTGGCTTGAAGTACGGATGTCTCAACAAAACTCTGGGTCACCTGCGTCCTACAACCTTTTCTGGAGACAACGGCTGCTAACTGTTAGCGTCTTTTCTTGGGGGGAATGGAGTCCAACTGTGTTAAAGCTTACTGTACGTCCCACAAACTACACTCTGGACCTCAATGACAGTTCCACTTTGTTCTTTCATTAAAACCCTTTAAACAAGGACATATTTAGAACCGGTGATGAGAACAGAATAGATAAAACCAGCAGGTTTGGGCCCTCGTAAGGTAAGAAATCAGAACCATGGCATATCCCATTATGTTCCACATTTTTAGAATGAAAACAAAAGCCTGTTTGTTACTGATGCTGCTTGTTCAACCAGAATGTCTACCAGAATCCTTCAGTGCCAGAGGGTATGCGCTATCTCGTTGTTCTTACTCAAATTAGGTCACAGGTCACCTGGCTGCCATGAGAAGTCGCTAAAAGGTAACAACGCAACCTATCTCTCAAACTACAAACAGTGCTGGCCAATTGCGCCACTCTTCAAATGACCCCTGGGCTAACCTGTGTGCAGGATTGAAAGGTGGTCATGAAGGTTCCTGCTAAATATGCAAAATCCCTGCCAGATTACAGATAATGATGTATAGTGAGGAAGGTATTCATTTCAGAGTCTGTTTTTCAGTGTGTTGATGGGAGGCCTCACAGACAGGTCTTGGGTATTGTAAGAAAACCTCCTGACCGTGTCCCCGGGCGTGTGCTCAGAGCATGTGCTAGGCAGCTGGCTCGGGTCTTCGCGTACATTTACAACCCGTCGCTGTCCCTAGTGGTGGTCCCAACGTGCTTCAAGCCCACAACCATTGTGCCGAAGCAGTCGATTAGGTCATGCCTAAATTACTTTGTACCTATTGCACTCACACACACACAATCATGAAGTGCTTTGAAAGACTCGCCTTTCAAAGCTAAGGCTCACCTTAAGTCCTGCCTCCCTCCAAATCTGGACCCACTCAGTTTGCCTATCGCCCTAACAGATCTACTGAGGATGCCATCTTCACTACTATCCATTCTGCCCTGACCTACCTGGACAAAACCGACATCTATGTGAGGATGCTGTAGCTCAGCATTCAATACAGTCGTCCCCTGTAGTTTGTTTGCCAAACTCCAAGAACTTGGGATCAGCCCCTCTCTTTGCAACTTGACTCTAGACTTCCTAACCAACAGTCCTCAGTCTGTCAGGTTGGACACCATTCACCTCCTCCACCCTGACCTTGAACACTGATGTCCCACAGGGCTGTGTGCTTAGCCCACTTTTGTTCTCCCTTTTTACCCATGACTGCATACCTCTACACAACTCTAATACCATCGCCAAGTTTGTAGATGATGTTGGTCTGATCAGGGACAACGAAGAGGCAGGAGAGGAAATTAAGCACCTAGTGGCTTGGTGATGCCCTAGTTCTCATTGATGAGACCATGGTGGTACGTGTGGCCAGCTACAAATTCCTGGATGTCCACATCTCCAACGTCATAACCTGGTCCCTCAAAACCACAACCCTGGTCAAAAGGGCACACATCCTCACACTTTACTACATATCTTTTTGCTCTGCTATTTTGCCTTTTTGGTTGGATGCAAACTGCATTTCATTGTACTGTCCATTGTTCTAATATATTGGTAATAGTTATTATTGCCTTTGCGGTGTGTGATCAACAATCAGCAAAATCTGCTAAATGAAATCGTAGACCTATCGCATGCTATCACATGCTAGCTCATGCTATCACATGCTATTTTGCGTGTTCAACTGCTAATTCGACAACAATGATAGTAGATGCACTCAACCGGAAGGTCTTGGTTCCAACCAATTTCGGCTGCTCATTAGTTTTTTGTTATTAGGTATTTTGAAAGAATATGAGTAGTCCTCTTGACCGAAACCTATTAATAATACATTTGAGTTTTTATAGACCTGGAAAGACTAAAAGATATTTGGCAACACATTTGCTAGTCGCTTTTCGTGAAACAGTTCTGGCATGTCTTTATTTGTCATTTTGTTCTTACTTGCAACGTTTTTGTTTGGTTTGGATTTGCGTTCTCCCCTCCCAAAAAATCTATAATAATTTACCAAAATACGAATTCAGACATACTGTGGTTTAAGGTTCCCAAATGACCAAGTCTGAACTGATCTGCTGTGATGGAAACTAATGGTTGCTAGGGGTGAAAAAACAACTGTGCATGTTTTTCTGTTTGCGGAATGCTGGGAACTGGAAGGCTCCTCCCGTTGAGGGTGCTATGACAGATCAGTCAGGTATGAGGTGGAAACCGGTCATCCTTGCTAATGAGGTGATGCAAGACTTCTCAGAAGATCAATTTAATGAAGTGAGACTAGAGGTGAAGCAGACTTTTCAGATGTTTGTGGGGACATTCTCTTCTATTGTTGAATGTCCTTCAACGGGACACAGGATGAAATGGGACACTACATTATGACGTTTAGGGTTTGTTGTAGAACTACGCAGACCATTTGCAGTCTAATATGTAATTTTGTAAGTGTGTGTGTGATGGCTCTTGTTTTAGACACTGATCAGCCACTGCCGTTAGCTCTGCCCTGTCTGTTTGTGTGTCTTTCTGCCTGTCTGTCTGTTGGCCTGCACTGCTTTATTCCAGGGCAAAAAGTGGGCCTTGTCTCTTCTTCATCAATGCTCTCTGTCACCGGACATATTTTCAGTTTGGACCTGAAACAAAGTCACAGAAGACGAGGCCCAAATGGCATGCACTTTCCTGTACGCTGAACTAAATTTTAGATAGCGAAAGACAGTGCCAATTAGGATCAGTCAAGAGTCTTCGTCTCCTCCCCACTACAGCAGACTCCTCCCCACTACAGCAGACTCCTCCCCACTACAGCAGACTCCTCCCCACTACAGCAGACTCCTCCCCACTACAGCAGACTCCTCCCCACTACAGCAGACTCCTCCCACTACAGCAGACTCCTCCCCACTACAGCAGACTCCTCCCCACTACAGCAGACTCCTCCCCACTACAGCAGACTCCTCCCCACTACCGCAGACTCCCTAACTCTCGTAGCCTCGCTGAGCTCACCTGTCTGACCCCTGACCCCTTCCCTGGTCTCAAGATGGTTTTCTCTCGTCGCTTCCCCCCTCTCCATCTCTCTCTCTCAGTCTCATCACTGTGTGTCTCTCTCTGTGTGTCTCATCTCTGTGTGTCTCATCTCTGTGTGTCTCATCTCTGTGTGTCTCATCTCTGTGTGTCTCTCTCTCTCTGTGTGTCTCTCTCTTTGTGTCTCTCCGCACCCCCCTGTGTGTTTTTATGTGACTGCGTGCGCATGGTTTATTTGATCACGCCCATTCAGGGCTCTTTAAGGAGGCTGGTTTGAAAGCAGCCTGGCTTTGAAGCATGTGCCGTTCTTAACTGGGAGTGATTTTATGAGCCTCCCTCTGTACTATGCAGCCAGACCCCCCGCCACAGCCAGGAGGAGGACATTCCAACACACACACACCATCTGGAGAAGGTGTGTGCCTTTGCACTTATGAATGTGTGTGTGTATTTGTTTGGCCGACAGCATGTGTTTGTGTGTGTGTGTGTGTGTGTGCATGCGTCAGAGTTGGGAGAAGGTGGTTTTAGTTGGCTGTCGGAGAGAAAAGTCTGGCCTCCAAGAGGCCTCACACTGTCCCCCCCCGCCCGCCTGTGTCTTCTGACTTATGGGCTTGTGGAGTAAATCTCTCATTTGTCACTTTTCATCTGTTTTTTCTCTCCTTCCTTTGTCACTTGGCTTTCACCGCCACCGTGCGTCTGTCTCACTGTCTATCTTTCTGTTTGTTCGTCTGTCTGTCTGTCAAACACAGAGGCAAAAATAGGTTAAGAAAAAAGTTACCAATAAGCATTTTGTCAACAATGTGTCTAGTTAAAATCATGTTGGACAGAAGAGCTGTCTCAGAGGAGGTGTCATACATGCTGATGCGTTAGTGGACTGTGTTGTGCTTGTCAGTTCGGATGCGTGTAAATAACCGCTGTGTGTCTGTTTTGCCTGTAAATAATGCATTTAAAGCCCGTTATGGTTACGGCATCCCTTGTTTTTGTTCTTGTGCGCTTATATCGTTAAAAAGAAGGAAAAACAGAAGATTGAAAGAACACCCCAAACAGACACACACACACACACACACACACACAAACACACACACAGGCAGGCACAGACACAGGCAGGCACAGACACACACAAACACACACACAGGCAGGCACAGACACAGGCAGGCACAGACACACACAAACACACACACAGGCAGGCACAGACACACACATCACATTGACACGTTATTGCTAGGTGGTGATTATGTATCTAACCCAGGTAGGTCGGCGACAGTTCAGCTGAACATATACATGGGAACCTGTTACAGTGCTGTGTGAGACTCTGTTCCTGTGCTGTGTGAGACTCTGTTCCTGTGCTGTGTGAGACTCTGTTCCTGTGCTGTGTGAGACTCTGTTCCTGTGCTGTGTGAGACTCTGTTCCTGTGCTGTGTGAGACTCTGTTCCTGTGCTGTGTGAGACTATGTTACAGTGCTCTGTGAGACTCTGTTCCTGTGCTGTGTGAGACTCTGTTCCTGTGCTGTGTGAGACTCTGTTCCTGTGCTGTGTGAGACTCTGTTCCTGTGCTGTGTGAGACTCTGTTCCTGTGCTGTGTGAGAATCTGTTCCTGTGCTGTGTGAGACTCTGTTCCTGTGCTGTGTGAGAATCTGTTACAGTGCTGTGTGAGACTCTGTTCCTGTGCTGTGTGAGACTCTGTTCCTGTGCTGTGTGAGACTCTGTTACAGTGCTGTGTGAGAATCTGTTCCTGTGCTGTGTGAGACTCTGTTCCTGTGCTGTGTGAGAATCTGTTCCTGTGCTGTGTGAGAATCTGTTACAGTGCTGTGTGAGAATCTGTTACAGTGCTGTGTGAGACTCTGTTCCTGTGCTGTGTGAGACTCTGTTCCTGTGCTGTGTGAGACTCTGTTCCTGTGCTGTGTGAGAATCTGTTCCTGTGCTGTGTGAGAATCTGTTACAGTGCTGTGTGAGACTCTGTTCCTGTGCTGTGGGAGAATCTGTTCCTGTGCTGTGTGAGAATATGTTCCTGTGCTGTGTGAGAATCTGTTACAGTGCTGTGTGAGAATCTGTTCCTGTGCTGTGTGAAAATCTGTTACAGTGCTGTGTGAGAATCTGTTCCTTTTTTACAACCCTGGCGAGGGCCGAAAATCCCCACAAGGATATTAAAACGAATGAAAATATGACCTTCTGGGGACATTCCATCGGCCACTATAAGGATACAGCTTTTAGATTTTGATTTAGAGTAAACATTACAATTGGACATTAAAATTTGACATTTTAGAATAAGTGTTTGGGTTTGAGTATAAGTAGGTTTAAGGTTAACGAGCTAAGATTGTGGTTGGATTAGAAGTTAGAGGTATGGAAAATATTTGATATTGAACGGGATTAACGTTGCCCACTATTAAACTAGTTTGTTTGTCTGCCTATACACTCTGTGTGTGTGTGTGTGTGTGTGTGTGTGCGGCCTCATGTTACTCACTACAGTTCTAATTATACATCTTGCTCCCCATTTCCTGCTGTGTACATACTGGGCCCAGCATGATGGCTGGCCCCCACCCATCTAGAGGGAGTGGAGAGAAAAGGAAAGGGGGTATTTGTCAAAGCGAGATTTGGCTTCCACATTTAAACTAACCCCTCTGAATTTGAGAGATGCTGAGAGCTGCCACATTGAGCGCCCAGGGAGTAATTAGGTTTAACTGTCTCGCCCAGGGGTGGAAAGAGAGATTTTTCACCTTGCCAGCTCGGGGATTTGTTCTGGCAACCTTTGGTTCACTGGTCAGATGTTCTAATGCCAGGCTACCGGCCGTCTCTGAGGAGAGGCGTTGAGGGAATATGGAGACAGTCAGAGAGTAAGGGTGAGACAGAACGTTTGAGAAGGGATGAAAGAGACAGAGGGGAAGGTGAGCGAGAGAGGACGTTGGATGTGTAAATGTAGTGGCTTGCTGAAACGACACACAAATTACAATTTTGATCCATTTAACATTAAAAAAGCTCTCTTCTCGCCTTTCATGAGATGTGTTTCATTCTGATTGCCAATGATGCAATGAATATTTTTAATAGTGCTTTTAATATACTATGGGTACACTGATAACCAAAAAAAAAATGTGACGATTCCAGTCGGTGGAGATGTTAAACGAGTTACGATACACGGTTTAAACAGCTGGGCGCTGAAGCTGCACACTTTGTCCGCGAAAGCAATAGCGAGCAAGTTACTGCGTTAAACAGTAGCAAACATTGTGGCTGGAAGTGTACATGTTAATGTTGAGGATGACCCAACCTCATTCCAATCGAAGCTGTGGCAGCATTCGTGGTAGCAGGTGGCAGAGCTGTAACGCTTGCAGAGCTGTAACACTGGCAGAGCTGTAACGCTGGCAGAGCTGTAACGCTGGCAGAGCTGTAACGCTGGCAGAGCTGTAACGCTGGCAGAGCTGTAACGCTGGCAGAGCTGTAACGCTGCCATCACCCTACCAACATCCGACTACCACTCAATAAGGACAACAAGTACTGGTCCTGTATTTACACGAAGAAAGTGAGTTTTGTTGGACCAGCTCCAGATTTTCAAATGGGCGGCCATTTTTTTAACCTGCTTACTTTCCTCCATTTAGCTAAGTATTACCGGGGTCTGTCCCAGGCTGGAACTTCAGACGACTCTGCCACTGTAAGTCCACAGAAATATAATCTCTAGAAGTATTGTGGCTTTGGCTTTTGTCCAGTTCCTTCTTTTAAGTGTTTGGGCAGCTGATAAGTAAACTGTGGTCAGAGCAAACAACCAGTGTGGTAAAATGTCAACTAGAAGCACGGCGGCTTCATCAGAGCGGCTCATGTTGACATAACTCCGCTCTTATCTAAGTTGTGGGTGACCTTATGGCCTCAGAACAAAAAACCTGTGCCAGAATAAATACTGTTAGGGCAGAGAAATGCAAACACAGAAACACGCGCATCACTCAGACACGCACACGCAATGCCAATGTGGATTAACAGAGACGCATGGCACCTAATGAACGCTGCTTTAGACTGAAAGACAAGCGACGTTACTAGCGCTCGGGGTTTTCTGTTTCGTCGAAACCAACTTTTTGTTTTTGTGTGGCAGGGAGGTTGTGTGGCAGACGTAATGGTGGTTAGCGGAGTATTCTTTTTTTTTTACGATTTATGTATGCTGACTGCTGCTCCGAAGTCACACTAACTGGTTTTCTTTATTAACCAACAGCAATTTCAGCACCCGAAGAATATCCTGCATTTACCACGGCTTAGAACTGTCCCAGGCCAAGACTTTTTGGGGTCGTGATTCATAATAAGATTTGATATTTAAAATAAAATGTATCAGTGTTTGTGGATTCGATTACAGGCTCAGAATGACCTGAAACAAATAACCTTCTTCAGAATCTCATCAGTCTGTTCTTATGAAATGAAGGCTACTCCATGTGATAAAAAATGCCAGGAAATGTAAGATCTCGTGCAACGCTTGCGTTATATCTAGTAAGAATTAAATAGCACCCGTAAAAACCTCAGTCTCAACATCAACAGTAACGAAGCATTCCAGACAGAGTTTTTCTTCTGTCCATTTGTTTGTGTTCTTTTGCCAATTTTAATCTTTTGTTTATTGGCTATTCTGAGGTATGCAACCACCTAGAATACCTACATGTCAGAGGCGCCTCTTCACTGTTGATGTTCAAGCTACAGTTGTCATTTCAATGCAAACAATATGTACACTGTATTTCTGATGGACAAATGCTTTTTCTTTTAAAAAACAACATTTGTGAATTATTTTACACAGTTCTTTCAAAAGCGCCTGTCTGTTCTCTTTGAGTGAGAGAGTCATGTCTATAGAGTGGCAGTCCAACCATTACACACTTTTAAGTATTTCTCTATATCCCCTTTTATAAAGCCAAGTAATTTATATTTTTTTAGGCGTTGTGAGGTTAAATTTGAATTTAAAAAAAAATAAAAATAAAAAGGGGTATTGACAAGAGAACCAGAACGGTCGTGTCGGAACCAGCAGCCGCCACGTTACTCATGTCATTATTGTCCTGATAAATTCCCTAAATCTACCATTATGTACCTAAATGTTTGGATACGACTGGGCTCATGTGTCGTGTGCAAAATAAAATGCACATAAAACAACGATAATGTTTAATTAAAGCCTAGGCCTAACACACTCTACATACTCTACCAAGTTTGTTAGAAAATAATATAATTTTGTTCAGTATACATTTTTTTAATGATCTCTATGCTCTCAGAATTGGGCGGGTTACAAATGAGATGAGTAACGAAATACGTTTTTGGAATAACATAAATTGATATGATACCAGAGCACCGGCCTGCGTACAGTCATTTCTATATTGGACTTGAGTAAACGCAATTGAGGAAGTCTGCGCGTTTTATCGTCGGGCAAGAGAGCGAAAGGAGAGACGGACAGTGTGAAGGGGGGAGTCTGCGTGTGAGCAAATGGGGTTGTTTAAAGACCACCCTTGTTAAAGTGCCGCTGTCACATTTAATCTTTTTTTACATGAAGAAAAGATGTCCCAAGTCTTTCTCCAGCCTCGCCTCCCCGTAAAGACTCGTCTTAATTCCTGTTATACGTCCACGCACACACACACACACGCACACACACACACACACACACACACACACACACACACACACACACACACACACACACACACACACACACACACACACACACACACACACACACACACACACACACACACACACACACACACACACACACACACACACACACACACACACACCGGTAATTTCTTTGGCCAGATCTGGGCCGCACTTGGCTCGTCAGCTGACTTGTGAAGGGTTGTTGAAAGCGTGCTCTCCAACTGGGACGTGAGGAGGACACCCAGGTGGATTGGGGGAGGTGGGGGGGGCTTGTTCTGGGATATGCTGCCTCTCTCCTCCATATTTATATCCTCTCTCTCTCTCTCTTTTCCCATTCTTTCTCACCATCTCCCTTTCTCCCCACAAGATTCCCATTACGCCTGCTCATCAGGTTAATTTACTAGAGCTCCAGATGCCCCCCCCCCACACACACATAGTTTCACACACACACACACACACACATGCACAGCAGGCCCCAGCTACAGAGGCGCTGACATATTTAATGACCAGCAGCAGAGTTAAACGTATATATATATTAGGGATGCACCGAATATTCGGCCACCGAAAATTTTCGGCCGAAAATGGCCCAAAAGGGCATTTTCGGTTTTCGGCCGAAACACTTTTATCACCGAAACAATACGGCCGAAATATGTTGTGATCTATTCGGATCCTCTGCACTTCATCGCGACTGTACTTGATCCGCGTTATAAAGACCATTACTTGGATGCAGAAATAAAGCAGCGCGCACGAGAAATGATCCAGGCGGCGATGGATGCGGAGAACCCGCGTGGAGACGGAGCAGTAGGGCACGGAGCAGCAGCGCACGGAGCAGCCTGCGCACGGAGATCAGAGCGCAGAAAAAAGACTCGTCTCTCTGCACTAGATGAGGGGCATGTACCCTCGTTGTCTGATATGTTCAGTGAAATCCTGCAAGAAAGTGCTTCACATGGGCGTAGATTTAGGGGGGACGCTGGGGACATGTCCCCAACAACATTTTAACATGACTAAATTGTCCCCACTAATATTTTAGCGAACTCCGTTATGAGTTTGTGAAGCGATTTGGGTCAATTCCGACCGCAGCGCCAGGGGGACGGTACTAGAAACGCCGTAATTTGATTGGCAAAAAAACCTAGGGGAGGGGAGTTATCTGACACGCTATAAGTACACAGGAGAGTGACTGAAGACAACGGTAAAGTTACCAGTGCTTTCTGTTAATACATACCCCATATGTTAGAATCTTGCAGTCACAATAAACAGTGGAAATGTTTCCTGTGTATATTTTGCTTATGTAATGTGGCCTATTTGGGATATCCCATTAGTAGGGGCGGAGTAGTGGCACCACCAGGGTCGCTACAATATATTGAATCTGACAAACAGCATTACCATCTAAAAGCAACAGGCTATTGTCTCAACTAAACGCAAAAATAATCACATTATTCTCAGTAAAAGTTCACTTGCCGGATGAGGGGGGAGAGATGTCCCCACCGAAGCTGAGACCAAACCTACGCCCTTGGTGCCTCATATCCATAAATGCAATGGTACTAATAATTGGCATAATTTATTTCGGTGTTTCGGTTTTCGGTTTTCGGTCTTGGTTTCCTCTTTTTCGGTTTTCGGTTTCGGCCAAGAATTTTCATTTCGGTGCATCCCTAATATATATAAAAAGAAAAGAAAGCCAACATCTGCAAATGTTACCCACACAGCAGGATGTCCTTTTAATGGCCGCTCCGGGATACATTTCTCCATTTAATTCAGATAAAAAACAGTGCTACTGTGTCGTTAGCCGGTGCAACGGTTGCCTGTGGACGTACACGTTTAGTGGCTATATTATTGTCTTCCCAGTGACGGGGACCACTCAGTCCTGGTCACGTGGTCTCGTCTGTCGGCTCGGCCCAATTCCAATGTCCACACTCACAAACTCAGGGACTTCGAAGCGCTCTCTGTAGGCTATGAGGGCTTAGGGCTGTCCCACCCTACCACATCGGCAGGTCTGCGACGGCTCTCTGGCAGGTATTTTGATCCGTTTATGCACCCTTTCCATAAGTCCCTATTTTAGCAGACTTTGCCGGACGGAATTGCCCAGAGTTCACTGTGTTGTGATGTGAAGCATGAGACCCCTACCCTGTCCCACCCCTACCCTGTCTACCCTGTCCCTCTACCCTGTACCTCTACCCCCCCCCCCCTGTCCCTCTACCTGCCCCTGTACCCGGTGTGTGTGTGTGTGTATGTGTGTGTGTGTGTGTGTACATCTGTGTGTGTGCATGTGTATATCTGTGTGTGTGTGTATATCTGTGTGTGTGTGTGTGTATATCTGTGTGTGTGTATATCTGTGTGTGTGTGTGTGTATATCTGTGTGTGTGTGTGTGTTTATATTTGTGTGTATGTGTGTGTGTGTGTACATCTGTGTGTGTGCGTGTATATCTGTGTGTGTGCGTGTATATCTGTATGTGTGTGTGTGTGTGTGTGTGTATAACTGTGTGTGTGTATATCTGTGTGTGTGTGTGTGTGTGTTTATATTTGTGTGTATGTGTGTGTGTGTGTACATCTGTGTGTGTGCGTGTATATCTGTGTGTGTGCGTGTATATCTGTATGTGTGTGTGCGTGTATAACTGTGTGTGTGTGCTCTGAGTAGGCTTGAAGGTTGGCAAGGTAGGTGGCTGGCTGACTGAGCGGGTGGGTGGGTATGTAGGTTTCTGACTGGGTAGGAGGTTGGCTGGCGCAATGGATGCTGGTTGGGTGTGTGTGTGTGTGTGTGGCTGAGTAGGTGGCTAAGTGGGCAGAGATTAGACCAGAGTGCCCTCATGCTGATACGAGTTGATGATAAGGAGATGTCACGGAGGTCCCAGCATCTACACCCGGACATCTACACCCACGCCCCATGACCACAATACAACGCCTTGGGACTGGGAATTTACTGTTTCCTCGCCGGGACCGTCGAAAGGTTCTGGTTGTTTTACCAGCCTTGTGAAGACGTTGAGTCCTAATTTCATCTGTGAAGTGAGAACATGTGCAGGCTCGTGCATACATGTAAAACGTACACACACACACACGCGCACACGCACACACACACACACACACACACACACTATGTGGTCTTTGTACAGTTGCTTGTTGAATATCCTTGAAGAACAAAGTAACACCCTCTATCCAGTCGACCTTGTCTACCCAGGTGCCTCTCCTCTGTCTGTGGCCAGATTATCTCCTAAGCTTTCGCATTTGTCTCAATTAATGTTACAACCATGTACCATTTGTCCTTGTTATCTTCTTTATATCCCTTCTGGGAAGAGAAGAAAAAAACAGTAAATCCTATTCAGTGATGGTATAGGACCTTGGGAAGGCTGGCTAGCTGCTGGGTTATCTGCTGTGCTACGTCTGCGTTCCCGTCGACTCCTCTGACAGCCCACATCTGAGGAGAGAGAAGCCAGAACAGGGGGCTGCCTTGGGTTCCTCTCACACAGATCCTCACATGATTTTATCGCGTTACGCTCAGCCTGGTCTGAGGACACACAGGGTCGCTCCCCTAAACCCTGTGCTCTGGCCAGAGAGAGAGAGAGAGAGAGAGAGAGAGAGAGAGAGAGAGAGAGAGAGAGAGAGAGAGAGAGAGGGAGGAATATAGAAAGATATGAGAGAAAGAAGGAGTGAGAGAGAGGGAGACAAAGATAGAAAGAGAAGAGAGAGAGTGAGAGGGAAAACAAGAGATAACATGACATTCCTTCCTCCCGCTGCCAGTTGCATGCTGGGATACTGATTCACGTCTGGCTCCGACAGAGGGAGCGATGGACATGGAAGTCCTAATGAAACAAGACGTCCGCGCCCGCTGGAAGGACGGAAGGAATAACCGACAAACAGGATGAAGGAGAGAAAGTAACAGGAGAAAGAGATAGAGTGCGTGAATTCGGAGGTGCATCAGCTGTCGTGGGAAGGTGAACGAGAGAATGGGAGGGAGGCAGGGAGGGAGGGAGGGAGGACAGGAGCCCGGTGCTACGGAGGAGAGGACGGAGCCCATGTACAGGGAGGATGGAGAGGATATGAGGGAACGGAGTGGATGAAACCGAAAGAGAGACCGCGCACCAAACCTGCGGCGACTAATATGAGTGGCACAGTTACATTATATCTCACTGCTGTAGAGGCAAGCAGTGTGAGGTCCATATGTGTGTGGAATAACGTCTGAGTGTGTGTGTGTGTGTGTCTGTGTGTGTGGGGGGGGGGATTCTCTGTGCCACAAGGAAAACAAATCTAACATGCTTTCTGAGTCGAGTTCAGCGGAATGTGATAGCCAATGTTAACCATAAGCCGGTCTTGAGTATGAATTTTGGGCAAGACCACCCGCACATGGGCTATAAGACCTCTTTTGATGCAGCCGTGGGGGGGGTGGAAATAGCCTCGTCTCACAAAACACACGTTAACAGCCTCGTGTGCGGCGTCAGGCCAGGCAATCCTGAGCCAGTTCGATGTGCAGGGAACGGAACAAATGTGCACACACGCGCACACACACGTGCACACGCGCACACACACATAATTATTTTCAGGGAGAGTGGCCTGTTAGATCCTTGTGGCCCGTTTTACATTTAAAATGATTTCATTACCCTCCCAGACTACATGGTGTGTCTACCTGTGGGCGTGTGCGAGTCATATCGGTATGTCATTGGCCTATCAGTGAGGGTTTTCAATCATTTGCATTGGGAGTGCCGGCATCTCGGCCTATCACGGGGGAACCATTGATTTTGCCTTGCTCAGCGAGGACACAATTGTGGGTTGCGACGAATGAAGCTGCCGCGGTCTGGCAAATTTAAGGACGAGGGGTTCCCTCTTGCTATGATATCCTGAGGTAGATCTAGAGACATCTAAAACCTTATCGGGTGTGTAAAACCAAAAGTGAACCCGTTAGATCGTTAATGCCCAGCATTTGTTATTCACTTGGATAGCTTATTCAAGCCAACGTGGATCCACACGGCATTTAGCATAACACTGCTAGCTGTGCACACGGACTGGTGATTTAGTGGCAGCTGCTATTATTTAGCCTAGCTAGCACTCTCTGTTTCTAGTTTAAAACATACTCAGCTCTGAGCATTAATTAGAAACACACAGAAAGTTTAACCGTGAACACGGTATTTATCTACATAGCAATTAACGTCTTTGCAGAGAGCATTTCCAAAGCTTCGACGCCAGGTTACGGGCTGCAAATTGACACGAGACACCTTTTGCGAAACGAAAACTGTAATTCTATCTTCTACCGTTTTACTCAGGGACGCTTGGTGACGATTAGATCATATGAAATCCTTGGTCGTTTATGTTCAGGCGCTTCTTTGGCTTCTCCGCGAATAAGCGTGTGTCTTTGGGAGTGCGAGAGAGTTCCGCGATATCAGGGAAGAGTGCGAGGGCTGATGGACTCAACGATGTAAGGATTTCTTTCTGCAAACCCAAACCCTTACCCCACCCTCCTCTCGCTTCCTTTTTCTCTCTCTCCCTCTTTCTCTCTTTCTGTCTCCCTCCCTCTATCCGTCCATCCCTGCTCTCTTTTGTGGGAAGCACAATGCTGGGAAGAAATGTGTGTCATTAACTGAGGAGACAGAAATAACGTTTACGGGCTCAAGCAGCGTTTGAAATCATTTTCCATATCAGCGCAACTCCACGGGGCCTGTGGGGGAGTAAATCTGATTTTCTACTCTCCGTGCCAATGGGAAACATCATGGGAAAGAAAACAGATTGGATTGTTAGAAGATGGGCCGACACAGCTGTGGGCGGATGGGCGTTGTGTGTGCGTGTGCATCTGTGTGTGGAGTGTTTTTGAGTGTGCTCGCGCGTGTGTTTAGCTGTATGTATGTATGAAGGAAGATAGAGAGCGAGTGTGTGTGTGTTGGTGTGCGCGTGTGTGTGTGTGTGTGTGGAGACATGGGCAGATGTTTGTGCGCGTACGTGTGAGCGAACGAGATGGATGAGAACCACCGCGATAATCATAATTCCATGGCTGAGAAATAAGGACTCAGGTCTCAACCGCGGCCCTGCAAACCTCCTGGTTGAAACAATAGCTCAGCTAACAAGCGCCCTTACCCAAGTTTGGACAGATAACAAATGGTTCTCCTTGAGGACAGTATCTGTGCCCCGTATACAAAACACGGCTGTTAGCCCTCCCCCATCGCTAACTTTTAGCAAATGTCAGCCTTTTATTGTGCCGCTAGGAGGGGGAGCGATGGTGTTTTGTCTAATGAAACGACGGCACAAACGGTGTTTCGGCGACTAGCGGGGAATTTCAGGGGTGGAATTTAATAAAGTGATGTTGTGCTGGAGAGAACAATCAGGCTGTTTGGTGAGAAAACACGGCGCGAGGCAGAGGGTCTGGTCCAAGGAAAACTTTTCCAGACTGGAGAAACATGGCTCTCCTGCGATGATAAGAATGCTGAGAACATGTTCAGAGGAAAAGGGAGAACGTTTGTGTGGGTGTGTGTGTGTGTCGCTGTTTTACAATCTGACGTGAGAACCGAATGTAGAGTATATATAGTAAAACGGGGAAAACCATCACACTGACTTTAACAGGAGGCTTTATCTGAAGCTAAAGTTACGTATAAAAAAGGTTACAATTAGGGTCAAGGTTATGTTCAAGGTTGGGGTTAAGTTTAGGGTTAAGGTTAGGGTTACAAGCTGGATAAAAAAAATTGGTGCAAAATCATCGTACTTCACCTTCATAGTAAAATGGGGTTAGGGTTAGGTGTGTGTGCTTGTCATTCTGCTGGGTCCTACCGCCTAATTATGTTGCCAGGTTGGGTCCTACCATCTCCTGTTGTCAGGTTGGGTCCTACCATCTCCTGTTGTCAGGTTGGGTCCTACCATCTCCTGTTGTCAGGTTGGGTCCTACCATCTCCTGTTGTCAGGTTGGGTCCTACCATCTCCTGTTGTCAGGTTGGGTCCTACCATCTCCTGTTGTCAGGTTGGGTCCTACCATCTCCTGTTGTCAGGTTGGGTCCTACCATCTCCTGTTGTCAGGTTGGGTCCTACCATCTCCTGTTGTCAGGTTGGGTCCTACCATCTCCTGTTGTCAGGTTGTGTCCTACCATCTCCTGTTGTCAGGTTGTGTCCTACCATCTCCTGTTGTCAGGTTGGGTCCTACCATCTCCTCCTGTTGTTAGACTAAGTCTTCCCAGCTCGCACCTCCCTGTTTTCAGGCTGGATCTTCTCACCTCCTCCTTCCTGACTCATGACTCACCGCGTCCACATACTCCCTCCTTAACCCTTCGACCAGCTTTACCTACGGACTCCTCCATCACCTGCCACCTACAGAAATCTCATCACTCCAGCTCATCCCAAACGTCAACGCTCTCATTGTCTGCACCACACCTCCGAGCCTCCTCTTCTGCCAATATCCACTCCTGTGCTGCGTTTGCGTCTGTGCCGTGCCCATAAAACGGGATGAGATCCTGTCCAGACAGCGCGCCATTCCAGTCATTCCTGCTTGTTTTTCCTTGCCGCCGGCGCATGACAGGGACAGTGTTTGAGCAAGCGGCGGATGTGCCCTGATCCCGAAAATGAAAAACCTGTATGCGAAAAAAGCCGACAGGGTTTACCCATGATTCATTGTAGTGAAGACGAAGACTGTCCCCAGGGGAGGCCGGCACTGGAGTACCAACACATGGCACGGGTTTCCCCAATCGACCTGTCAGGGCTGCCCTGACGAGTCTACCCGTCTCTCCCTCTCTCCGTCTCTCTCTCTCTCCCTCTGGCTATCCCTCTCTCTCGCTTTCTCAGTCTCCCTTTCTCTCTCCCTCCCCCTCTCTCTCTCCCCCGCTCTCACTTGCTCTTTCTTCCTCCCTCTCTCTCCCCCTCTCCCTCTCTCTCTTCCTCCTGCTCTCTCCCTCTCTCTCTCTCCCTCTCTCCCTCTCTCTCCCTCTCTCTCTCTCTCTCTCTCCCTCTCTCTCTCCCCTTCTCTCTTCCTCCTGCCCCCCCCTCTCTCTCCCCCTCTCTCCCTCCCTCTCTTTCTCCAACCCTAACCCTGAACAGCAGACCGGCCAGTCAAGCTAATTTGTTTGGGAATAGAATCTGTCATTCTGACCGTGTGAAGTCTCATGCGGTGAAAACAGCTGGCTGAGGTGGGTGGGGAGGTTGCGTCCACGGTCTCTAAGCCACTTTTATTTGCTTAGCACTTGGGGCAAAACATCCCAGAATCCTTTTCGACTCTGTCGGCTCCACGATTCGCCGGCTCAAGGTGGACCGCCTTGCCACTCCGCAAACACGGCGGGACACCCAGAACTCCAGCGGAACTCCTCGCCCCTGCCACCCACTCCTCCTTTCACGCCCTTCCCACCCTTTTTCTTTTTACATCTCTCTCCCTCTCTCCCCCTCTCTCTCCCTCCTGCTCTCTCTCCCTCTCTCCCTCTCCTCCCTCTCTCGCTCCTCCGTCCATTTCAGCCACCCCCGCTCTGACCACATCCACTAAAGTCACTCCACAGGCACGCAGTGTGAAGAGCAGTGGAAGCTAACGCTAACGCCACTCCCATACGCCTCGGCTCTGGCCAGTCTCCATTGACAGCCACGTTCTGGTTCTGATCAGGCGAGCCCCCGCATTCTAGCCCCTGGGGTGGGGATGTGTGTGTGTATGGGGGGGGGGGTCCGACTATGCACCTCTTCCCATGGGGTCCGCCCCCACGAAACACAAAGAAACCGGGGCCAAAGAAACATCTTGTTCACCCCCTTGCCACAGTTGTTTCCTAACCAACAGGAATTTGGCTACCAGTTCCACTAATGTTTTCAAGATGACTCTGACTGTTCTAAGGAAATCCCCCCACTTTAGTAGCCATTTGAAATTCCTTTTAGCTTTTATTGAGAGGAAGTACGCGCTGGTTAGCGGAGTGGACTCATTCGGCTCCTGGGCTCAGTCCAGTGTGCAGTCTTGTCTGGTAGTTTGGCGTGCGCGGTCCCAGTCAGATATTTTCTTTGCTATTCCGTTGGTCTTGTTGCCGGGCACTAGTAATATTGTTTGTTTTGGGTGTTGGTCTCCGGGTTTGTCTGACTGTGACATGGGTACCACTACATCTAGTCTGTCGGGACACTTCTGCTGTGGAATCTACTGAAGGAAAGATCCGGAATATTCCACCGACTAAAGCAGCGGAGTCGGCTGACACTAACAGAATGTTTTTACTAGGTAAGATTCGACTGTGATGTGCTGGCTTTCATATTCTCCCCTCACACTCAAGTTATGTCTCGCTCCCTGGCTTTTTCTCTCCCTCTCTATCCCTCTCTTTCTCACTTTCTCCCCTGAATCCCTCTCTCTCTCTCACTTTCTCTCCCTCTTCCTCTCTTTCTCTCTCTCTCTCTCTCTCTCCCTCTCTCTTTCCCTCTTCCTCTCTCTCTCCCTCTCTCTCCCTCTCTCGCTCTATCCCTCTTCTCTCTCTCTCTCTCTCTCTCTCTCTCTCTCCCTCTCACTTCCTCTCTCTCTCCCTCTCCCCTGACTTTTCCTCTTTCTCTCTCTCTCCCTCTCACTTTCTCTCTCTCTTTCCCTCTTCCCCTCTCTCCCTCCCTCTCTGTCTTTACTTCTTTGAAGATAGTTGCGAGGCTCTTGGGAGACTCTGGTGTAGGTCTGTTCTGAGGCTGCGATGCCCGAACGTGCCGAAGACGGGTTTGCTACTTCACTTAGCTTCTGACTCACTGTAAGACATCAGTTCCTGGAGTGAAAGGTTTCTCGTGTCCTCACAGTGATTCCATGTTCTGTATCTGAGGGGGCGGCGGCCGCTGGTGGGCGTGTAACCATAATCACATGTTGTGTGAACCGGAGGTTACGGCAGAGGCGCAGCTCCACGATATTGACTGTGGGGCTTTATGTGGGTTTGTCTCCCACTTCTCTGGAACTAGAAAGAAGACTAAACTAAAAGCAGTTCTCACAGCGCTGTAGTGTGTGTGTGTGTGTGTGTGTGTGTGTGTGTGTGTGTGTGTGTGTGTGTGTGTGTGAGATAGTTGTGTGATGTGTGTCTGTGTGTGTTATGTGTGTTTGTGTTCATATACGGGTGCGTCTTTGTGTTAGTTTAAGCAAGTATGTCTGGCTCTCTCCTTCCACAGTCCTCCCACTCTCCTCTCTCCCGTCCGCTTCCTCCCTTTCTACCCCCGTCTCCCTCTACTCCCCTCTTCCACCTCTTCTTCTTGTCCTCTCCTCCCTCTTTCCCCCTCCTCTCCCCTCCTCTCCCTTCTCCCCCCATCTTCCTGTCCTCTCCCTACTCCACTCCCCCATCCTCTACCTCCCTCCATATCTCCCTTTCTCCTTCTCCCTCTCCCTCTCCCTCTCCCTCTCTTTTCCCTTCCCTCTCCTTTTCTCCTTGTCCTCTCCTCCCACCCTATTTCCCCACTTCTCCTCCCTCTCTCCCTCTCTCTTCCTCTCCCTCTCCTCATTTACTACCTCTCTCCCTCCCTCTCTCCCTCCCTCTCTCCCTCCCTCTCTCCCCTCCCTCTCTCCCTCCATCTCTCCCTCCCTCTCTCCCTCCCTCTCTCCCCTCCCTCTCTCCTCCCTCTCTCCCCTTCTCTCCCCTTCTCTCTCCCCTTCCCTCCCCTTCTCTCCCTCCTCTCCCCTCCTCTCTCCCTCCTCTCCCCTTCTCTCTCCCCCCTTCTCTCTCCCCTTCCCTCCCCTTCTCTCCCCTTCTCTCTCCCCTTCCCTCCCCTTCTCTCCCCATCTCTCTCCCCTTCTCTCTCCCCTTCTCTCCCCTTCTCTCTCCCTTCTCTCCCCTTCTCTCTCCCCATCTCTCCCCATCTCTCTCCTTCTCTCTCTCCTTCTCTCTCCCCTTCTCTCTCCCCTTCCCTCCCCTTCTCTCCCCATCTCTCTCCCCTTCTCTCTCCCTTCTCTCCCCTTCTCTCTCCCCTTCTCTCTCCCCATCTCTCTCCCCTTCTCTCTCCTTTTTCTCCCCTTCTCTCCCCTTCTCTCTTCCCTTCCCTCCCCTTCTCTCCACTTCTCTCTCCCTTCTCTCCCCATCTCTCTCCACTTCTCTCTCCCCTTCTCTCCCCATCTCTCTCCTCTCTCTCTCCCCTTCTCTCTCCCCTCCCTCTCTCCCTCCCTCTCTCCCCTCCCTCTCTCTCCCCCTCTCTCCCTCCCTCTCTCCTCCCTCTCTCCCCCTCTCTCCCCTCCCTCTCTCCCCTCCCTCTCTCCCCTCCCTCTCTCCCCTCCCTTTCTTCTACTGTTCTGTCCTCATCTTCTTTCTGATATGTGTTGACCAGTGAGCTGTAGAGAGCAGTTTAATGCAGTCAGCTAATTCCACCTGCAGCCAGCCAGCTGGCGAGTCAGTCAGTTAGTTAGCCATCCATCCATCCAGCCATCCATCCAGCCAGCCATCCATCCATCCATCCATCCATCCATCCATCCATCCAGCCAGCCAGCCATCCAGCCAGCCATCCGTCCATCCAGCCATCCATCCAGCCATCCATCCAGCCATCCAACTAGCCAGCCATCCAGCCATCCAGCCAGCCATCCATCCATCCAGCCATCCATCCATCCATCCATCCATCCATCCAGCCATCCAGTCAACTAGCCAGCCATCCAGCCATCCAGCCATCCATCCATCCATCCATCCATCCAGCCAGCCAGCCAGTCAACTAGCCAGCCTCTCTTAATGTCTCATTCATTTTTTTGTCCTTGTCCAAAATACTCAGTTTTTCTAGATAGCCATCAGTCAGTCTGTACAGATTGATTTGTCTGTTTGTCTGTGTGTGTGTGTGTGTGAGTACAGTCGTTGTTCCCCTGGTAAAGACACACATCAACTCAGTAGTGTCGTCCAGCCTGGTTGACCTTACAGCACTTGAATCCAGATCAGATCTGGGGCAAACCCCGTGCCAATCCACTATGTGCCAATCCCTGCTGTGCTATGTGCTCTGTGCCCTCTGCTGTGGCAATCAGCCTCGTGTAAAGCACCCTTCTCAGACACACACACACACACACACACACCAAACACACACTCCGACCAGCTGCACTAGAGCAGCAGTGTCATCTACCCAGTGCTCCGTTGTGCTGTTTGCATGCAGACTCCTCCCCGCTGTCGCCTGTTCTCCCGCCCCCGGTTCCCCCGCCCCCGGTTTCCATGACAACTGCTCCTTGTTCTCTCAAGCTTCTCCCGTTCCGCCGCCGCTCGCTCCGAGGCTTCAGCGGGGCCATGTGCCGTCAGCGCACAGAGGGGACGAATCGGTTGGCTCCAGAGTTTCAGAAATGTGTGTGAGTGTGTGTGTGTGTGTGTGTGTGTGTGTGTGTGGTGAATGAGTAGTTAGGAGGAGAGGTTCACCTTGGCCCTGTTCCAGCCCCTTCCGCGGGCCCTATAATTTCGTAATAGGATTAATCTCCATCGCTGTCAGGGATCGACGCCGATTAGGATGCACATGACCCGATTTCCTTAAGCGGCCCGTAGACGCTCGCCGTCGGTCCCACTCAAGACCCGTCGCCCCCCCCCCGACCGGATAAACAAACGCGGCTTAAAGAAACAAAGCGGAGGACGAATGCGCGCAGGGCAACAAACCACGTCAGGCAGGCTACGCCTCGGCGTCGTCCGGCTACGCCGATCCATGTCATCTGCTTAATGGCGCTGAATAAACAGCCGCGGTCGGCTTGGCCCGGGGACGGCCCGTCGCTCTCACGCCTCGGACGCATGGCTCCACTCTTTCAACTGCTTTTGTTGGCACCGGTTCTGTCCCGGCCCGGGCCTGCTTTTACGACCCACGTGTTTTCTCACCTACCTCTGGATTCATTAGCTTTCAAAGGGGGATTTGGCACAGAGGGAGTATTAGAGAGAGTGAGGCATGATGTAGACTTGGCCTCACACACAGGTCGGTTTTTTACTGAGTGGATAACTCGCTCGTCATGAGAACAAGGCATCCGAGGATGTGTGAGTGTGAGGGGATACTGTCTGGTGGTGTCCAAGGATGTGTGAGATGTTACTGTCTGGTGGTGTCCAAGGATGTGTGAGATGTTACTGTCTGGTGGTGTCCAAGGATGTGTGAGATGTTACTGTCTGGTGGTGTCCAAGGATGTGTGAGATGTTACTGTCTGGTGGTGTCCAAGGATGTGTGAGATGTTACTGTCTGGTGGTGTCCAAGGATGTGTAAGATCTTACTGTCTGGTGGTGTCCAAGGATGTGTGAGATGTTACTGTCTGGTGGTGTCCAAGGATGTGTGAGATGTTACTGTCTGGTGGTGTCCAAGGATGTGTGAGATGTTACTGTCTGGTGGTGTCCAAGGATGTGTGAGATGTTACTGTCTGGTGGTGTCCAAGGATGTGTGAGATGTTACTGTCTGGTGGTGTCCAAGGATGTGTGAGATGTTACTGTCTGGTGGTGTCCAAGGATGTGTGAGATGTTACTGTCTGGTGGTGTCCAAGGATGTGTGAGATGTAACTGTCTGGTGGTGTCCAAGGATGTGTAAGATCTTACTGTCTGGTGGTGTCCAAGGATGTGTGAGATGTTACTGTCTGGTGGTGTCCAATGATGTGTGAGATGTTACTGTCTGGTGTCTGAGGATGTGTGAGTGTGAGATGTTACTGTCTGGTGGTGTCCAAGGATGTGTGAGATGTTACTGTCTGGTGGTGTCCAAGGATGTGTGAGATGTTACTGTCTGGTGGTGTCCGAGTTGAGAGTTAAGGTGGTAGAGGAAGCTCGTGAATACTAGCGCAACGGGAGACTTGGCTGTGTCAACCAATCATCAGCAAGAGACTTAGTCGTGTCAGCCAACCGACAGCAGGAGTGGCACAGAGGGGGCGTGTCGAAATGTCTAGGCCTCAAGTGTGAGGATACAGTCAGCATGATGTCCATCCAGCTTCATTAGCCTGGGTCTCTTTCTTCAGGTTCATGACTGTTAGATAGGCAGTGGTCCACCAGGCATTATGTTGTTAAGTGATTGGCCCGACTCACAATCAACAGCAATCAGGGGGAAATTTTTTGACGTACCCTTGAACAATTCACTTCAATAAGTCACTCTGGAAGACAATGTCAGCTTTACAACTCAATATAAGTGTTAATTGGTCATAGTAGATAGTTATATATAATAATGCCACTATTTGCTTACTGGGTGTTATTGTAAAGGTATATTGTAAAGGTGTAGTGTAAAGTATATTGTGAAGGTATAGTGTAAAGTATATTGTATATTATATTGTAAGGTATATTGTAAAGGTATATAGTAAAGTATATTGTAAAGGTATATTGTAAGGTATATTGTAAGGTATATAGTAAAGTATATTGTAAAGGTATATTGTAAGGTATATTGTAAGGTATATTGTACAGGTATATTGTACAGGTATATTGTAAGGTATATTGTACAGGTATATTGTACAGGTATATTGTAAGGTATATTGTAAGGTATATTGTAAGGTATATTGTAAGGTATATTGTACAGGTATATTGTAAGGTATATTGTACAGGTATATTGTAAGGTATATTGTAAGGTATATTGTAAGGTATATTGTACAGGTATATTGTAAGGTATATTGTACAGGTATATTGTACAGGTATATTGTAAGGTATATTGTACAGGTATATTGTACAGGTATATTGTAAGGTATATTGTACATGCATATTGTACAGGTATATTGTAAGGTATATTGTACAGGTATATTGTACAGGTATATTGTACAGGTATATTGTACAGGTATATTGTAAGGTATATTGTACAGGTATATTGTACAGGTATATTGTACAGGTATATTGTACAGGTATATTGTAAGGTATATTGTACAGGTATATTGTACAGGTATATTGTAAGGTATGACCTGGAAACTGCTGAAGTGCCTCCTTCAAGCGTTTAGGTCTTTGTCTCTCTCAACATATCTAATAATTAAAGAATGCTATACTGCTTTCTCTTTTTCCTTGCTTTTTAATCTTCTCATCCTTCTATTTTCTCTCCTCTCCCCTCTTCCTCTCCTCCCCTCTTCACTCTGTATCTAAGTGACTTTGGAAGCTGGATGGAATCTATCTCTGTCTTGTGCTCTCTTTCTCTGCGACAAGCGTGTTAATAATGTAGGAGGATTAGTTGATTAGTTTGGCGGGGGTCTTGAAGTGGGTGGGTGGGGGGGGGGGTTCCTGGAGTGTGGAGACTCTGACAAGAGAATGATTGAGACTGAGGGCAGATTGGATGTCTGGTTGGCTGGCTGCCTGGCTGGCTGGCTGGCTGGTTGGCTGGCTGGTTGGCTGGCTGGTTGGCTGGCTGGTTGGCTGGCTGGCTGGCTGGTTGGCTGGCTGGCTGGCTGGCTGGCTGGCTGGCTGGTTGGCTGGCTGGCTGGTTGGCTGGCTGGTTGGCTGGTTGGCTGGCTGGCTGGCTGGCTGGCTGGCTGGTTGGCTGGCTGGTTGGCTGGCTGGTTGGCTGGTTGGCTGGCTGGCTGGGGTGACGTAGGGGAGAGGGGGTGACAGATGGGAGGGGGTGACGGAGGGGAGGACGGAGGGGAGAGGGGGTGACGGAGGGGAGGGGGTGACGGAGGGGAGAGGGGGTGACGGAGGGGAGAGGGGGTGACGGAGGGGAGACAGGGTGACGGAGGGGAGGGGGTGACGGAGGGGAGAGGGGGTGACGGAGGGGAGGGGGTGGCGGAGGGGAGGGGGTGACGGAGGGGAGGGGGTGACGGAGGGGAGAGGGGGTGACGGAGGGGAGAGGGGGTGACGGAGGAGGATGGGAGCTGCTGGGAATGTGCAGCGCTATCCTATTCCGGTTCGGACATTATAACAGAATGATAGAACTAGATTACCCACATGCCAACATCATCCACCTGTCTGGGTCTGTGTGGTACACAGTGTTTGTATGCGACTGCAGAGCTGGGCACTTCATCACAGAGTATTGTGTTTTTCACGCTTGTAGTTTTCCTTTCTCAGGTCCAAACCTGGTTGCTTGATGATTGAGATGTCCTCTGCGTTGTCTTAAAGAAATTTCAAATTATGTTCAAAGAAAGCAAATCCCCCAGAGCATTGATAATTGGAGGGTTGTGTGTGTGCATTTATGTGTGTGCGTGTGTGTGTGTGTGTGTGTGTAAGAGATATAGTTGGATTACTGTCACTAATCTCTCTAGGACAGGGTCATTGGCTGCTATGCGTGAACTGTATGCATGCGAACACACATGCACACACACACAGCCTTGTAGTGTATTCATAGCACACACACATACACACATTACTCTCTTGAGGGCTCGTTAGAGGAAGCCTCAGTCTTTGGGAAAATAAATTACTAAACTGTTGAGAGAGTGGAGAGAGAGAGAGGCAGAGAGAGAGAAATACAGAGTTAGAGATGGGGAGAGAGGCAGAGAGAGAGAGATGGGGAGATTGAGAGAGAGGCAGAGAGGGAGAGAGATGGGGAGAGAGAGAGAGACAGGGAGAGAGAGAGAGGTGGAGAGAGTGAGAGAGATGGGGAGAGTGAGAGAGATAGAGAGGCAGAGAGAGAGACAAAGAGAGAGGCAAAGGCAGAGATAGAGAGAGAGAGGTGGAGAGAGAGGGGCAGAGTGGCAGAGAGATGGAAGCAGAGAGAGAGATGCCCCTTTCTCAAGTGTGCCGGCAGCACCGTAATAGGATTGCAATTGAAGCAGTGGTTAATCAGTGTTTTGTCCTCTCCTGCTCGGTCCTGTAACGTGTAACGGACAATCAGCCCACAGTCACAGAGGCCTTACTGACAACGGTCAATTATTCATTGTTGTCTTGTTAAACACACAGTCAACGAGCTAGGGGGCAGACTGCTCTGCTGGTGCCAGTAGAACCCAGTAGAACAAACCCAACCCAAAGCCATGTGTCTGCGAGGAGAGAGCTGCTTTGAAAGATCAATGGGGTGAAGGTGTGGGGGGATATAAGGAAAGCTGGAAATGTACAGCTTTAAACAGAAAAATACCCAATATTCCTGTTGTTTAATGCAGTAGGACGCTTCCAAAGCAAGGCCTTTGTCGTTAAATTTCCCCCCAGCGTGTTTATCAGTCTCCATAACTCCTCTAACCGGGCTCTGGCATTGATGCACGTTCAAAGGTTGTACAGAAATTGGTCCGAATAAAATCAAGGTTCTTCGCAGCCGTATGACATGTCCTGTCTTCCTTCTCTCTGTTTTATGTGTGTCTGTAGGTGGAGGATTGATGGGGAACTCCTCTGCCTCCTTCATGGGTACGTTCCTGGCCAGCAGTCTGGGCTCGCCCTCGTCTCATCCGTCTCACACCTCCCGGACCCCGTCGTCCCCCTCTTCGCCCGGATCCTTCCGCGGTGGCCCCCACTCCAGCGCCTCTCAAATCTGGTTCCCCCACTCGCATGAAGGTAAGAGACCGAAGCAGACGGCGGCACGTAACTGGGGCTGACTGACGTTAGCGTGAACTCATCTGGTACATTTAGCGGACCGCAGGCTTCGGGTCAATTCCATTTCAGTTCCAGCAGATTGACGAAGTAAACCCGGCCGCGGTCCTGAATGTTCCTAATTAAAAAGGGATCCTGACTAAAACGACTGTTTGGGAAAAGGAATTTTTACCCGACCCGGGCCAGCAGTGTTCTCAACATGCCGGCCTCACACGATCTGCGGACACATCAGTTCACCTGGTGGGTTTAGCTAGGTGCCTTAACTTTAAGTTCAAAGAATATCTTTGGCAAAGAAGTGAAGACGACTCGGCACACAGGAACAAACACAGACAAAGGGTTTATTGACTTTATTGTAGAAATTTAAGAAAAGGCAAAAGTAGACTTATTGCGAATATTGCCTTGGATAATGAAGGAAATGTTCCCAAAACAGAAACGTCGTTAGAACAGAAAGGTCATCCCTGAACTCATCCCAAAGAGACATCCGTTGTCGTGTTCTGCTGTAATCCCTGCCGTCAGTTGTGTTCCGTCAGAATCACGACCCGGCTGAGCTGGAGCTCAGAGGTGTGTATTCACAGTCCAACCTTATGTATTCTTAGCCTGTCTTTAGTTTCCAAAAGAAGACAGACGGCTTTTGTTAAGAAACAAGCCCGCCTACGACCTCTTCGCCTGTGCTCCGAAATAACCGTCCTGCTGCGCGACTGGGGTGATGCGCCGTGCCGCGTTGTTTTTGGGCTGGAAAAGACAGGTTCAAAAGTTCAGCTGAAGAATCTTGCGGTATTCGATTCATGTCAGCGAGAATGTCACACAGCCCTCTGAACAACAAACTCCAGCGGGCCACTGGAAGAGTTGCCGAGTCTGCAGGGTGGTTCAGCTGTTGTTGTTGTGGCGCTGGTTCCCACACTACCCCAGGCGGCCCCTCCCGACCGCCTCGCCCCAACCTCGCGGAGACACACATTTATATCGAGAGACGGGACAACTTTTCGAATTCTGGCTAGGCGTTGCTAAATCCAGACAGTCGTTTGTGCTATCCTAGTTTTTTTATTATATTCCTCATGTGATAGTTAGCGAAAGCGAACGTGGCTGGCGTTAAGTAACTTATGGAAACCTCAACATCTCCACAGTGGATATCAAGCTATTGCATATCTATATCTATCTATGATATATATATATATATCTTAATATTTTCTATGCGTATATCTAGATCTATGTGCCCTTGTCTTTAAATGAATGGCCCCGTGGTCCTCCAGACAAAGCAGGCTCGGGCCAAACATATCCCCACCAGCTTTTCTGAGCCTCTGCCTCGCTTTCAGTCCAAGGGCGTCGGCCGGAAATCTGTTTGGATATGGGTGGAATTAAAACATCATCGAGGGGTTCCGATATGGGTTCTGTTCGGGGTGAACGAAGCTCTCGTGGCCAGCTTCTTCAAGCGCACATACTGTACAGCAGGGTTGGTTTTTACCGGTGCTTTTGTTCGCCTGTGTTGTTTTATTGGGTTTGGTCCAATTTAGCCAACTTGTCACTGAGAGCTTGTCTTTTTGAAGTCCGCCGTTGAGAGACATCGCGGGAGAGTGTACTTTTACACACGTTTAAGGACAGCATGCGGGTGACGTGTGGACATTGAAGAGCCACGTTGATCTCGTGTTTTTTTTTTAAGCGCTCAGCTTCTGCTGATTCGTGTCTATTTCTTGAGTTCCTCATGACCGAGAGCCCCCCAATGTGTCTGTCATAGTTGAACGACCCTCATGAGTTAGTTTGACGTTTCAACTAAAATACTTTACTTACATGCTTTCTGCCGGTACACTATTTAGAATAAAGCCCAACTAACTGATGTTTATCTCGGTGATCTCCTTCGTATGAGCAGCATTCTGACATGTGTTTTTATGGGGTGAACGAGCTCTTTAATAAAGAGAACTCATGTTGAGATACCCCTTTCGGACCAGACCAGCTGTTGGGTCTTGGCCAGGGCAGGCAAGTGGGGGGCGCGAGCTGCTGGATCTCCACTGTGATTCTGGTCACTGATATTGGGGGTTGCGGTGGCCTGATGTGTAGCCGACCCAGATGTCGTTGAACGGGGCTGTGATTTTGTATGTTGTTTATGGACACTCACTTCAACGATGGGTTGACCTGATCCTCAGATGTCACGACCGCAGAGAGTCGTGCACCTGGTTAACGTCCCTACGTTTGTGCTGAGTGATGAGGCAGAAACCCACACATGGTACAACCCACACATGGTACGATCCACACATGGTACGACCCACACATGGTACGACCCACACATGGTACAACCCACACATGGTACAACCCACACATGGTACGACCCACACATGGTACAACCCTTTTGAACACGTAGATGTAGAGCACATGGGATGTAGAGCACATGGGATGTAGAGCGCATGAGATGTAGGGCGCATGTGATGTAGGGCGCATGAGATGTAGGGCGCATGGGATGTATGGCGCATGTGATGTAGGGCGCATGAGATGTAGGGCGCATGGGATGTAGGGCGCATGAGATGTAGGGCGCATGAGATGTAGGACGCATGTGATGTAGGGCGCATGAGATGTAGGACGCATGTGATGTAGGGCGCATGAGACAATAGGGCGCACGTGATGTAGGGCGCATGGGAGGGAATGGATGGTAAGAATTAGTTAACCAAACCTATTTTTTCAATTAAACTTTAAATGTACCAGTTTGTCCGTTTCATTTGATTGTAGTGAGACGGATGTTAGATGCTTAAAACATCAGCAGAAATTCTTCAGAATAACACAAAGCATTTATACATTTTCCTGTTCACTCTTAAATCTTGAAAATCTGGTCTGGCTCACAGCCTGCTGCGCAAGTTTGTCCCGGAAGATATTGCGCTCGCACGTGAAAAAAAAAACAGTGCGATAAAAAACTAAGAACGACCTCTAAATCCCAACGCAGTCCCATTAGGATTCTCTAATTCTTCACCTCGCTCACAAAACAAACATGTACTGCACGTTCACACAGGCCATCAAACGTGTTTCGTTTTTCCCCATTTCGCATCCAGCGTCGACGTCAGACGGAGAGATGTTTGTGCTGAAAAACCGAATATTATTAATAAGGCGGGCTGCAATAATGCCAAGCCTAATAAAAGTAATGGCGGCGGTAATGACAGGGATTATTACTCCTTTAGCGATGGAGGCCATTATCTGGATTGCAGTTTAATTGCACATAACACACTCAGAGCGTGATTGAATCCAGACTGTTCATCAACCGCATTCAGCTGCTCCCTCTTCAAGATAATTGCATATTGTCTTTTTTTTGTTTTGCATAAAAAGCAAGTCGTCAAAACCGAGCGGACACAATTCCCTCGCTTTCTCTAGGCGGGTGTCGGCCTGTCAGCGGGATCCCAGCAGCACGGAAAGTGTGTGCATGCACGCGCGTGTGTGTGTGTGGGTGTGTGTTTGTGTGTGTGTGTGTGTGTGTGTGTGTGTGTGTGTGGGTGTGGGTGTGTGTGTGTGGGTGTGTGGTGTGTGTGTGTGTGTGTGTGTGGTGTGTGTGTGTGTGTGTGTGTGTGTGTGTGGGTGTGTGTGTGTGTGTGTGTGTGTGTGGGGTGTGTGTGTGGGTGTGTGTGTGTGGGTGTGTGTGTGCGCGTGTGTGTGTGTGTGTGTTTGTGGGTGTGTGTGTGTTTGAGTGCAGGTATTTTGGTCTTCCCTCTGCTAACCTGCCTTTTGACACATTTTACCAGACTAAAGGAATGCTTTTGGGATGACAGATAACATCATGCTAATTATATTGACGCTAACTACCGTAGATGTCGATAAACACCTTACAAACTGGCAATAGAGGAGTCATTTATGAGAAACAACAAACAACAAACAACAACTGACTCGAGAAGTGTTCATCTTAAAAGCATGTTTTAGTTGAAATATTGAATACGCACACAAACAGTGTCTTTCTCTGTTTTTACCAGTTAAGTATGTTTAGAACACATTATCATAGAAAGCAAAGACCTGGAAGCAACGTTGGTTTAACTGCCTTGCTCAAGAACAGAACGACAGGATTCCGGGATTTAAACCAACAACCATTCGTTAACTGGCTCAACAGTCCTGTGCACTAGTCTTCTCCGAAGTCCTGCTAAGTTGCGAGAATGGAATAAGGTTTCAGCGGGGTTAATTATGTGACAACAAACTTTCATAAAGCACTTTTCTGTCGGTGCGATGTTGCTTTTACAATCCCAAAACTGAACTTTCCTTTCCATTCAGTTCTATTGCTAAGATTCCTCCATTCTAATTCTAATGTCACCGCCATAAAAGGAACATGTTTTCAATGACGTCGCTTTCGTTTACAATTTTCCATTCAGTTAGAAACGTATCAGCTTTTAGGACTTAAACCAGAACCAGAATATTTAGGCCAAAAATGAAGGATATGAATCTTTGTAAAATTATTTTTTACTGATCATTTTCAAGTCCAGCACATTGAAAAAAAATTAACTGATAGCTGTGGATCGATGCTTCCTAATCGAGCATTAAAATCTTTTTCTTTAGATTGGATATGATTTGTTATTCGGCCCCTATGTGAATAAACATTTATTAGTTAGGAGAGATAAAATAAATGGCAGTAATACAGACCTGCAGTGGGGGCACTTCTTAATGACTTATACTATATTATATATAATAATACTATAATTGTGCATCAAATTGGTATACAAATGTACATCTGACCCAAGAGAAGCACACAAACAAAGGCCTCAGTTGCCAACGCTTTAATTAAATAGCATTTGAGTGAAACCCTCGGATTCTTCCGAGCAGATTAATTGGAATTGAATTAATTTAATTGGAAGCGTGTGTGTGTCACGAGCTGGTTGTCTGTTGTTGATTCCAGCTCGGGACTAGAGGAGGTCTGTTTCCTGTCAGTGAGACTGATGGGAGATTTGTTTCTGCTGGGATGTTGGAATAGTGCGAGAGAAATAGAGAGAGATAAAGAGAGAGAAATACAGAGATAAAGAGAGAGAAATAGAGAGAGATAGAGAGAGAGATAGATTAGGAGAACGAGACCACGTTCCGAGCACTCGAGGATCTTCGTCAGGCGTTCGTGTAAATACACTTGTTGGAGCGTCGCCAGAGTTGCAGACTTTATTCAACGATCACCGCTGTTCACTTGGGTCACCTGATGAGTGGGACGTGCACGTTCTCATCTCTCTACATAATGTGAACGGGAACGAGAGAGATGGACGGAAAGACATGGAGAGGGAAGAATGTGAAAGGGACAGAATGAGCGTTGTAATGAGAGACAGAGAGAGGCACTCTAGATACTTTTTGTTAGTTACTTCTGGCAAATTGGATTATGTCTTTTAATTAGTACTTTTTTCCCTCTTGTTTATATCCAACTCGGCTGCCAAATACCTTTGAAAACTGCGCTGCCTGGTTTCTGCTGTAAGAAGATGAAATACAAAAGACACAAGAAGGAAACACTTTATCCAAATTATTGCATGAGTTATGCCTAACACAACGTTTGCCTCGTATCTCTATGCTATACACACACACACACACACACACACACTAATCCATCCATTTGATATGCTCGTCCCGACGTATCTTCAGTAGTCCCGTCTTCTCACTTCGGGCCCCAGTCACAAAAGCCTTTCCTACCGTAGGATATAAGCTCTCTCTTTCTCTCTCTCTCTCCCCTCTTCTGTCTCTTTCTCCCTCCCTCTCTCTCTCCTTTCTTCTGTCTCTCTCTCTCTCTCTGTACGGGTGCCAGACCGCCTCCTTTCCTTTCAATTAGCAAACTCAAAGAGAGGAGAACCAGAGCCAATCTCTTGGCTGCCCCTCCTCCCTCAAGCATCTCCTCTCTCCTCTTCTGTCTGGATTGTTCTGTCACTTTTTCTCAATTAGCGGACCCGGCAGGCGACCCCATCGGCTCCTCCTATGCCCCCCCCACCCCCACTGCACACACACACACACACACGGCCGGGAAATTGTACAGCATTTTCCTAAAGTGTACTATATGCTGCTGTATGCAGAGGAGCATTTCTGTTTTTCACATCTTGCAAACACACACCTACAGCGGGAATGAAAGCAAAACTCTTGTTTACTCTGTCTATGCTTCTGTGTGGGTTGTTGTCCACTGTGTAGACTGTCCTGCTTAGCAGGCTCTGCAGGTCTCGAAAAACCGGGATGAGGTCCGTTACATCCTACTCAGTCGAAGCGAAAATCTGTGCCGGCTAGGTCTCGCAGCCGCAGTAGTTGCCGCGCAAACGCGTCGGAACGGACAACGTGACTAGAAGATATCTCAGCCAGCACCGGACGGTTCAGGTTAGCGCAGGCATCACTGAATTCACAGGTATTAATCCTGCTCTCCTGTTTCGGTGTGCTGTCAAATATCCAGCTCGTCTTTGTCCCGCGTGTGTGTTACGCCGAAACCGAAATGCGCTGTTAGCAAAGGTTCCGAAGTTTGGCTAAATCCCCGCCTGGCTTGGGGCTTTGCTGTTCCACTGTTCCTCAGCTTCAGTGCTAAATGGCCCACGGTCGTTCAGTCACATACAACCGGAAACCGCAGCGGCAGCACCTTAGCTTGTCCCACTCAGATGAACCGGCCAACTAGGCTGTACCCGTGACCAGCGGAGCCCATATCGTCTCTGCGACAGCAGGCGTGCTTAAAGCGAGCAGGCAGGCATTATCGGGCTCGGCCAGACCGCGCTGTGAAAGGGGATTACTCCGGCTATCGTCACGCTCAAGAACACCGTGCCGCGGCAGAAAACGAAAACACCCCACCTCGCGTTCCAGGCCGCGATAAGGTTGCCAAACAACCCACTGTTTCTCTCTGTCTTTCTCCGCCCTGCCCCCTTCTTGGTATCAGAGGAAGAATTTCTTGTCCAAACAAAGGATTCTCCATTGCTTTCGTGTGTGTGTTGTTTTCACTCGCCTACTTTTTGCCAACAAATTGGCAATGCCTTCGTGCGCATATTAATCATGACAGTTGGAGAAAGATAGAGGGAGAATGAAGAAGAAGAGATCTGGCGTAATTATCCCCCTCCTGCTCTCCTAAGAAACAGAACCTTCTGTGTGATCGCAGAGACGTTTGCAGTCATTACCCTGCAATCACCTGGAGGTTTCCCCAGGACCAGGTGCTATTCATTCAGGGCAAACGTTTCACAACGTTTTCCAACGCAAATATGAGCGCATCCCTCTGCCAATACCCGCGCGGGCTATGCAACCCGGTTGTTAATCGTACTAGTCCCTGCAGAACGCCGCCAGACGTGAAGCCCATTGTACCAGTCAGAGAGTGAGACATTCTACACTCGAAGCTGTTAAGCCGACGATAAAAGAAATGCGGGCACGAATGGACGCAGGCGTGGATAAAACACACACACACAAGCTCACACACACACACACACACACTCCTGTCCAGATAAACTGCATCTGCTTTGGGTTTGGCTATTGCACTTGCCAACAACAATACGCCTGTCTTTGATTAGGCTTGTAACACAGTGTTTCTATCCCGTTTCCTCCGTCAGTTCTACTTGGAACAGAAACTGGAGGTCAAGTTTGTGACAGGTGGAGGCGAGGGAGGCTGCAATGGCTGCCACCTGGGCTGTGTATGAAGTCACGGGGGCCGGGGTGGTTCATGTAAACAGTATAGATCAAGTCAGACAGTCTCTACCTCTCTCTCTATGTCTATGTGTGTTGATGTAGCTTTTTCACTGTTGCCTCTGTTCCCTCTCTCTCTCTGTGTCTCTGTCTCTGTCTCTCTCTCTTTCTCTCCCTCTCTCTCTCTCTCTCTCTCTCTTTCTCTCTCTCTCTTTCTCTGTGTGTTACTGTTGCATTTTGCTTCCTCACTCACTGTTGCCTCTGTTCCCTCTTCTCTCTCTCTCTCTCGTTCCCTCCTCTCTCTCTCTCTCTCTCTTTCTCTCTCTCTGTGTCTCTGTCTCTCTCCTCTCTCTCTCTCTCTCTCGTTCCCTCCTCTCTCTCTCTCTCTCCCTCTCTCTCTCGTTCCCTCCCCCTCTCTCTCTCTCTCTCTCTCCTCCCTCTCTCTCTCTCCCTCTCGTTCCCTCTCTCTCTCTCTCTCTCTCTCTCTCTAGGCCAGCTCTCCTTCCCTCTGGTTAATGATGAATGTAGGGTATCACATCTTCTCTGTGGCTATTTCTGGAGACATTGGGGAAATAGGTGTGGATAGGGTACTGTGCGAGATGGCCAGACTGTATCTGGCTTTGTTTCTCGGCCGGACCGGCGTTGTTTAACGCCACAGATTTGGGTACCCATGAACTTCTCCTCATTCATTCTTGGAATATTTATTTCTCGTTCTTGTATTTTAAAAAAGTCTGAAAAAGGATGTTTTGATTTTTTGAAAGATTTCATGGACAAAAAATAGATAAATATGATTATGATTATCTCGTTGAATTTCTTTGTTCTTTGATCCAGCTGGAAATAAATGTATTAAAATGGATGGTTGATTATAAACGTGCTAAACCTCTGAGCGAGCTAACCTGCTCCGGCAGATCCACCACGGGGCTCTGAGTATGAGTGACGAGGGTGTTGTCATAGCGATGGCTATTTTCTTTGTACAGAAGGCTTTAGTGAAATCTGTTATCTCTTCAATTGCTTTCTTTTCCCTCTCTACCTTCAAAGTCCTTCGTGCCGCAAATCTCCTCCCGACAGATTGAGATGCTCCTAGTTTCGCGGTGTGAATATTCTCCAGATGGACTTGGTGTCACAGAACCAGGTGCCGGGTCTTAAAGGTCCCCAGTCAGTTTGGCCTTTGACCACTGGGGAAGGGCAGGGTAGGACAACAGCCCGTCAGTGCAGATACAGGCCGTCGAATCAAGTGTAAATATCACAGATTGGCCCGGTTATCTGTTGCTTCCGACCAAAAAATCTTGCCGTCTCAGCTCATAAAGAGAGAGAGAGAGAGAGCCATATGTTTCTAAGGACGCCATTCCTCCATTACTGCAATCCCCAAGACAGTGCTTGTCTTCTGTTGTTTGCATTGAAAACCCGAGTAGGAATGGCAAATGTGACAAGCACAGCACGTAGTTATTCGTGATTATATAACACCGGCTGCATTGGACCTGAAGGTTTATATCGTTTCCACAGTCGAACAATGAAAATGCTACTCAGTGCCTGCTGTCTGGTCTCATCAGTTTCATTTTCTATTTCTCACTTTCTCCTATGCCCTGTTTTTCTCTCTTCTCACTCTCTCCTACACTTTAATCTCACACTTCTGTGGTCTCTCTCTCTCTATCTCTCTCTCTCTCTACTATCTTCTCACACTCCTGTGGTCTCTCTCTCTCTCTCTCTCTCTCTCTCTCTACTATCTTCTCACACTCCTGTGGTCTCTCTCTCTCTCTCTCTCTCTACTATCTTCTCACACTCCTGTGGTCTCTCTCTCTCTCTCTCTACTATCTTCTCACACTCCCGTGCTCTCTCTCTCTCTCTCTCTCTCTCTCTCTACTATCTTCTCACACTCCTGTGGTCTCTCTCTCTCGCTCTCTCTACTATCTTCTCACACTCCTGTGGTCTCTCTCTCTCTCTCTCTCTCTACTATCTTCTCACACTCCTGTGGTCTCTCTCTCTCTCTCTCTCTCTACTATCTTCTCACACTCCTGTGGTCTCTCTCTCTCTCTCTACTATCTTCTTACACTCCTGTGGTCTCTCTCTCTCTCTCTCTCTCTCTCTCTACTATCTTCTCACACTCCTGTGGTCGCTCTCTCTCTCTCTACTTCTGCCCTGCTCTCATTTCTCATTACATTTCTCTCTCTTTCTCCCTACCAGCAGCCCCAGGGTATCCTCGGTTTTCCGGGAGTCTCGCCCATACCTTCCTTCCCATGAGCCACTTGGATCACCATGCCAACGGCGGGGTCCTCTATGGGCAGCATCGTTTCTATGACACCCAAAAAGGTGAGTCGGCAATTGAATACAAATTTGATCAGACAGAAATATTAGTCATATATTAAAATCCAATTGAACTCAACATTGTATGAGGTAATTGGATATTGAATATTGCTAGCTATGTAAATGCCCGCAAGGATATTAACTTAAATTAAATATTGTAATCCTGTTGTGGAGATGTGCTGCCTGGTTAGCCACTGGATGTTTAATAGCCGTTTCTTATAAATAATGATATCTTGTTATTTGGAATTATTTTATATCACAGAGAACTTCTATCTAAGAAGCCTTCCGTCCCAGCCACCTCTCATCTCAACCAATCACAGCCTTCCGCCCATTTCCAGGGCTGGGCCAGGGCACCCTCAGGGCTCGTGCAGTCGGGACAGGGACCCAGGGGGCGGAGTCAGCCTACACAAGGGCCTGAAGGAGGGGTCCGCAGACAGAGGCGTGGTCTCCGGCGCCAAGGATAAGGAGAGGCCCGCCGGGAAACAGGAAGCCAAGGAACGACAGCAGCACCACGGCCACCAACCACAGCCCTTGAATCCGCACCACCACCCACACCCGGGCCAGCTGCACCCCCAGCAGCAGTACCCCCAGCACTCGGTCTCCCTGGAGGTCAACAGCCGGGCCCTGGAGAGACACAAGGCCGCCTTGGCCATGGAGTACAAGGAGCACCACCAGGCCATGGGGATGGCCAAACCCCTCAGCGCGTGCCTGCTCAACGGGAAGATGCAGAACGGAGGGGACCCGGGTACCGGCGGAACCAAGGCCTCCATGACCGGCTACGGGGGGGAGGTGGCGGGCGGCCGGGCGAATCAGGCTGGCCACAGACACATCGGGGGCGGGGCAAGCGGACGCTGCACCAAGGAGGGGGTGAGCGGCGAGATGAGGATTAGCGAACAGCCGTCGGACTGTCTGGAGGGGAGGGGCCAAACTCTCCACCACGCCCTGCCCTACTCGGTGGCGCCGCCCCTGCACATGGGCTCCACTGCCGGGGGGGGACAGCCGCACGCTCACCCCCACCCGGGAGGGTTCCACTGCCTACAGCTTCACCCCAGCCACCCGCATCACCCGCACCACGCGCACCACCACCCGGACTTCTTCTGCCCGCTGCCGCCCGCCCCCCTGAGCAATCCCTCGCCGCACGAGCGGGTAGGTCAGGCCGGCGGTGGGGGCGGAGGCGGGAGGGAGACCAAAGTCGCTGGGGCGACATTTGTGCCATCCGTCGGGGAAGGGCACATGGGGGACAAGTCTGGCGGTCAGCCTTTCCAGAACCTGACGGACTGCCACGGGGTGGTGGGCAGCGGCGGCGCCAAGGATAAATCTATGGAGAAGGGCGGGGATGTGGGGCACCCCGGTAACTGGCACAGGAAACAGCACCAGCACTCGTACAGAAAGGCTGAAAAAGCCCCGGACTGGATGCAGCAGCAGAGTGTCCACCACCACCTCCAGCCCCCTCAAGCCCAACAATCGCAGCCCCAACAGCTGCACCCCCAGCAGGTTCAGTCCCAGAGCCACGCCCAGCAGTCCCAACCCCAGAGCCACGCCCAGCAGTCCCAACCCCAGAGCCACGCCCAGCAGTCCCAACCCCAGCAGCAGCACCAGGCTGCGCGTTCCCGCAGTGTCGAGTGCATCAACAGCGTCGGCGTGGACGCCGCCAGCGTGTTTCTTCCCCAGGGAGCCAAGACCAGCCACTCCCTCTCCCACCCGGTCAACACGTCCCCGTACAGGGACTGCTCACACCCCGGCCCCACGCCCAACGCCTCCCCCCTGGGTGGACGGGGAGGCGCTGGTGGTGGCGTAGGTGCCGGAGGAGCCAACTGCTCCATGCAGAGAGATGGTCAGAAGGTGGCCCGCATTCGCCACCAGCAGCACGGCAGGCCCGGTCCGGACGCCCAGTTGTCAGCGGAGCTCAACCAGTCCAATGGACAAAACCAGGACCTAAAGAGGAAGCTGGAGATGTCTCCGTATGGCTACGGCAACAGCGGACAACAGCAGCAGCAGCAGCTCCACCCCCAGCAGCCCTCAGCCCCCCCCTGGCCCATGAGGCCTCCCACACTCCACGTCCACCCCGCCGAGGAGGAGCAGCTGCAGCACAAGTCCTACTTGGAGTCTCTTGGCGGGGTGGGTGGAAGGCAACACCCTCAGCCGGGGCAAAGTATGGGCCTTCCTCCTCATACTTCGCCCCAGCCCCCTCCACATCCGGCCGCCGCACAACAGCAGGACCCCCAGGTCGCCTCACAGGCCCAGGGAGAGATCAGTGCCATGAAGAGTCTACTGAAATACAGCAACCAGCAGCAGCCTCTGCTTCTCTCCCAGAAGAGTCCCTTCGGAGGCCTGGGGAGTCTCAAGTCCAGCGGCGCCGGCGGGGGCAACCCCGGAGGAAGCTGCACCATGCAGGGCAGCAAACAGCAACAGGCCCTACCCGTCAGGAAGGGCCCGGCCAGCGATGGCGAACGCGCCGACTGCGGCGGGCGAAGCAGGGAGATAGGCGAGGCGCTGGGTCACGGCGAGGGAGAGGTGCGCCAGCCGCCGGTGGGCATCGCCGTTGCCGTGGCGAGGCAGAGGGAACCTCCCTGTCGCCCTGGCGATGCCCATCCCACCAGCAGACAGGGGCGAGTGCACCCATCCATGAAAGGTGAGACGCTGACCTTTTGGCCCGTTTGGGTCCACCCATCAATAAACAAAGGGAGCAGTCAACCAGAGTGCAGCTTGTTTATCCACGACCACTGGATGACCTCGCTGATGAAAAATAAACAGGAGGCTTTGCCAAGATCTAAAATACAAACAGCTTTATTTGAGTTCAGTCCTGACCTGCACCAGTGGAGGACAGAAGCACGTCAGAGGCAGGATTGGAAGATTAGAATGTGACTATCGTTCCTTTGGTTTTCCAGTATTCCAGTGGTCCTGCTGGGACTTTCCCGGATTTCATGGTTGCCTCTTTGTAGTTCCAAGAAACAAACCCACATTTAACGACTCAGAAGAAGACAAAGTTAGGGCATTGTGGTTAGGATTAGTGAAACCCTTAAATGGCGAATGGCCCAAAACAACACAATCTCATGATATAGTTAGATGAGAGAACCCCAACTTTCAGTAATATGGGACTGACGTTACTATTGAATAAAATCACATTTCCTTAAACAATAGTGACAGGCGAGTGTTTTTGAAAATACTGAATAGTGTAAGAAACAATTGTCCCTCATAACGATCAGAATGGGTTGTTTTTAAAGTTAGTATAAATTAGAGCAGTGCTATGTCTAAACACAGGCGCAGTTAAAACCATGATTAACTTAAGTTTGTGCTTCAAATCTGTGTTTTATGGTTGCCATGGCAACGGTCAGTAGAGCGTAAACGCACAGACAAATTGCTTTGCATGTAGCTAGTATGTTAGCCTAGCGGCACTGTGTGTAATTTAAGCAAATCTCAACAAATATATACTTTGTAAGTTTAATTTAGACGGATGAGTGTGTTCTATCGAGTATGACCATACGATTGGTGAAACGTGATAGCGTGTCACACCCCACCTATAGTGTTCAGTAAATATGTTGTTAGAATAAATTAATGTTATATTTTCCAATTTTCACGTACTTACCACTTAGAAGTGTAACCGCCCCCGCTGTTAAAATGTAGGGCTGGTATACCAAATTATTTTTTATTTCTTTGGTTGGGTTACCCCTGTAAGTTTAGCGGTTAATGGAGGTTTGTGGGGTCAGGGTTCACCAGGGTCCGAATAATGGAGACATCTCTGTAAGCTTGTATCTGTCTCCTAGGACCACCTCGCTCGCTGTACCCCTCGGACCCCGCAGGAGATGAGGAGAGGAAGAGGATGACCGCAGAACAGATGGGGCTCACCTGCCTGGACCGTGACAGAGAGACCTACATCAGGTGAGTCTCTCAGCTAGTCAGTCAAACGGACCTCCTTTGGGGAGTGTCCTTGGGACACAAAGCCTTTAACGGAGCGGACCATACACATAAAAATGGCTTGGAAAAAAACCCTGAAGTCGGGAACCGAGAAAGAAACGCAGCTAGCTAGCTCACTAATGTGAAATCAGTGAGTTGTTTCTACCCACGGCAAAAGGACATCGATCTGAACTGACTGTTATGCTGTTGTTAAAATGAGGTCACAAAAAAACGTGATGTGTCCCCATTTGTATTCACATTCTGACTGATTGACGCACCACGCATATTGGTTCCGTATCTTACAGCTGGCAGTTTCACTATGGCCTTTCTTGTCTGTCTGTTATCCATATAATGTCTCTCCAAATTGTCCTTCCTCAGAGAAAATAAGGATCGAGTGGAATTTGCAAGAATCCACCCGTCCAATAGCTGTCACGGTGACATCACCTCTCACCTCATGGTGCAGGGTGGCACCACGTTACAATCTGGCCAATTGGGCGACCCCTCCGCTCACGGTCACACCCACTCGGCCCACCACCATTGGATGCCCAGGACTGGAAGCCCGTCCCTCTGGATGACAAGCCACTCCTACGGTAAGAAAGTTATCTTGTAATAATTTAAAGACGCATGTTAATTTCAGTTAAGACATACAATAAAACACAAATTAATCAATTAACGAATCAAATATCTGTATGTATTTGTTGAAGTCAGCTAGTTGTAGACAATACAGTTGCATTGGTGTGTGTATCCTGATGTAGTCAAACAAGTACGATTCCACCTCTTTATTCTGTCTGTGTTTTTCCCCGAGGGGTTCGAATACAAAATGTGTAAAAACATCTCACTGAGCAGTCTTGACATTTGCAGGAATTGGCCACTCAGCCCTTCACCAGAACCTTCCGCCGGGCTTCTCCACAGCCATGCCCGGGTCCCTGCAGCCTGTTCTCCCTCTGCCCCAGGACCCGTCAGCCCAGCTGGTGGTACTGCCCACAGAACCCGCCGCCCATCCTGCCGCACATCACCTGGGTGAGCGCCTCTGATCGCGCGTGGACCCGTGGTTTTCTGTCACTGTGGTGTCACTGTAAGGTCACTGTGGGGTCACTGTAGGGTCACCTTAGGGTCACTGTAGGGTCACTTTAGGGTCACTGTGGGGTCACCTTAGGATCACTGTAGGGTCACTGTCGGGTCACCTTAGGGTCACTGTGGGGTCACCTTAGGGTCACTGTAGGGTCATTTTAGGGTCACTGTCAGGTCACTCTGGGGTCACCTTAGGGTCACTGTGGGGTCACTGTTGGGTCACCTTAGGGACACAATGTTATTATCCCACTTCTTCATAGTGCTGTGGGCCGGCGAATTCTCTAGCGATTCTCTAGCGACTCTCTAGCGATTATCTAGTGATTCTCTAGCAACTCTCTAACGATTCTCTAGCGATTCTCTCGCGATTCTCTAGCGATTCTCTAGCGATTGTACCACTGTTCGTTCGTACACCGTTGTGCTTTACGCTGGGAACCTTACATTCCCATAGAAAGGTTTCATTACAACGACTCACCTTTTTTCCTGGGTGCTTTCTTGTGTGTAGGCAGCTGATGAGCTTTCTGTTAATGGCTCTGTTAATCTCTTTGTTTCACACACACATACACACACACACACACACACACACACACACGTATGCACGCTTACACACCCAGACACACACACACAAACACACACACAAAATAGTAATCGAAGCCATTTCCTGCTTGCCACCTGCTTCCAGGGCCTGTGGATGATCACGATGTACATCCAAAACCATATGTGTGTACACATACACACAACTAACGTCATACACACACACATTTACCCACACACACACACATTTACCCCCACACACACACACACACACACACATTTGTGCTTTACATCCATGCAGACAGGAACCAATTCAGCAAACAGGCTGTGAAATGTAATTGCCCCCTGTCCAGTGGTGTGTTTCCTTTCACGCTCCGCAGGCGTTCCGAGGAGAGGGGAAGTGCATCCGCGAAACCTTTCCCGCGGGAAACATTAGCTTAGCCCGGTTAATGTTTCAGAACAAAAGGTCCACGGTGCCCCAGGGAGTGGAGGGGGGTGTCAGAATGGACATGCAACATGAATGACGGTCGTGTGAACTGTGGTGGAGGAGAACACACGTTGAGTTGGAGAGAGAGCGAGCGTGCGTACGTGCGTGCGTGCGTTTGTGCGTGCGTTTGTGCGTGCGCGTGAGAGTGTGACGGTAGTGCTCAATCCCCTCCATGTTTCAAAGTCAATGTGATCAGATGCCTTGTAGCCTCATTCACAGTTCACATACACACACACACACACACACTGACACACAGACACCACATTAAGGCAACGGCTGAGCTCTGATCCTGCTTGAACGTGGAAACCAGAATCCCGGCTGGTCCGCAGACCTGAAGAGTGAGTTGGACTTGTCCAAGGCAGATGGGGGTGTGGGAATCTTTTAGGGAGCACTGCCTGGCCAATCGCTCTGAAGGGACAGACGTTTTGCTTCCCGGTTAGTCCCGGGACTCCATCATCATCATCACGTTGTACCTCATCATTCTCACGACGCCCACATCCCAGTGTGTTCTCAGGGCAGATCCTACGGAAGTTCAGGAAGGAAGGAAGGACAGGGGGAATGTTAGAGAGGCAGATGAGAGAGGAGGGAAAGAGAGATAGAGAGAGGGGGGGGAGACGAGAGAGTGTGAGTGGGTGCTGCTGCCGGTCGGCCATGTCCTCAGCGTCAGCAGCCTTTAGTTTTACCCGAGGGATCAGGCTGGAAATGAGGCCTTGGCTTTGGTTGGACAGACGGCACTCCCGGCGTTCCGGCACGGACGGACACCAGAGGCATGCACACGCGCGGGTTACACATCATGTAAAAGATGTACAGCTCAGCTCCAGTTCCTTCAATACTGTCCACACACACTCTCTCACACTCTCACTCTCTCTTTCATTAGACGTAATGGAGCAGCCCGGCTTGTGGCCCCAGGTGTACGGGGCCCGGGGCCCCCCCTCGCACATGCACCCGCAGCACCCGGCCGTGTACTCCCGCTCGCAGTTTCTACGGCAACAGGAGCTGTACGCTCTCCAGCACCACCAGCAGCTCCAGCAGCACCAGCAACAGCAGCAGCATCAACAGAGTCACCCGGTCCAGCAGAACCACCCCCAGACGCAGACCCAGATCCAGCGTCAGCATCACAGAGCCGCCCAGGCCCTGGAGCTCCAGCAACGGTCCAACCACGGCCAGGTGGGTGACAGCCGGCGCGGATTATCCGGAACGCGTGTGCCGAGACGCGCCAGCTGTCGGGACCGCGGATTAACATAAACGCAAACGTACTTACTTTCACGACAACGGCAGCGGTTTATTCTCCCTTTTTCCACAGCGTATGCGCTGCAGTGCGATGAGTCAGCCGAAAGTCACACACACACACACACACACACACTCACACAACGCATCTATTTGTAGCATCAGAGACTAATATTATCCCAGGATTTGCTGAGTCTTCCCGATGGTTTGTCGGTCGGTTTGTTTCCGTCTCTGATGCCACGTTTCGTCAGGTCACAAACCATTTGCCTACATCCTGTTCAAATTAAATTCCAACACTGGCGCAGTCCGGTCCAGATCCTGAAGACACACTGCTCTTTAGGTCTTCAACCTTGATCTAGTGCAACAAACTGCTGTATTTAGCTGGTCTACAAGGGGAAGCGTGTTCGTTCAAACTCCGTAACCATAATTGATGACGTTATCTAAAGGGGCTTACAGAACCTTCCGCATTGACAGAACCAAATTGAAGGTACCTACACACAATAATGAAACATATCGCAACACATTTAATGATCGGCTTCGTATTATTCCCTGTCGGACTGTTGGGGTTTCTTTCCACAACAGCTCTGTACATGAAGTGGATTCACTCGTAACTGTGGTTAACTTCGACTAATGGCGTTTGTTAAACGACACACTTGTACTATGTCAAACACGCCATTTACTCACAGTGTGTTTGTTCGTGCCTACAGAAGAGACCAGAGGAGTCGTCAGTGGAGCTGGAGGAGCTTCTTTCTGAAGTTCCCGGCTCCAAACCTGCCAAAGCGTACTCCTCCTACCATAACCCGCCCTCCAGCAGAAACACGCCCACCCCGGGTGCATGCACCGCCCACCAGTCACCCTGCTGCCAGTCTCACCCCAGCAGCACCCCCTCCACGCCGTGCCCCGCCCATAGCCCGGCTACGGCCGCCGCCCCTCGTTCTCCAACTGTCAGTCCCGCCCCACCACAGCTGCCAAAAGGGGCGGAGTCCCAAGAGAAAGGAGAAGGGCAGCCCCCACAGGACTACCCACAATCCTTAGAGCCTGGTAAGCAAACTTACACTGTTCTTCCACACAAATAATGTCACTTTCTTAATTCATCTGTCCTCAACACCTCACATACTCTCTACTCAGCATACTCTCTGCTCAGCGTACTCTCTACTCAGCATACTCTCTACTCAGCATACTCTCTACTCAGCATTCTCTCTACTCAGCATACTCTCTGCTCAGCATACTCTCTACTCAGCATACTCTCTACTCAGCATACTCTCTACTCAGCATACTCTCTACTCAGCATACTCTACTCAGCATACTCTACTCAGCATTCTCTCTACTCAGCATACTCTCTGCTCAGCATACTCTCTACTCAGCATACTCTCTGCTCAGCGTACTCTCTGCTCAGCGTACTTTCTGCTCAGCGTACTCTCTACTCAGCGTACTCTCTACTCAGCATACACTTTGCTCAGCATACCCTCACCTCTGGTAGATTAACTGTTAGCAGCGAGAGTGCAAGGTATTCATTTCTACCCGAATCAGTTAAACACATGGATACGATCTGTACGTCTCTGAAGGCAGTTTATGGGAATTTTATTGTTTTTTGGGAGTGATTACTAACTAATGGAGGTCTATTGGATCAGCTAGCATTGACACAGTTAGTTATCTGATGCCATAGACGTTGTTGGATATAGTGGTAAGATGGTAGTTAGAAGATTAGACACACACATGGCTCAGTTCGCTGTCTGCCATTGATGTTGAGGGTTCTCCAAGAACACTCATGCCCCTCAAAGTCTATCTTGGAAAATGGCAAGAGACCAAATACTCTGACGCAGCAGTTGAGATGGCAAATGGCCCTACGCATCGACATTCAGTTAAAGCCACAGACTCAATCCACCGGTAATTGGAGAAGCCTATGGGCTCCTTAATTATGTTTTTCCGCCTTTGCAGCTCTTGACTGTTGCACGTCCCAAACGGAACCTTGTTCCCTATACAGTGCTTTGACCACGGTCTGAAAACGAGTGCCCTAGCTGTAGGCTCCCATTTAGGACGTCCCCTGTGCGCTGGCGGATGGGGTTGGCTGGCGGCCCGGCCTCTGTCTGTGAGCGCTGTCACCTCGGTAACGCCGGAGGAACACCTCGCGTCGGAGGCGCAGCCGCTACATTGGCGTTAACACACGGCTAACCGTCACTCCACACTGGAGGAAGTAACAGTGTCACGGCATCTTTTGCTTGACTAAAGCACTGCTACACTTCAAAAAGCTAGCTATTACTACAAATAGAGACTTAAAACTTTCTCTGACACGCACACACACACACACACACACAGACGAAAGCACACACACATATAACACACACACACACAGTATACTTAACTGCCTGCATGTCGTGAGATCAAGGCACTGTACCGACGACATCTTTCCTTTTTTAGCCTTCCTGTGCCTCTATCCGTTCAGGAATATTCAGGCCAGGTCCTTGGAATTAGGCCATTTTGAACAACCTTGACAGGAGAGAGGGAAGAAGTCAGAGAAATGGAGAGATTGATCAAAGAGGACGTGTGGGGTTTGAGCCTGAGACGTTATCTAGCGGTACACAAATGTTTCTGCCCTTTGTTGTGAAGCTTTAACGTTCGTTTCAGCCTATTTCCTCTTCCTCTTCCCTGTCTCATATAGACTTGCCACCCGGATATACCTACCCTGCCATCACCATAGGATACAGGAGCGGCCCCTCCCCCCAGGATGTGCGATTGGCTGAGCCAGCTGACCTGGAGGCGGTGCAGACGGAGCCTGTTGAGCACAATCCCCCGCCTCTCTCCAGAGTGGAGGCGGGGCTTGATTGTCAGGCTGCGGTTATGCCCCTCCCAGAGCCACTCCCTCAAGTGGAAGAAGAAACAGCAAAGGCACACGGTGAGGAGCTGGAAGCCAACGTATCAGGAGGCAGCCGTGCTCCTCCAACTCAGGAGCAGGGTCATCAGCAGCAAGAGGAGGAGGTGCTGATGTGTCCTCCTGCAGAGAGCCTTGTGTGCGAGACGGCCTCCTGTCTCACCCCTATCCCCCTCCCTGAGGAGACGTACCACAGGGCTGACCCCGTGTTCGCCCTGGAGCAGGAGGACAGCCCGGCGGAGAGTGCCCAGGAACAGGAGCCGGCGAGAGAACCGGAGAAAGTGGTGGTTTCTTCCATCATTGACCTTGACCCCCCTGCCCAGCCTCACCAGGAGGCGCAGACCGAGGAGGCGCAGACTGATGAGGGTGGGGGAGATCTCGACCAGATGGAGAGCTCCCCTATCGATGACAACAACTCAGTAGAGTTGGTATGCCTCCCCTCCTCCTCCTCCTCCTCCTCCTCTTCCTCTTCTCTACCCTCCTCATGTCCCAGCCAGCCGGTCGTTAACTCCTTCAACTCCCACAAGTCCATGGTGTCCAGCTACTGGAGCCTGGAGCTTCTGATCGCAGCGGCCTTCTGTGCCGACGTCCCTCCCCTCCCGATGCTCTCATCCGGTTCCCACCAGACACCGGCCTGCGACTGGCGGCGATGCCCCAGCCAACTACACCCCAATCACGGCATGGAGCTGCTCAGCGAACTGGCCGACCTGGAGCTCCAGCAGCACCGACACGACACAGGGGACAGCCATGGTGAGAGACACAGACCGGACAGGCAGGAAGAAATCCTGTAATTGGACCAGATAATGGTTCAAATAACAGGAACACTGTCATTTTAAATACCTCCACAGGCCTAATAACAATAAATACATAATATCCTAACACGCGCCCCTCACTAAGTTTCATACCTTAGCAACATTAAGTGACATTCTGCTAAGATATCACTTTCATTGGTTATGTTGAGAAATGTTCACCCCCCCCATATTGTAAGACCTCCTCCCACTCCTCCTCCAGGCCTAGCCTCCGTTCAACTCTTTGCCCAGCTTCTCATCCGCTAAAGTCTCCTAGACATCTGGTGCATTCTCCTACAATGTCCCCCCACCCGTGAGCCACTGGTTTATCCTCCGAAACCCCCTTCATCACGAGCACCTGGCGTTTCTCCCCCCCTCCCCGCGTCTGTCTGTCTCTTTCTGCGTTGGGGTTTTCTAACAGCAGTATCAGACAGGCTGAACATCTTCTTAGAACACTCCTGTAATGTCAGAGCATTCGAGAGAGAGAGAGAGAGAGACAGAGACAGAGGGAGAGGGGGAGAGGGGGAGGGACGGGGAGGGAGAGGGAGAGGGGGACAGAGAGACGGACAGAGAGACGGACAGAGAGAACCCTCACTGTAACGCACCCCCTCTACTCCCGACCAACCAGACTTTTGTCCTCAGGGAACCCCCCCCCCCCTCTCTCTGTTGCCTGCTTTTCTCTCAATAAAAACAAGCCACAAATCACAAACGTGTGGGTGGGGGGACACAACGATTTGGGGGACACAACGATTTGTTTTCCCCTCCCCTCCTCTCACACAGGCCCCGGCGCTTCTACAAATATATATATACATATGTGTGTGTGTGTGTGCGTGTGTGCGTGTGTGCGAGTGTGTGAGTGTGTGTGTGTGTAATCACCAAAGCGATGGATGTTGCCGGGGGAACCCTGGAGCATTGCCTCTGTAATTAGACGCCGTTGTTTTAAAGTGCCTGTAAAAGCTTCCCCTGGTTTCAAAGCGCCGCCGCCGTCGCCGCCGCGTTGATTCTTTTTTCGGGGTTCACGCGAAAGGATGTTTTGTGTTTACTCCGTCGTCCTAATGCATTTAACTGGTCCCAAATGATACCAGCTATAATACAGATATCATGGTCTGATTTCCTGAGTGGGATGTGTTGCTGATTCACTAGCGGCCCTTACCTAGCAGAGCCCTCTTTACAATACGAAGCCACACCGAGCTGCGCTGAGAGCACCTGTTATTGCAGTCCACTATTCATGTTGCTGAGCTGAACCAAACCCAAGCTGACCTGTACCTGCCCGGGCCTGGTTCTGCCATCGCAACAGTTGCTGGAAGAGTAGAAAAGGGATATGTTCGTGCCAGCCCAAATAGTATTTTACTGTAGAATTATTTCAGAGGCCTCAACTGAGTCACGCTGAGCCAATCCAAACTGTGCCAATCCCAACTGTGCCAATCCAAACTGTGCCAATCCCAACTGTGCCAATCCAAACTGTGCCAATCCAAAGTGTGCCAATCCAAAGTGTGCCAATCCAAACTGCGCCAATCCAAACTGTGCCAATCCAAACTGTACCAAGCCAAGCTGTCCATCGAGTTCATTGTACTAGTAAAGATTTTATTATTTTAATTATTTTGGATAAAGCTGTCAGTACCTCAGTTCAACAGAGATGCTGGTCTAAAGAGTCTGTAATGGATTAGTTTTGTGACCCCATGTGGTTTCCTCTGTGTTTTGGCCCTTAGGAGAGGAGATGTTGATCTTTGACCTCAAGAGTCTTGCAACCCTGGCGGCTGCCCGTGCTCTGGAGCTGGGTGACCAAGAGGGTAGGGGGGCGGGCGCTGGGCAACACCCAGCCCGTAGGACGCTCAACCTGCGTAGGAAATGCAACTGGACCCCTCGCCACGAACCGGTAGGGTACACCGTTAAATCAAATGCCAGCCTATTGAGTGTAGGGCCTAGGGAATAGGGCCTAGGGAATATGGAGTAGGGTGTAGGGCCTGGGGAATAGGGCCTAGGGAATAGGGCCTAGGGAATATGGAGTAGGGTGTAGAGCCTGGGGAATAGGGCCTAGGGAATATGAAGTAGGGAATAGGGCCTGGGGAATAGGGCCTAGGGAATAGGGAGTAGGGTGTAGGGCCTGGGGAATAGGGCCTAGGGAATAGGGCCTAGGGAATATGGAGTAGGGTGTAGAGCCTGGGGAATAGGGAATAGGGCCTAGGGAATATGAAGTAGGGAATAGGGCCTGGGGAATAGGGAGTAGGGAATAGGGAGTAGGGAATAGGGAGTTGGGAATAGAGTACACACCAGACGTTTGCCCCGTTGCGAAGGTTCTAGCAATGTGTTTACTTCTGCTTCTCACTTGGTGTTTTCCGAACATTCAGGTGTGCCCGGCAAAGGGTACCATGGAGACCATGGACGGCCCGGAGCTAGCCATGCGCGTTAAGCTGGCGGACCTTCAGAGGCGTTACAAGGAGAAACAGCGGGAGTTGGCCAAGCTGCAGCGGAAACACGATCACCAGTGAGATACTACTCTCTTCACCCTCCCGTTCACGAGCTATCCCTTAACTCTATACTAAATGAAGCCTATTTATTCTTTAGTCTTGCTACTGAATAATCATTCAAACTGTTTATACCCCGGCTAGAGGTTTGTGCATGGTTAATGTCCCACGTTTAGAGATTTGGAATTCCTCTTTTCCCTGCCAAGGCATAAACAAATTGGAGCCATTAGAACACACACGAGAACACGCACGAGAACACGCATGAGAACACGCATGAGAACACGCATGAGAACACGAACGAGAACACGCATGAGAACACACACGAGAACACACATGAGAACACGCATGAGAACACACACGAGAACACGCATGAGAACACACATGAGAACACGCATGAGAACACACACGAGAACACACATGAGAACACGCATGAGGACACACACGAGAACCCGCATGAGAACACACATGAGAACACGCATGAGAACACGCATGAGAACACACACGAGAACACGCATGAGAACACACATGAGAACACGCATGAGAACACGCATGAGAACACGCATGAGAACACGCATGAGAACACGCATGAGAACACGCACGAGAACACGCATGAGAACACACACGAGAACACGCATGAGAACACGCACGAGAACACGCATGAGAACACACACGAGAACCCGCATGAGAACACACATGAGAACACACATGAGAACACGCATGAGAACACGCATGAGAACACACACGAGAACACGTATGAGAACACACATGAGAACACACATGAGAACACACATGAGAACACGCATGAGAACATGAGAACACGCATGAGAACACGCATGAGAACACGCATGAGAACACGCATGAGAACACGCACGAGAACACGCATGAGAACACGCATGAGAACACGCACGAGAACACGCATGAGAACACACACGAGAACACGCATGAGAACACACACGAGAACCCGCTCGCGTTCTAGTTTGTAAAGGATTCTTTGATTTGTTCTGACGCTAATCCGGCACATGCTGCTCCGATGCCGTATCATATGTACGTATCTGCGTTTGCTCACTAGTGTCTGTGTGCACAGGAAAGAGGAGAACCCACGGAGCCCGGCTCGCCGAGGACCGGGGCGACCCAGGAAGCGGAAATCCACTCCTGCTCCTGGTCCTGGGTCCTCCTCAGAGACCCAGAGAAAAGTAAAGTAAGTTATTGTGTGTGTGTGTGTGTGTGTGTGTGTGTGTGTGTGTGTGTGTGTGTGTGTGCAGCACTGCGCATCTCCCTCTCAGCATGGCCGTAGCACGGACACACTGGTAAGCCTGCTTCCTTTCACAGGAGTCAAGGAGACTTGTTTCATTTCATCAACAGGAAGTGGGAGAACCTTATTCAAGGAAGTTCACTTTAACGTAATCTGAAAGTAATCAGCAAAGGGACTGATTGGTCCACCTTCCTGGGAGTGTGGGTGTGTGTTTAGTGTGTGTTCCCGAACACGTGTGTGTGTGTATCTGTTCATGTGTGCTTTTCTGCGTTTCTTTCTGTGTGTGTTGTCTGTGATTGTGTGTGTGTGTGTGTCCGTGTGTAAGTGTGTCTCTGTTTGTGTGTCTCGGAGTGCGTTATCACATGCCTGTGTGTGTGTCTGTGTCTCCAGTCTGCCTCTGTAAGTGTGTGTGTGTGTGTGTGTGTGTGTCTGTGTTTCCCTGTCTGCCTCTGTAAGTGTGTGTGTGTGTGTGTGTCTCAGCAGGTTTCCGCTCCGTTAATCCCAAACCTGAATGACATTACTGTGCGGAGGGGCCCCCGGGGGTGGGGCTCAGGGGCCAAGCGGGGGATGGGTGGCCAAAGGTTGTAATTAGAGTCCGGCGAATTCTCCTGTAATCTGCCTCGGCTCCTGGAATGTGACACAGACCTGCCATTAACCGCAGGGGGTCTGCTGAGTGTGTGTGTGTGTGTTTGTGTGTGTGTGTGCGTGTTTGTGCACCATGTAACTGTCAAACTCGAACAAAGCGAATGGGGAGCCGGTGATTTGCTAAATAAATACTGCAACACAACATGAATAATACATTTATTAAATCTCGACGCGGCCGTCATTTTCACTCCTAAAAAGGCGCCAAAACCAACAAAAGAATCCCGCAAACGCGCCGATTGCTCATCGCCGGCATTCGCCACAGAAGGTGCTTTGTGTGCGCGCCCGCGCTTATAACGAACGTGCACGCGTACGTCAGAGTACGTGCACGTCTCTGTATTGTCACTTTTCAATTAGTGCCGCTGTCATCAGTACAGGGTCCTCGGAGTGGCCCGTTGCCACACGCCCCGAGCTGCCGGCACTTTTTCCCCCTCTTCCCCTTTCTGGGCAGCGTTCCAGAATGTTCCCAGCTGTCCCACAGCGATGCCACCTCCACTCTCAATCTGCCTGTGTGACACCCCCCCCCCCCCGCCCCTTTTCCTCTCGTCTCCCTACCCCCCCCCCCTTGCCCAGGCCAGTGAAACACAGAAACGCTGACGCTTTGTGACGGTGACAGACGAATATGACCGGGAAGTACAACCAGGACCTACACCAAAGTGGTCGGGGAGAGGCGGTGTCCGGGCGCGGGGGGGTGGGGGTGTTTTTCTAATTGTCTCGTGCACGCCTTCCCATCCTCGTTTTTTATTCTGTCCGCTGACGGATCGGTGGGAACACCGTGATATTCCTGACTGGGCTGCTGACTGGGCCAGATCGGGCACCATGTTGTGTAACAACGGCGGTCTATGTGAAGTCCTCCACTGTACATTTCCTTTCTCTGCGCGCGCATTGTTTTGCTTTTTACCACTTGTGCTTTGCAGCTACGGTTCCCTCTGGCCGTTCCGTCTGGAGCGTCTTCCTTTGCTTGTGCCGCGAGAACGGGCCTGATCAACTGCGCTTCGGTCGTTTCTGTGTGCTGCCCACGGGCCTCCGGTCGGGTCTCTGTCGCGTTGTGTTTGTCAGCTCGCTGGGGAACGGGTGGACAGAGGGGGGGCCGGCGTCCCTCAGGGAGGAGTCACACGATGTCGCCACCCACCTCTGCCGCCCTCCTGTCAATCAAACGCACGACACACGACCGGACCACACGTCTGGCCAGCCCTTTTCTCCCTGTCTTTCCCTTCCTTGTTCACTCCTCCTATTTTCGCTATCTCTCCCCTTCTGTCTCTCTTACACTTTTCCTCTCCTTCCCTCTCTTTCTCTCCTTCTTTCTTTCCATCCGTCGCTCCCTCCTTCCGGTTGCAGAACTTCGCATCGGAACACGCACGCTCACCGTTCAGGCAGACACATATCACAGCGCGCTGCTCTTGCCCGTGTGTAATGATGTTGTGTAAACAAAGGCATTACAGCACAGCGTCATAGATATCTCCCCTCTAACTCTGCCCAGTCGAGCCAGAGATCCTGATGAGCTTTTCCCAGTGAACGAAAGCACGACGAAGGCTACTGCGCGCACAGTAGGAGAAGGAAGTTAATCTTTCGTTCGAGTGCGGCCTGGCTCGCGTCTGTGTGGTCGTCGGGCAGGTTTCCAGGGATAAATTCAAGGGCATTTTTTTATCCTCCTTTATCCCGCACTGCCACTCTGGAATTAGAGCCGCTCAGTGCACTGATATGGAAATGGCAACTGTAGAGCCATGATGATATAGACACACAGGCCAGAACAATAAGAGACTCATGCCAAATGCAGAAAGAGCCCTCGAAAAGCATTCACTGACCCCCGGTGTCTTTCAAAGCGTCCCCCGGGCCCTCGTAGCGGCTAGGCTCTTCGGGAACTCCCTCGATAAAACACTCCGACTTTTCATCCCGCAGTCCAACTGTCCCGGGCTCACTGGGTGAAATCAGGTTGTTTCGAGGGTGACGGTTTTGGACTGGAGAAGGACACCGCGCACCCCGACACTTGTATCAGTCATCCAAAGCAAGAAAGTGGAGCTCTGGGAGAGGTGAACTCTGGGAGAGGTGAACTCTGGGAGAGGTGAACTCTGGGAGAGGTGAACTCTGAGAGAGGTGAACTCTGAGAGAGGTGCACTCTGGGAGAGGTGAACTCTGGGAGAGGTGCACTCTGGGAGAGGTGCACTCTGGTAGAGGTGAACTCTGGGAGAGGTGAACTCTGGAAGGAGGAACTCTGGGAGAGGTGAACACTGGGAGAGGGAAGAGGTGAACTCTGGGAGAGGTGAACTCTGGGAGAGGTGAACTCTGGGAGAGGTGAACTCTGGGAGAGGTGAACTCTGGGAGTGGTGAACTCTGGGAGAGGTGAACTCTGGGAGAGGTGAACTTTGGGAGAGGTGAATTCTGGGAGAAGTGCACTCTGGGAGAAGTGCACTCTGGGAGAGGTGAACTCTGGGTGAGGTGACCCGACTGTAGTGTTTTCCCCTCTGATCTTCCTCTTCTTCTTTTCTCTTCCCCTGATTCAATTAATCATTATTGTTCTCACGAAATACCATCTTGTGTTTTTTGACTGGCAGGTCGATAGGTGCCGGACATTGCCTGTTGCCCGAGGACATGCAGGGAGAAGGAGGCGGAGACAACCAGAGGAAGAAGAAGAAGCTGTCCAATCGGGGCTTTGAGCGGCTCGGTGCTGCACAGGTCAGGGTTCGTTTTTGGTCTCGCTGACTCTAAGTCCCCCGTCCCGTCTAAAACGCTACAAACTGCTTCTTCGTTCTTCATTTTTCTCCTCACTCACCGTTTCGAATAATCTTCAACTCCGTAGAGTCGACCCCATGCTTTGATGTTCGTATCTTTTTCATTTCTGTTCCTGTACGCGAGCTGAGCTCTGTTCTGTCCCTCTGGCTGTCTGCGTGGGGTAGCCGTCTCTCTCTCTCCATCTCTCTCTCTCTCTCTCTCCCTTCACTCCTCGCTCCCTTTCATCCTCCTCGTCTCTCTGTTCTCACAGATTAAAGTGCAGAGCTGCAGCAGAAAGTCAGGCTTCCATGATGTCCTCAGTGCCAAGCTGGCCCACGACGTGAGCCTTCACCCGCACCTGAAGCAGCACAAGGCCCAGGGCTCCAAGAGGACCCAGCCGGGTGTGGGGCCAAATGATACGGAGGACGCCGCGTCCGGCGCCGGTTCTGCCCCCGTGCACAGCAGAAACCGAGCCCTGGTCGGCTCTAAGGCCGAGTGCGGACGAGTGATCGGCGAGTCGGGCGGACAAAGTGACACGGGTATGACGGTTTCTCACACAGTTACGAGCGTTACTTCCCCACCTACATGTTTATATCTTATGAATATAACCAGCCGTAATACTCATGTCCACCTTCTATCTCAGCAACCAGTGCAGACAGCGGAGGCCAGGAAGGCTGGACTGGGAACAGGAAGGTTCTGGGGGAACCTCTCAGGGTCCAGGGGTCAACACTCCAGCAGCCTAGGCCCCGGATCCTCAGAGCCAGGAGAAAGGAGGCCAGAGAGGACGAAGAGACAACCCCTGCCGAAAGTGACTCTTCTGACCCAGGTGAGTGGGCTGAGTGGTCCGGGTAAACAGTTAGGGGAGTCGGGAGAGTGGAGGACATGGAGAGAATGTGTGAACGATTACTCTTCCTGTTCTGCCGTCCTTTATCAGGCAGGTCCGGCAGGTCAGGTACACAAACATCAGCATGTATTTATCACATGTATTCATTTCACCCTACAGATCAGCAGAACCAAGCTGGTTAACAACCTCAACACTGTGACTCATACATTTTATTTTTGTAAAGTTTGATAAAAAAATACAGGGAATAAAACACTGGGTAATTACTCTGAAAGCGGTACGTGTCAGTGCTGGAAAGGGAGTGAGAAGGTGTTGATGAACGCGACGCCAATGACAAGTGGTGTCGGTGAAGTGTGTGTGTGTGTGTGTGGTGTGTGTGTGTGTGTGTGTGTGTGTATATGGTTAGTCAACGCCAGATGCAGAGCCATAGCTGTGGACAGCTGCCTGTGAGAAGCGCTGACAGGACATGGAGACAAGCTGGCTGAGGCCATAGATCACCAAGCCATAGATATACAGGCCACAGCTCTACAGGCCATAGATCTACAAGCCAGGCTGGGCTTCTAGGCAAAAGAAGAGCCATATCCCACTGGCCAATAAATAAATGATCAAGAGGGGCATAGAACACAGACTGTGGACAGTGTCAGAGATGAACATTGAAGGCCAGCATCTCGGCTCTTCACTGTTGGAAGTTGAGACTGTTGTTCAGCCAGTATTATTTACTGAAGCTGCCAGTTGAGGACCTGTTTCTCAAACTAGACACTCTAATCTATTTGTCTTCTTGCTCGGTTGTGCACCGGGGCATCCCACTCCTCTGTATGTCCTGCTAGAGCCAGTTTGGGCTTTTCTGTGAAAGGAGTAGTATACATTTTTGTTCGAGATTCTTCAGCATCTTGGCAATTTCTCGCACGGAATAGCTGTCATTTCTCTGAACAGGAATATACAGACGAGTTTCAAGCAACTTTGAACCTGCAATCGAACCCACAAACGCTGATGCTCCCACTATTCTGAAATTGCCGTGCTAACGTAATTGCTAAAGGGGTTTCTAATGAATCAATAATAATCAATTAGCATTTAAAAATGATTAACTTTGATGAGCAAACACAATGTGCCATTAGGACACAGGAGTGATGGTTTCTAATAACGGACCTCTGTACGCCCATGTGGATATTCCGTTTACAGTTACAATAGTCATTAGCAACGTCTACACTGTGTTTCTGATCAATTTGATGTTATTTTAATGGGCAAAAAGTGACCTGAAACTAAGTGACCCCAAGCATTTGAACAGCAGAGTATACTGTATAAATGTGCGTGTTTTTGTATCCTCCTAGAAGAGGAGGAAGAGGAAGGCAGTTATGAAAGTGACGAAGGACTATGCATCAAAGCACAACCCTCGCGGGACGTCTCGTCTAGTGCCACCGTGACAGGACCCTCCCCTTCGTCCGTTGTCAAGCTGGAGGCCAATCAAAAGGCCCGGAACAAGAAAGAGAGGCAGGAGCTTTACGGTAAGAAGACAGGCCTGGTCTGCGTGTGTGTGTGTGCATGTGTGTGTGTGTGTGTGTCTGCTGTGCGTACACATGTGTGTGTGTGTGTGGACATGCATGACAGACGACGTGTGGCCTGTTTAAACGTAACACGCGCGCCGCGGCGCAGAGCCCATAGCCAGGCAGCACATGACAGGACAGTGAACAGCTGGGCGACGTGCCAAATTACCCGCCTATTCCCTTGGGCCCGCGCGGCCTATTTTAATGATAGACAATAAGTAGGTAGTATTAACATAATTCAGAAGCACAGCCTCGATTGCAGACACGGCCAACGTCAGAACTTTTCAGTGTCGGATTCACAGGGCTCTGTGTTTTTTTTTTAAATACCACAGGGGAACTACATTTCCCGTTTGTCCTAATCCCCTGTAAATGTGACACGTTGGTCTGGGTGCACAGCCTACTGTTTTATGATCTACTAGCCCAGTAACAGAGTTCTATCTTGGAGAAGTTTTAGGTGGTTTGTGAACAGCCTGAACATAAATATGGTGCAGTTTGATTGAGGGGAAAGCGTTTGTTTAAAATAGTCCCAATGTTTTTCACGTATTTCTTCACCAACATAGTTTTACTCCCTCATGGTCACTTCACAAGTAAACCTATGGCGCCACAAGTGTTTTTGTGTACCCCCTGTTGACAGAACAAGTACCCCCGGTTGGGAACCACTGGTTTTTGACTGTTGGAACTTGCAGCTCAACAAAAGCTCGCGAAAAGCCATTCAATTCAAACGTTCGTTGCAGAACGTAAGAAACACATTCAGGCCAGAGCGGCACAAGATGTGGATACCGAAACCTTTACCTAAACCTGTTCCATGGGGACATTATGTTGTGTCTAGCTGGTTAAAAACATTCCTCTATTCCCTGCCACTATTTGATATGCCATTAATTACATTACATCTATCTAAGGACAAACACAGTTCAAATTGCCAATATCTCCTCCTCTTTCTCGTCATATATTTACATGATGATGATGTGAGTATTGTCTTCAGCTACGAACTTACTAATTCAGAGAGAGCACAGCCTTTGCTACGGTTCCTACTTCCAAACTCACACTTCTCCTTTTTGACAGACTCTTTTTTTGACGTGTCGTTATATTTCATCTTATTATGCTTTGCGGTTGTTTAACCGACAGTTAGTTGAATATTGGGATTTGGAATTAGAGCATTAACTGACCGATATGTCGATGGGTTATTGCTAAAGTACGACTGAATGGCGGTCACTGCTCACACAGGAAACCAGAGTCTGCCTGGGGCTGAGGGAGACGTCAAGGTGAAGAAGAGAGCCCCCTGTAGGCTCGGCATCGTCCCTGCAGCCAAGAAGCACCCGAAGGACCAGCGCAGGTCCGAGGGCGTGAGATGGGCCCATGGCGTCAGGCCCCAGGAGACTCGCTGGGGGAACCAAGGGACCAGAGGCAACCTCTACAGGAGGAGCATGGGACTGGTCACTTTCCCCTCCACTAGTGAGCGACTGAAGAGGGCCACACGCAAGAGCACCGCGCTGAGAGGAGCTAAGAACAAGGTTTGTGGGAAGGATATAACACCGCTGTCCTAATGCCTCATGGTCCAGTGCCGGTGGTTGTAATAAGCGATCCAAGCGGTTGCCTAGGGCCTCCGACAGCTATTGTCCGATAGGGAAGGGGGCCCAAAATGAAACTATGCTTAGGGCCCCCAAAAGGCAAGGCCGGCCCTGTCTCGAGCCAACACAAACAGAGTGCACGTACAAACATGTATGCACGCACGCACGCGCGCACACACACACACACACACACAGACACACACATACACACAACTCATAAACCTTTCTTCTGGGCCGCAGAGGAGAAATTGCTGGTCGGGCAGTATCCAGTCACCTCAGGGTTCTGAGATCACCGGCAGGGGGAAAAGGATCCGGAACAAACAGGTAACCAATCAGAGTGACTCAGAAGCCCTCAAACAGGTAACCAATCAGAGTCACTTGGCAGCCCTCACGACTCATGCAGTTCCTTCATGTACAGTATGTCAAAGATTTCGCACATTCCGCCCAGGAAACTGATATGTTTCACCGTGAATATAGTCTCGGGCTACATTCGACTGAAGTGGAGTGTGAGGGTGGGGGGGAGAAACGGTCGAGGGAGTGGGGGTGTGGATCACACTTTCTTCTCCATTGGCAGACTGAAACTAAGTCAGGGAATATTGCTACCCCCTAGGCGACATACACGTGTACTGTGGAGTGTCAGTCATTCACCTAGCCTCCCTCTTTCTTTGTTTCTCACTCTGTCTCTCTCTCCTTGTCTCTCTCTCTCTCCGTGTCTCTCTCTCCGTGTCTCTCTCTCCGTGTCTCTCTCTCCTTGTCTCTCTCTCTCTCCGTGTCTCTCTCTCCGTGTCTCTCTCTCCGTGTCTCTCTCTCCGTGTCTCTCTCTCCTTGTCTCTCTCTCCGTGTCTCTCTCTCCGTGTCTCTCTCTCCTTGTCTCTCTGCCCGTCTCCGGTCTTCAGCCCAAGGGCCGCGCGGTGAGCCGACTGCTGGAGAGCATGGCAGCAGACGAGGGCTTTCAGATGGACGAGGATGACAGCTTCTCCGAGGGGGATGAGGAGGACAACCCATCATACACTAGTAACCCCAGGAGCCCGCTGGGTAAGGAGCACGCGCCCAAAGCACACGCCAACACGCACCTTATGTTTATAGCTGTCCCTGGTTATTGGACGAGCCAGACCGGAGGAACGGGGGGGGGCTTTTACATCGCTGACGTGTCCGTTTTTTTACCCAGCATTCCCGAGCTGCATTCTGACCAAAGAGCTGCTGACGGACGGACTCAAGGTGCTCATCTCCAAGGAGGACGAGCTCCTCTACGCAGCCCGGGTACGCACGCTGGAGCTGCCCGACATGTGAGTGAGCGGAACCGCCTAACCCGTCTGGTCCTCTGCGGTGGCCGACCTGACGTTCTCCGCTGGTTCCATGCAGAACCGCTGTCTCTTTATTTCTCAGAATCACCCCCCGGGAATTCTGCATCTCTCTCCCTCCTCCTCCTCTCCTATGTTCTCCCCATCTTACGTAACTTAGTGATGAGTGTCGATAAAGCCGCTTTGCCAACAGCATGAAAAAAGACCAACAGGAGAGTGGGAGTGTGATACGGCCAGCCAGGCAGGCATAATACCCACACAGATGAAAATAGCTTCCTCTCACTCTCTCTACCTCTCTCTCTCTCTCTCTCTCTCTCTCTCTCTCTCTAGCTACAGTATTGTTATCGAGGGGGAGAGAGGAAACCGTCCCAGAATCTACTCCCTGGAACAGCTGCTGCAGGAAGCGGTGAGTTCCGTTCCTCCCCTGCTCCCCCTCACTTCGACCTTTGACCTCTACTCCCCACAGCTCCTGTCCTTCAGTTTGTCTATGTTGAAGTGAGTTACTGAGTGAGGATAATCCTCAAGCCAACTGGATACGTTCATGATTCATGTCTAAACGGGTGTTAATGGGGGTTTGGTGGCTCAGGCTGTATAGATCCACACTACCGTTCTGAGGTTCCGGGGAAACTTAGACATGTCCGGGTGTTCCATGAAAACCACCACGAATTGAGTTTAAATAGAGAATAAAGTAAAATGTAGTCATTGACAAAGGTTAGAAATAATATGTTTTAATTAAAATTCTAGTTGTGTCCTTCAGACTTTCTACTTTCTTCGAAGAATCCTCCATTTGGGTCAATTGCGCTGCCGGTGGGCATCTTAGTTGTCGATTTGTTGAGCAAATCAGAAGAGATTCTCCCCCCAGTGCTTCCTGAAGCTCCTCCCACCAGTTGGACTGGCCTTAAGGGGCGCTTCTTACATACAGTGGATATAAAAAGTCTACACACTCAAATGTTTCTGTTTGTTTTTTAATTGAATTGTTCACGGTATAGGTCACATTACAGGTGGAAAAGGTTCTGACCGGATTTAGCTTTCCCTCATTTTTTCACATCACAAAAACCTGGCATTTTAACGGGGGTGTGTAGACTTTTCATATCCGCTGTACCTGTTCGACTAAGCTGAATAGGTTTGAGATCCGGTGCCTGTCCTCTACCCTGTGGATGGTGTTCATAAAAATACTGTTATGCTACTGTATTAAAGCAACATACACTGAAATGCACATACAAAGAGTGTGCTAATAATAAACAAGCATCCTTAGATAAAATAGACCAGTGAACAAATATCGACAACGAATCGAATCACATCCGAGCCTGGGCAATAAGAAGTTAAAAAAAAGGCAAAAACAAACACTAAGGACCGCACAAACAAAATCTTGACAATGAGAAATGACAATGAGAAAACGATATTCAAGAACTACCAGCACTTAGTCATTGCCGAAGAATACAAGGTAGCTGAGCTAAACAAATGCAGGTGATGGTGGTTACGTGACTAAGCCACCAGGCTAGATTGTAAACAGACTAGTGTGAAGTGTGTATAATGTGTGTATGTGTTATGGCTTGGTGGGAGAAGCTGTTTAGGAGATGGTTGACCTCAGACTTGGACTTCAGGTACTGCTTCACCGTTCTGTAGAGGGATCAGTCTTTGGCTTGGGTGGCCTCAGTTCGATTTTCTCTTTAGCGCAAATGTTTTTATGTGTGTGTGTGCGTTTGTTTGCCTTCTGTAATTTATAGTTGCGCTCCTTGCTAAGCTAACAAAGTTTATCTAAGCCATCAGTGAAATGGAGCCTAATTATACTCAGTGAGCCGCAAAGCATTTTTGGCCAGCATTCATCTGTGTTTGCTATGTAACCTGCGCTAGCTAGCTTCCTCATTTTTGTGTGTGTGTGTGCTTGGTTGTGTGTGTGTGAGATGTGTCGGTCTGCGGTCTCTGCTATGAGTTGGCCCAGTTACTGAGGCATGGCACCAGCATGTCATCAAAATGTGTGTGGGTGTGTGTTTGGATTAAGGTTGGGCTTAGAATTGGGTTAAGGGTTAGTTGTCCTAAAATGACCTAATATGTAATGTAAAACAGAAGGGTGTTTGTATGTTTTTGGTAAGTTTAGGGTAAAGGTGTGTTTTTCCCAAAAGGCACAAATAAGTGTTGAATAACACAAAATGTGTGAGTGTGTGTATGTGTGTATAGGTGTGTGTGTGTGTGTGTGTATAGGTGTGGGTGTGTGTGTGTATAGGTGTGTGTGTGTGTGTGTGTAGGTGTGTGTGTGTGTGTGTGTGTGTGTGTGTGTGTACATAGGTGTGGGTGTGTGTATTGGTGTGTGTGTGTATGTGTGTATAGGTGTGTGTGTGTGTGTGTATAGGTGTGTGTATAGGTGTGTGTCTTGAGGAGAGAAGCTCTGCGTGATGTTTACTTTAAACTGTTGACTTCTAACCTGAATTCTGATAACGTTCTGGTGTTACGGCTCAATGACAGCTGGGTTACAGAGAACACACACACTCACCGAACACACACACTTACTGAACACACGCTCTCCCAAACACACACTCACCGAAACACACACACTCTCTTGCCACTGTGGCACCGGCTCAACACAATGACCCACTGTCACACAAGGGTATATATTTCTATATATATATTTTATTTTTAAAAGCCATTATAACGCAGTCAGAATGAAGAACATATGTTGCTTGGTTTCGTCCCTGTTTTCCATGCGCTTTGGTAAAGCACTCATGCGTTCATCTGAGCTCGCCTGGGTTTAATAAAGTTTGTTAAATTGAATAAACTACTGATCTTCAGTGCCGTTGGGCCGTCACATGGGCCACATGTTATCACTCTTCATCAGCTTGTTTTTAGCGAGCCATTGCTCCTCGTGCAATTATTCTGTCACAAACATTCACACGTGAACCCACTCCCCGACACACACACACAGACATACTCACAAGCATATTGGTGTCCTGCGGTCAAACTTTATCTCCGTGACGCATAAACATTTCCCAACTGCAGTTAAAGGGGGAGTTTTTCTCTCGACCCGGTAGCATATTTAGTGCTCTGCTATTGAGCTCCTATTGGCAGCTGTGCCGTTGTGTAAACGGTCATCAGATAGCAGCTGGTCTTAATTACACTGTACTTTCACTTTCTCGCCCGTTACCGCCAGCGACAGCCGCGTATTGTTTGAGCGACCGCTGACAGCTGTACCTCCGTATTCCCCCCGTGGTGTCAGGCCCGAGGCCCCACGGGCGCACGTGCGCGCGGAGGCACGACCCTGGGCGAGCGCGCGCGGGCACGCTCGCGTTCCCCCACACCTCGTCGGTCAAAGGGCTCCTCTCCATGGCAACTGTAAATGAAACTGACCTGAAAGGGGCCCCAGTGAGTGGCGGATGCTGTGTCCTGCCCCCCCCCCCGGCTGCGTTGTCGGGGAGGAGGAACTGGCAGCCCGTAATCACAGTCCCCCTATTCATTACGTCTTTAGTATTACTCAGCGTGTCAGGATTTACCGCATCGCGGCTTCCGTTCTTTTCAGCCCTGACTGGCACGTTGGCGTGAGATAAGTGCTTCTTGGCGACGTGGCACGGTGACCGGCCGCGCGCATGCGTGTGTGTGTGTGCGTGCTGCCCCGGTGTGTGTGTATGTTCGTCTGTGTCTGCGCAGTCTAATTTCGCCCGTTGACCGTTTCGATTTCAGGTTCTGGATGTTGCCCCGGAGACCGTTTCCATGCTCACCGAGGGGACGAGGGTGTGTGCCTACTGGAGCGAACGCTCCCGTTGCCTCTACCCGGGAAACGTTCGGCGAGGTAACGGGAGAACGAATACGTGGTCATATCTGCGTTCATCCACTTTATCATTTTATTAAATCTGACATTTGTATCTTCGCAGTGGGATCAGGAGAGGAGCGCAAGCAGGGGGGAGGTGTGATGGTGGAGTTTGATGATGGAGACAGGGGCAGGATCTCCCTTCCCAATATCCGCCTTCTCCCCCCGGGCTACCAGATTCACTGTGAGTCTCCCCCCTTGTGGTTTTGGAGTCAACTGTGCGAGTTATATACTAGGAAATCGTAGCCGATCTGTCTCCACACTCTAAACATTGCTTTTTATTTAGAATTCACAATATTCTGCTTGTTGAAGTTCCCTCAAATCCCGCGTTTGCTTCTTGTTCCTTTGTAGGTGCAGAGTCTGCCCCTGCCCAAATGGCGCTAGGTGGCCAGGCAACCCGGAGGACACCCAGTCTTGAGAAAGCTCCCCTGAGTGGGAGACCCTCTGAGAGACAAGCCAAAACAGAAACTATTAGAAGACGACCAGGTCAGACAATATCCGAAACATATATCATCTAGGCTATCTTATCGGCCTTCGTCCAAAACAACTTTTATATTCAAACATATGATCAAGTATATTTGTCTTGATGGGATGTAGATGTTTTGAAATGTAATCTACTATGTGACTTACGATACCTTTGTTTTGGTTTCCAGGGAGACCCAAAGGTTCTGGGAAGAAGAAAAAGAGTCTGACGGACAGTCCAAATAAGAGTACAACCCCTCTGCTCAGCTGGCCAGCTGTGGCAGTCCCCAGGAAGCGGGCCTCTGATAATCTGTTCCAGTTCAATGGGACCCCCAGGAAGGCCCAGAGGGGGTTGAGGGAGGACCACCTGTTCCCCTTGCCCCCTGCTCCCGTCTCGTCTCTGGCCAAGGGCCTGTTCAGCAGCAGCTCCTTTGAAGTCGACTCCTTCAGCAGCATCGCAAACGGCTTCTCCTCCTTCTGTAGCGCCCAGCCCACCGGCATGTCACTTGGTTGCCGGAGCGGGCCCTACAACCAGAGACGAAAGCCTGACGAGGCCGGAGGCGTGCCTTCGCGGGGCAGCAGGAAGACCGCTCAGGAGTTTCCCGTCAAGCTTGATCACGAAGGGGTGACTTCCCCCAAGACGAAGAACGGCAAAGCCCTGCTGCTGCTGGGTGGCGGTTCTGGGTTCGGGGCTAAAACCGTGGGTAGCCTACCCAGGACTGAGGCATACACTCACCCAGTCTTGCTGGTCAAGGACAACAGGAGGGGAGGTTCAGCTTCCAGGGCTGAGCTCCTCCTGAAGGGTGCCCCTCCACCACAGAGAAAAGCTTCACCCGCTCTGGATATGGGAGGTGTCAACTACCATCGGGACTGTCAGAGCTCCTACTCAGACCTGGACGAAGATGAAGATGATGATCAGGAGAGGAGGGTGATGGCGCTTGGCTCCCCCGCCCCCGGAGGCTTGAGGACTGCCGGGCGCTTTCTTTCACGCCTCTCCGTCTCATCGTCCTCTTCCGGCTCCACCAGTTCGTCTAGTTCAGGCTCTTTGTCCAGCTCCAGCCTCTGCTCCTCGGATAATGACTCTTCTTACAGCTCTGAGGATGAGGAGGGTTCTACGCTGTTGCTACAGAGCTGCCTGTCTTCTCACCACGGCCTGCTGCAGCCTCTGGAGCCTCCAGCTGCAACCGGACCCCAACAGGGCAAAAACTCTTTTGTGGCCAAGGCCGTGGCCGTATCGAATACCAAGCTAGGCGGGGGAGGGGCCACCAGTGACCATAGTGCCAACAGCAAACACCTTAAAGGGAAGCAATGTAGTACCTTGTCCCCCATCAAACACCCCAGAGACCTGGGGAAGAGACAGAGGATAATCACAGATGATACAGGGCCGAGACCCAAGGTGAACACCTTCTTACCCGGGAAACAGTTGTGGAGGTGGTCGGGGAACGCCACGCAGGTGAGTCTGGATTATGTTGATTGACATTGATTTCTAGATGTAATTTTAGCTCGAGTCTATATCCACAGAGTTCACATCATTTTTATTCCAGTTCCGCTGTTAGGAAAATTTAATTGAAAGTCAAATTTAACTGGGTTCTTACTTCATTGTCATGACTGTCTGTATTGAATGTAACTGGTTCTCCATAGAGGCGGGGGCTAAAAGGGAAGGCCAAGAAGCTGTTCTATAAGGCCATCGTAAGGGGAAGGGACACAGTGAGTGTGGGCGACTGTGCCGTGTTCCTCTCTGCCGGCCGGCCCCAATTGCCCTATGTAGGCCGCATCGAGAACTTCTGGGAATCGTGGAGCTCAAGCATGGTAGTAAAGGTCAAGTGGTTTTATCACCCCGAGGAAACCAAGCTAGGAAAGAGGCCCCGCGACGGCAAGGTAAGACATACTTAGTCAGGCACAAGTGCTATACATTCTTTCACTGAAAACATTACTTTTCTGAGTATTTGTTCGGAAGACATCTTTTCAGAGTATTCTGTTCCAGAATTCCTGGAATTGGAAAACCTGCAACCTGGAAAATGTGTATATCTTGGGTCTGTTTCTAGATTTTTGTTCTAGCAAGGCCAGTTGTCTTGCTTCTTTAGTTCCTTTGCAACTACATTTATCAATTACTACATTGCCAATGTTCACAATGTATCTCAGATCGTTACTTTGATGGACAAAACATTTGCTTTTGTTTCATAAACAGGGAAATTTTTAAGTGACCCAAACATTGTTTTTAACAGTAGTATAGAAGCAGCTGATGCCAACCTAAAGTCCCTAATTGTTAAAAAAGTCCTCTCTTCCCCTCTCTTCGTGTCTTCCAGCACGCTCTGTATCAGTCGTGCCACGAGGACGAGAACGATGTTCAGACAATCTCCCACAAGTGCCAGGTGGTGAGCCGCGAGGAGTACGAGCGTGTTGCCCGCAGCCAGAGACCCGGCAGCTCCTTGACCACCCAGGACCATTATTATCTGGCAGGGACCTATGACCCCACCAGCGGACAGCTGCTTACTTCTGAGGGGGTGTCCATTGCCTGTTGAGGACTTCCTGTGTCGAGTATACTACTGAATCTGACCGCGAGCACCCTGCGGCTATGCCTGAAGGACCCCTGGTCTGACTGTCCATGGGATGTATCTCATCAAACGTGGTCAGCCCTGGAAGAAATGATGATCAAGGTGGCCGTGGCTTTGCCTGGAGGACCCTCGGGCCTGACTGTTCATGGAACAGTCCTCCCTAGATGGGTCTGCACTGGAGGAAACGAAATTCTACGAAACTGCACATAGTTTTGCCTGAAAGTCAGGACGGTCGGGGGGGTCCTCATCAGATGTGTCCAGGGTTTTGCCTGAAGGACCCCAGGCCCTACTCAGAGCTGAGTATTGGTGGTGGTCAGAGCCAAGTCTGGGCTGTTCCCGGTCTACACTGGATATCTAAACGTGCTGTACTAGACTGGGCTCTAGTAATGAAGACGAGGGGTGGGGGGGTTAACCAGGAAAACCCCCTCTGCTCCCACCGCTACTGGGCAACTTAGATCCGGGTTCTGGACCTAAAACCTGGAGTTTAGTGACATCCAACTGCCCTTCAACCATCATAGGTCACCAAAGTAGAGCTGAATCTGGTTTTGGATTGGACAGTTCCAGGCACCATCAGGTTGCGGTTTCTGTATTCTGCTGAGCGTACGACTGTGGTCGGCGTAGGATCTCTTTAGTTTCTCTATATGATTCCAGGGGTGTTCAAATATGTCTATGATGACGACGATAGTGTTGACATATGTAAATATTTGGAGTGATTTTTTCTAATCAAGCCATACACTTCAGTACCTCTTGCCTGTCTCCTGGTTCAGGTTGATCTTGTACAGGTCCAATTGTTGGTTGTTTTTGTCGTGGTTGTCTATATGTACATAAAATCTTTTATATAGAAATATATTGTATATACATATTAAAGGTATCTTTCCATGTTTTTTTTTTTGATTGCTTTATTTTTCTATGAGTGTGGTGAAAATGGATCTTTGTGTGTTTGTCTTTGGGACACTGAGCTGAAGATGTGAAGGTGCTGCCCCATGCACACGCCCTGCTGAGACAGACAGATACACAGATGCACAGAGACGACAGGAGGATAGGTGACAGGTGAGGCCTCCCTCTCTCAGAGAAGAGCCATCCTGTCAAGAGAAAAACACACTGGCCAAGTGGCTTTTCGTACGTGTCCACAAATGTGTCTCTTTTTGCATTTGTCATTAGTTTTTTATAACCATCGTTATTTATGTACTTATTTCCGTTTTCTTCTCGCAACATTGCAGATCCAGATGGGCTGTGTTCACGGGTTACATATGTGTACTATATACGAGTTAGAAATACATTATAATATGAGTATATTTATTTTTATTGGTATAGAAATACATTCTAATATTCCTTCTGTAACAAGTGCTCGGGCATCACTTTAACTATGCCATCGCTTTTTTGCTCTTCACATTACTGCATTCTAAATGAGTTGGTCTGCATAAGTACTACACTTCAAGTACACATTTGGACCTGTAAAAACCAAAGCGTCTACTCTGTGAGAACTTCCACGGAGTACTGTCGAAGCATTCGGGTGAGAAGTTGTTGAAAGCGGTGAAGGACAATCAAAAAGATAAATCAATGAATAAGGTTTACTAGGCTTACTTAATCTACAATATGCTTTTTAATTTTACTTTGTGCCAAATACATTTTGTCTTCATCTCTGTCTCTGTCGTTTTGATATGCAATTCTGACTGTTTTTCTATGTTTTTTAAAGTGTTTTTATTTGGTCATCCTCAACCTTTATTTATTGTCAATGTTGCTGTTTGCTCATTCAGCCAAGAGCCCTCTATAACAATGTGACATTGTTTCTCCTTGTGATGTCACATTTTAATTTTTTAATAAAAGTCTGGTCATGTAGAGACCACTTAGTGAAACAAAATAAAAAAACACTGGATCATTCTCATTCATAAATCTCTCTGAATGACTTGAAGTCTTGCTGTTTAATCCTAAACCTTGTGATCTTTGTCTCTGGTGGCGGGACTCAATGTCTCCTTTAACATACTTGTGCGGGTTGTCATTGACTGCACAGTATTTTATCAGATTGCTATATCAGATGATAAGTTAAACACCTACATGTGTGACTTCTGGCAGGATCTGACTGGAACAAAACCTCTGACTGCAGTTTCACCTGCATCTCTACATCTGTCTACATATCATATTTAGACACCATTGTTTTAAACAAAAGACATTCTTTGTGTGTGTGTGTATGTGTGTGTGTGTGTGTGTGTGTGTGTGTGTGTGTGTGTGTGTGTGTGTGTGTGTGTGTGTGTGTGTGTGTGTGTGTGTGTGTGAGTGTGTGAGTGTGTGTGCGTGCGTGCGTGCGTGCGTGTGTTCAGTTGAATACCTGTATTACATCAAGACAGATAGCCGTTTGCTCATGGGCCAAAGAAAACAAGTATACAGGAACGTTTTTCCTTTGACATGAGTTTCCACTCACTTTTGTTCTTGAGGAAACAAGGAAGAAGGTGAATCGCTTGTTAGGTAGAAATATATATTTTTAAACAATATAATTAGAATGGGGATTTTTTATTGTATTGTAATGATTTTGATGTTAACTTGAATTTAATGAACTTCTGCATGTTTACATTTCAAGCAGTGTAGATGCGTGATGCAAAATTGGAGGTAAAGTATCAATCTGTAAAGTGTTTTAGTAACACTTTCATTTATGGCTTGTATAAATCAATTACACGTTAGACTATTTCTTAATTTAATTTCTAAGTTCTGCACCTATTTTCTATTAATTGTTAAGTCCCAATTATACGTTTTGAATAAATATAAGACATCATGATCAATTGTCCCTTTAATAATCAGCCTAAACGATGTAAATAGTAGTTCTAATGTAAGGCATCTGTAAACAGTAAGAAAGGCGCCCTCTGGTGGAATCTAGAGGACATTGCATCACATTTAATCACATAAGTGCAAGTAGTGAAATTGTCTCATTTTCTGTCAGTTATTGTGAAGAACATATTGTTACGATTGACATGAGTCTGTTCAATACACAGTCGGTCAAATTTATTCACCGTTCCCCCCTCAGCCAGTCCAAGATGTGTCACCTGCATTCCACCAAAATAAGCCGGGCATATCTGCACATTAGTGCGTTTCCTCATTAGTTTAAACATCATCATCACCGGACTCAAGTGAGATATCCCGTGCTGTATTTACCGGTGAGTGGACACAATGTGGGTCGCTGACCTTTCTCCCGAGGTCTCAGGGGGACCAGCACCATGCTCTACCCTTCCACAACCCCCCCTCCTAAACTGTCTAGACTCTGAAATAATGAGACACATCAGTTATCACTAATTCACTAGTGGCCCCCTATAAAAAACAAACACCGCTGTTTACCATTAGCCGCCATTTGTGTGTTGGCCGTGACCCCGTGTCCATGTCGAGTCATCACTATGGCGACGGGAGGCACTGGCTGAATAAGCCTACCATGGAGGTGCAGGGGGGTCTAGTAATTACAAAAAAGGTGGGAGAGGGGCACAATGGCGCTTATCCGCGCTCGGAAAATATATCAAACACAAACATAGACCTCTGGGTTTATTAAAGGCTTGGGTAACGACAGTAAACGTGTGACAAATGGTCTGTTTTTCATCCTAAAAACATGGAAACCAAATATAAATATATCAGTTTATAAAATACAATATATACTTTATTATTTGGAAATAGGCTATACATAGAAAAATACCACCAGTTTTTGTAGAAGTCTTTAACTTCTACTCTTCACTTAACCAATAACTTCTGCTCTTCACTTAACCGATAACTTCTGCTCTTCACTTAACCGATAACTTCTGCTCTTCACTTAACCGATAACTTCTGCTCTTCACTTAACCGATAACTTCTGCTCTTCACTTAACCGATAACTTCTGCTCTTCACTTAACCTATAACTTCTGCTCTTCACTTAACCTATCACTCTGCAGGCAGACGTGTCTCAGAAAGCATTTCTCGTGTCAACACGAGGATTGCCTCCCTGCACCAAAAATATTGACACCTCATAAACGTCTCGCCCCTCGTCTGACCCTGTCTGGCCTCCAACAACCAAGAGGGGCTGAGCAAGGGGGCTACATGGAGAGACAAACGCTGACACTGACTGGAAATGTGTTCAACCACTATTCTAAAGCACACAAATTCCAAATCGTGGCGTGTGTGATACCCAAGTCACATGACAGCTACGCAGCCCAACTCTTAATGGGTGATGCCCTGCCCGCGTTTACAACGGTGAGGTGGTAGACAGTCAATGGAATTTCTTATTTTTACTTGTTTATTTAGTGCCTTATCATTGCCTCTCAAAAGCAATATCAAGTTTTAACGTTTAACTGTTGTGTAGCTAAGCACCAATTGTATAAAATAGCTAGCTAGTTTTTAGCACTTATATCTGTCTTGTTTGCTAGCGACCTATTCTGCTAGCACGTGTTAACCTTTGTTGGTTACTGTAAAACATAGTAGACGTTGTCTCAGGGCAGAACGCAGATTGATATTGTTTGTATTCTGACACAACATTATTGCCGAATCATAACCATTAAAGTGTGCTTAAAGTGTCTACAAGTAAATGTAATCTTGCAATGCCACTTCTGCGATTGCGGCCGCACAGTTTGGCTAATGCTAATTTAACTAACTCCAACGCAGGGCAGAAGTAAACAGGGGGCTTATTGTGAGTAATCAGCGCCAACCCTAGTGCCACCCAAATATAAACCTTTCCATTGCAAAACATTTGGCTACATCATATTCCTCTAATGTAACTCCCAAGGTTAGCTAAGGCTCTAACAAGTGAATGGCAGCATTGTGCAGAGATGCTGACAAGGTGTTTACATTAAAATGGGTTCGATTGTTCATGGGCGTTATATTTGGTTGTCTGTTCAGAAGTTTAAATAGGTTGTTACTGTACTTGTAATATCTTTCATAAAATATATCTGATATATATCTCTATAAACATTATACAGCAAAGTACGGTCCTAATTGTTTGTGTTAGTCAACAGTGTAATTCAGACATGTCTTTTTCCAGCCGTGGCACTACCCCTAATTAGAGGTCTGCACGGGCTTTAAACTTTTGTGATATAAATGATATAATGATAAAATAAATAATATATATATTATTTTATTTAAATTTTTTGGAGAGAGAGAGCGAGCGAGAGAGCGAGCGAGCCTGTGTCTGTGTGTAGCCTATGGTATGCAGTGCACATTGCACATCTGCGCACGCATGTACTTTCTCTCTCGTCTCGCGTGCCGGTCACCACAACAACACACAGCAAGCAGGCCAAGCACACGGTGACGTCACGCAAACTATATATAGCCTTTTTAGTTTTTCTTACTTACAAACCCGAACCCGACCCGAACCCGAGGCTGTTCATTAAACATTAACCCGAACCCGACCCGAAACCCGAACATTTTTCGGGACCCGTCGTGCTCGGGTCGGGTAGCAGACCTCTACCCCTAATCCATTTCTCTGTTGTTTGATACCAGTGGCTTGTTGAGATTCTGTATCGGCTATGCTAGCCAAGCTTTCCACAGCATTTCTAGGGATTACAACTAGTCTTTCCTAGCCTCGTGGTGCTCACATGCCTGTATGACATTTCACTCAGACAACACAATGTTGACAGCAGACCTTGGTTAAATACTACTGAATGTTGCTTTTCAATTACTTTCAAATGTGTCAAGTAGTCTAGCCTATTTAATTTTTTCTAGTAGTTAAATTTTGGATTTTGCAGTATAGATTACCATGGCATTCTAATAACAGCCAGAACAGAAAGCCAATGTAAATGTTTTCTAATTTAGTTATTTCTTGTCAACTGATTGGTTTTAGATTACAAATTTGACAGTTTTATTGCATACATCCGGTATGAAGCACAGATTTGACAACTTGACAGTGTGATCAATACTTGTTGACTTCGTTAGCTACAGCATTAGCATAGATAGCTAACTGATTAATGTCTTTTGTTTGAGTGAAGCATCTGGACTTTTTAACAGCTTTTTTAACCTGGATGATCTTATGACAGCATTATCTTATCCTTTTTATTTATTTTTATTCAGAGTTGCCGTAAGCATGAGAGGATAAGTGAAACACAGCAGTGCGGAGAAAGAGGGCTTGAACAACTGGCTATATATATTATATTATTATTATAAACATAATGTGTGCAGATTTCTGACGCCCCAGGTTGATGAGACATCACCCAAGTGAGAACAGGTCCAAAGACCTCTGCTTGATCAAAAGCAGACTTTATCATCCTCATATACAGTCCCCTGGCCACGACCCGACCCACTCCATGTTCGGAGGAGCTGTGAGTTTGTTTTAAGTCCGCTAGTTCTTTAAAGACGACCTACCGCTCCTCCATCGCATCATTCTTCACCCAGACGGCTCGGCTTCTGTACGACTTGGACACTTCAGCCAAAAGATGGATGAGAATGGTAGTGAAAGATGGATGAGAGTAGGTGCTGAAAGATGGATGAGAGTAGGTGCTGAAAGATGGATGAGACTAGGGTGCTGAAGGACAAAACCAGGCAGGCAGTAACAGAGAAGTGTGTTACGGTGTACGGATGATGCACTGTCAGTGTCCACCAAGCTGAAGTTTGCCCTTGGGCCTGGAAATGGGCAATGATTTCAGCCCACTACTTCATATATCCTAGATCTCCGGTAAACCAAATAATCTCTTTACCGGCACAATGACAAATGTACTCATTGTTTCAGTAATTGGGTCACTCGTATAAAAATAACTAAACATTTGTCAACAAACACCTGCATCCACTACTTACAATTTACCCTGGTTTCCATCTCCGTTCAGCTAATAGGTTCCACAATTTGAACATGTCATCGAAGGACAGGAAGGGGAATGTAAGCTTAAAGGACTGGTATTCAGATTACAGAGAATGCCAAGGAAATAGAGCGGTACAAGGGCTACTTGTTGGACAATGGTCTCTGCCGAGGACACCTGCTCGTCGGAGGAAGCCCAGCGAGGTTCATCGTGCCCTGGGAGGACTCATCCTGCTTGTGTTTCCGTTGAGATGATGTGCTGCATTCCTGCTACACTCATGGTCAATTTCCAGGCTATCGTGGGAAATCAGAAGGCTGTCTATACGAGGTGGCCCGCAGCGCCGGTGCGGGAGTGTAGCTCTCCCGTTGGAAGTCACTAAAGTACTCTGACTGGCGGCCGCTTCCCGATTTCTTTCCAACGCCTCTCGCCGCCTGGGTTTAATCATGCTCAATTGGAATTCCCCGGGCCCTCTGTCGTAAAGTCAGCAGGTTACAAAATGGCGATAGGAACGCCCCCCAATGGACTGGACCTCCAAACCACTAAACCTCCAGAGCTGCCAATTGGACACAAAATCTAGCCGGGCCTCTGGTCCCGCTGTGACCAACAATGTCAGGAGAACTTACAGCCGGTAATAAAATGCCCTGAGCCCTGCTCTTGCACCGCCCGGCGTATAAGTGGTATGACAGCTGGAAAAGCAGCCACAAGTCGTAAACAAGGAGAGGGTTCGCAGGCTGTTAGGCCCTTGTTAAAGGGCACCTCCTCTCTGAACACTCCAGGCCAGTGAGGAAGCAATATGAGGCAAGGCCTTTTACAGCCAATCAGACGACGGCTGTGCTTGGATGCTAAACGCAAACTCAATATTATTGGGCGTTAACGTCCGTGCGTTTTGCGGCTTCGATCGGGCGCGCCTTGTGATCATAGAGGGCGACCAAACTTGCTGTTGTTCTTTATGCCACAGCATTTGAAATATCCGACGTCCCCATTTGTTTGATTCGTGACAATGTATTTTTGTTTATATGTGGTTCTGTTTATACAGACTGTTAGTAAACAGGGGAGAGTTGCTGAAAGTGCTGCAGCAGTACATGTGCAGCTGAGGCAGTGGTCCATCCAGCCAGACCGCCCCAGCCTACTTACATTATCGCCGTATATGTACCGGGGCGTTTTCAGTTTCCAAACAAACCTCCGATGAGCAGAGAAATCAAGAAACGCGAGATAACGGAAGGCAGCTTTGTGGAATGCTGTGTCACTCCACACATTATGAAGACAGCGATACGAAACGGAGAGAGGTGTGGTATTACAGTGTTTAAAAAAGAAACTCTGATACACATTATCTGTACTTGGGAATAGCTCACTCCTCCTCCTCATCTCTCTGGTTTATTCAGTTCTCGCGTTCTCGAACGCAGCTCGCTACAAACGGTTGTTCAGCTAAGAGCGGGAGGACCTAAAGCACACAGGGCTCTCATGGCACTGTGGTTAGCCTCTGATAACAGCCTGCATGTACTGGCATGACAAGGCCTGCAGGTTAGAACCAGGTATAAAAGAGGCTATAGACTGTCCCTGAGTATGTTACACCCAGGTATTAAAGAGGCTATAGACTGTCCCTGAGTATGTTACACCCAGGTATTAAAGAGGCTACAGACTGTCCCTGAGTATGTTACACCCAGGTATTAAAGAGGCTATAGACTGTCCCTGAGTATGTTACACCCAGGTATTAAAGAGGCTACAGACTGTCCCTGAGTATGTTACACCAGGGTATTAAAGTGGTTACAGACTGTCCCTGAGTATGTTACACCAGGGTATTAAAGTGGTTACAGACTGTCCCTGAGTATGTTACACCCAGGTATTAAAGAGGCTACAGACTGTCCCTGAGTATGTTACACCAGGGTATTAAAGAGGCTACAGACTGTCCCTGAGTATGTTACACCCAGGTATAAAAGAGGCTATAGACTGTCCCTGAGTATGTTACACCCAGGTATAAAAGAGGCTACAGACTGTCCCTGAGTATGTTACACCCAGGTATTAAAGTGGCTACAGACTGTCCCTAAGTATGTTACACCCAGGTATTAAAGAGGCTATAGACTGTCCCTGAGTATGTTACACCCAGGTATTAAAGTGGCTACAGACTGTCCCTAAGTATGTTACACCCAGGTATTAAAGAGGCTATAGACTGTCCCTGAGTATGTTACACCAGGGTATAAAAGAGGCTACAGACTGTCCCTGAGTATGTTACACCAGGGTATTAAAGTGGTTACATACTGTCCCTGAGTATGTTACACCAGGGTATTAAAGAGGCTATAGACTGTCCCTGAGTATGTTACACCAGGGTATTAAAGAGGCTACAGACTGTCCCTGAGTATGTTACACCAGGGTATTAAAGTGGTTACAGACTGTCCCTGAGTATGTTACACCAGGGTATTAAAGTGGTTACAGACTGTCCCTGAGTATGTTACACCAGGGTATTAAAGAGGCTACAGACTGTCCCTGAGTATGTTACACCAGGGTATAAAAGAGGCTACAGACTGTCCCTGAGTATGTTACACCAGGGTATTAAAGTGGTTACAGACTGTCCCTGAGTATGTTACACCAGGGTATTAAAGTGGCTACAGACCGTCCTGGTGCATGTTAGTCTAGATACCGTCCTGGTGCAAAATAGTACACCCCGTACAAACATTCAAGCTTGCATACACACTCAACGCATACACACACACACACACACACACACACACACACACACACACACACAGACAGACATTCAAACACAGCTGGTTGCTGAGTCAGGAGTAGAAGAGGATACCTGGTAAATAAAGGCCATCCCTGGCCCCAGGCTGTGTCCCAGCAGCCCCCAGACGCCACAGGAACAGGAGACATCACATTAATCACAATACAATGGCTCCTGCATGGGGAGGCTGTCGGAGCGTGTTTGTGTGACCATGTTTGTGAAGGAAGTGTGAGTGAGTGAGTCTGGGCTGTGTGTGTGTGTGTGCGTGTGTGTGTGTATGTGTGTGTGTGGGTGTGTGTGTGTGTGTGCGTGTGTGTGTGTGTGTGTGTGTGTGGGTGTGTGTGTGTGTGTGTGTGTGTGTGTGTGTGTGTGTGTGTGTGTGTGTGTGTGTGGGTGTGTGTGTGTGTGTATGTGTGGGTGTGTTTGTGTGTGTGTGTGTGTGTGTGTGTGAAACAATAACTCTCCATGGAACCAGGTCATGGACTGTACATGTAAACATGTGCCGAGCTTCATCACTATACACGGAAACACGCGTGACGCTGATATGTGCAAATCTTTCCAGTGATGTGTTCCGTACACATCAAAAGAGGACAATGTATGCCAATTGAACAATAATTGAGTGCTGCTGCCACGGTAACGGCAGAGCGTCCCAGGACAATAACCGTCCTATGTACTATGTAATTAATTGCTCACCATTATTCTTGGAATTGTCATATTTTGATTGTCAAATCCATTGACCCTCATCTCTGGATTAAGGAATAGAAACCAGATTGTCACAATGCTTCTCTCTACTCGTCTCTCCGCACCATACTTGCTCTTAGTATTTTATATTGTTTTAGTATCCGTATTAGCTGATATTACAGCAGTTCTTCCAGGGGTCCACAGAGAGAGAACGCAGAAATTTATAACATTGTGTGCAGCAAACCACTGTGGGTTGGATAACATTACCCCAAAGAAACTGCTGTACAATACTAAGAATGTCTCTGTGTGTGTGCGTGTGTGTGTGTATGTGTGTGTGTGTGTGTGTAGTGTATGTGTGTGTGTGTGTGTGTGTGTGTGTGTGTGTGTGTGTGTGTGTGTGTGTGTGTGTGTGTGTGTGTGTGTGTGTGTGTGTGTGTGTGCGTGCGTGTGTGTGTGTGAGTGTGTGTGAGTGTGTGTACTGGGGCGATTGTGGCTTTTCACAATCACTATTTCACATTAGGGATCTGTTTTCTTTTTGTTCTAGTACAGATTTTTTGTTATTATATGCCACCTCTTCTTCTCTTATCTCTCTCTCTCTCTTTCTCACTTGCTTTTCATAATTGCTCTTATAATTTACTTCACTGACAAAACAGGGTTGAACTTTGGCAATTGAAAATATGAGTCAGCGAGGCAAGAAAGTAGCATCCACCTCCGCTGGCCAATTGGTCCACTCCATTCGGCTACAAAAATAAAAGGTAGGCTTGTACAGTTAAGCTACCCAACACCTCACCCCTACCCCAACCCAATACCCCCACCCCGAACCCGATATCTGTTTCTTTTATCCTCTCTAACCCTTCTGTCCGGGTTGTGAGAGTGTGTGTAAAACTGCCAGTCATTGTATGACATAAAAGAGTTGCCCAGCTGCAAGGCCTCGAGCGATAGCTGGGCCCTAAACACTTCGAAGCTTCTTCCATTGTGTGTCTCTCCGTTTATATTCACAATTTTTTAAATATACTATCTGCTCCAATACTACAGAGTTATAAACTGGGCCCGTCTTGCGTAGCTTTCCACCTTTTTTGGGCCCATACATAACTGTGCAAAAGGCTGTGCTCGCTATAGCAAAGAGGGTGCCATTTTGGACACATACTTGTGGACTTAGATCCTTACACCACATCGCAGTAAAATCGCCTGGCCCACAAAGCACTCCTTTGACTATATAACATGGAGACATCATTCATTTTGTCTTCAAAACAACTCCAGAGGGTTGAGAATCGACGAAGCTAACTCAAAGGCGAACAAATGCACCCCGACGAAGCCAAAATAACACGGCAAGCCGCGCACGGATAACACAAGTGAGTGTAAAACAACGTGCGTCCCTTTGTACATGTGCCCGGTCACAAGTGTGACTGCGCACGTTTGTGTTGTACACTGTGGGGATTGGAGTAAAAAAGAAACTTAAATTGGGCTGAACAGAGAGTTCACTTTTAACCCATCTCATGCCCCGTTTGTGTCTCCATGGAGACAAGTCCTCCTGAGTGGGGGCTGTTTTCTCTGGACTGACGGTGCGTGACAACTATACGTCGCGTTCGTCGATATTAATACGATACGCGCTTCGCTGGCCTCGTCCGATCAACTGGGGAGAAACAAGGATGTGGTCAAGATCCCGCGTGACATCGAGCATCGCCGGTCAACATCTCTCTGTCTTCTGCGGGACTCCGGCAGCGACGCGTCGCAAATTACTTCGAGAGAGTCGGAGTTATTTGCCGCCATATTGTCGCCGACGTCTTCACCTCGTATTCCCCGAGTCTCACTGTCGTTCACACGAGAGAGAAACTGATATCTCAAGTCTCCACGGCCGGGAATCCGGCAGATGTTCCACAGGAAGTCTACCACGGCCTTGACTGCATTAAGATTTAAGCACGCCGACCGACTGTGGGATTGAGACTCGGGCTCAGATATAAATACACCTCCTATCTGTCTGCTACTTACTGCCTGCTGTGGACTCAAGCCCCGGGGCAATTGTCCATAATGGCTACCCCTGTCTTTCTCCACCTCGACATCCTCCGACTCTCGTATCCCACCGGACCTCACTCCCTCTGCCATCTTAACCACTGGGCCGGTGTACAGGGTTTCTGACGGCTTTCTTCAGGGGTTTCTCCAGCGGTATCGGCTTACACGGCAGCAGCAGCAGGTCCGCGCACACACGTTATGAACATTTTAATAGGTGACCAGAGCAGCTGTGGGAGACACAGCGCTGATTTACCGCTCTTCAGAAAGGCTTAATGACTACAGGAGACAGACGGCTCTTAACTCTTTGATGTCGGCGTGAGGGGGTGGGGGGGGCTGGGGGATAATGGAGTACGATCGGGTGTCCACAGATACAAGATAACGCAAGCGCACGAACAGACGTGCGCACGAACAGACGCGCGCACGAACAGACGCACGCGCGCACGAACAGACGCACGCACGCACGAACAGACGCACGCACGGATGCACGAACAGACGCTCGAGCGCACGAACAGACGCACGCGCGCACGAACAGACGCACGCACGCACGAACAGACGCACGCACAAACACGGGCGGACACTTCTGTCTTGGAATGTCGAGTGCAGAACTGAACATCTCGTTGAAGGAATCACTTCACCTGCCTATTCCAGTCCAATACACACACACCCACACACACACACACACACATACCAATACACTAACCCAAACACACACGCACATTCACTGGCAAGTGTACACATACCCACACACACACACCACACACAGATACACACAAACCCATACACACACCCATACACACACATACCAATACACAAACCCAAACACACACGCACATTCACTGGCAAGTGTACACATACCCACACACACACACCACACACAGATACACACAAACCCATACACACACCCATACACACACATACCAATACACTAACCCAAACACACACGCACATTCACTGGCAAGTGTACACAGACACATGCAAAACACTTGCGTTAAGACAAGTTGACAGGTGGCTCATGGTTTACACAGAACCCAGGGTCCCAACAGACATAGCACTTCAGCGCTGACAAATTGCTACACACACACACACACACACACACTGTACATACTGTACTGGTTTGAAATTTAGAAAATACGGCACAGAAATCTAGCACAGGTCCCAGTCTACGATCGACGGGGCGATGGACGCTGGATGTGTCTTTTGTTGAGCTCGCCAGTCAGGATGTAATCAAAAACAGACTGAATAATCAACAAAATGTATTTTATTGAGGGTAGAATGGATCCCCGTAGCCCATAAATTAGAGTAAAACGGGCACTGGGACGGTGAATGATGCTCCGCTAGCAAACACAAGCCAAGCCAGCCTCTCTCTCGATGCCAGATGAGAGAATGCCAAGCACTTCCTTCTGTAAATAATCAAAGAGACAAGAAAGGGAAATGACTGAAAAGGGGAAAAGGCAGAGAGAGGGGGACGGAAAGGCCTGATTGTCGAACCATACTTCTCTTTTTGTGAACAGATTAAAATCAACGTACTGTCGCAGAGCAGTTAGGCTCAATGAACGCTTGGACAGCGAGCAGAGCTTCTTCATGTGAACGGACAGGACCAAGCGTTAACCACAGGGTTTGGTTGGATGACCAGAGTTGGTACAATATAGCGCAGGTATCTCACAGCCCAGAAAAGCCCGGAAAGCGGCCTCCCACAGGCTCTCCTCCTCCCACAGGTTCTCCTCCTCCCACAGGCTCTCCTCCTCCCACAGGCTCTCCTCCTCCCACAGGTTCTCCTCCTCCCACAGGTTCTCCTCCTCCCATAGGTTCTCCTCCTCCCACAGGTTCTCCTCCTCCCACAGGTTCTCCTCCTCCCACAGGTTCTCCTCCTCCCACAGGTTCTCCTCCTCCCACAGGCTCTCCTCGTCCCACAGGTTCTCCTCCTCCCACAGGTTCTCCTCCTCCCACAGGTTCTCCTCCTCCCACAGGTTCTGCTCCTCCCACAGGTTCTCCTCCTCCCACAGGCTCTCCTCCCACAGGCTCTTCCGCTCTTCCTCTCCCTCCCTTGTCGTCTCTCTCGGTTTCGTCCGGTTTCGCCCGTGTCTATGTAAGAGACATATGCGTTATTTGCCAAGAAGTTGGTGTCTGTGGGTGTCTGTTGGTGTCTATTGGTGTCTATTGGTGTCTGTGGGTGTCTGTTGGTGTCTGCTGGTGTCTGTGGGTGTCTGTTGGTGTCTGCTGGTGTCTGTGGGTGTCTGTTGGTGTCTGCTGGTGTCTGTGGGTGTCTGTTGGTGTCTGCTGGTGTCTGTTGGTGTCTGCTGGTGTCTGTTGGAGTCTGTTGGTGTCTGCTGGTGTCTGTGGGTGTCTGTTGGTGTCTGCTGGTGTCTGCTGGTGTCTATTGGTGTCTCTGGGTGTCTGTTGGTGTCTGTTGGTGTCTATTGGTGTCTGTGGGTGTCTGTTGGTGTCTGTTGGTGTCTATTGGTGTCTGTGGGTGTCTGTTGGTGTCTGCTGGTGTCTGTGGGTGTCTGTTGATGTCTGTTGGTGTCTGTTGGTGTCTGCTGGTGTCTGTGGGTGTCTGTTGGTGTCTGCTGGTGTCTGCTGGTGTCTATTGGTGTTTGTGGGTGTCTGTTGGTGTCTGTTGGTGTCTATTGGTGTCTGTGGGTGTCTGCTGGTGTCTGTGGGTGTCTGTTGGTGTCTGCTGGTGTCTGTTGGTGTCTGTTGGTGTCTGTTGGTGTCTGTTGGTGTCTGTTGGTATCTGTGGGTGTCTGTTGGTATCTGTTGGTGTCTGTTGGTGTCTGCTGGTGTCTGTTGGTGTCTGCTGGTGTCTGTGGGTGTCTGTTGGTGTCTGTTGGTGTCTGCTGGTGTCTGTTGGTGTCTGTGGGTGTCTGTTGGTGTCTGTTGGTGTCTGCTGGTGTCTGTTGGTGTCTGTTGGTGTCTGTTGGTGTCTGTTGGTGTCTGTGGGTGTCTGTTGGTGTCTGCTGGTGTCTGTGGGTGTCTGCTGGTGTCTGCTGGTGTCTGCTGGTGTCTGTTGGTGTCTGTTGGTGTCTGTTGGTGTCTGCTGGTGTCTGTTGGTGTCTGCTGGTGTCTGTTGGTGTCTGTTGGTGTCTGTTGGTGTCTGCTGGTGTCTGTTGGTGTCTGTTGGTGTCTGTGGGTGTCTGTTGGTGTCTGTTGGTGTCTGTTGCTGTCTATTGGTGTCTGTGGGTGTCTGTTGGTGTCTGCTGGTATCTGTTGGTGTCTGCTGGTGTCTGCTGGTGTCTGTTGGTGTCTGTTGGTGTCTGTTGGTGTCTGTTGGTGTCTGCTGGTGTCTGCTGGTGTCTGCTGGTGTCTGCTGGTGTCTGTTGGTGTCTGTTGGTGTCTGTTGGTGTCTGTTGGTGTCTGTTGGTGTCTGTTGGTGTCTGCTGGTGTCTGCTGGTGTCTGCTGGTGTCTGTTGGTGTCTGCTGGTGTCTGCTGGTGTCTGTTGGTGTCTGCTGGTGTCTGCTGGTGTCTGCTGGTGTCTGTTGGTGTCTGTTGGTGTCTGTTGGTGTCTGCTGGTGTCTGCTGGTGTCTGCTGGTGTCTGCTGGTGTCTGTTGGTGTCTGTTGGTGTCTGTTGGTGTCTGTTGGTGTCTGTTGGTGTCTGTTGGTGTCTGTTGGTGTCTGCTGGTGTCTGCTGGTGTCTGTTGGTGTCTGTTGGTGTCTGTTGGTGTCTGTTGGTGTCTGCTGGTGTCTGCTGGTGTCTGCTGGTGTCTGTTGGTGTCTGTTGGTGTCTGTTGGTGTCTGCTGGTGTCTGTTGGTGTCTGCTGGTGTCTGTTGGTGTCTGTTGGTGTCTGTTGGTGTCTGTTGGTGTCTGTTGGTGTCTGCTGGTGTCTGCTGGTGTCTGCTGGTGTCTGTTGGTGTCTGTTGGTGTCTGCTGGTGTCTGTTGGTGTCTGTTGGTGTCTGCTGGTGTCTGCTGGTGTCTGCTGGTGTCTGTATCTGGTGTCTGCTGGTGTCTGCTGGTGTCTGCTGGTGTCTGCTGGTGTCTGTTGGTGTCAGTTGGTGTCTGTTGGTGTCTGCTGGTGTCTGTTGCTGTCTATTGGTGTCTGTGGGTGTCTGTTGGTGTCTGTTGGTGTCTGTTGGTGTCTGTTGGTGTCTGTTGGTGTCTGTTGGTGTCTGCTGGTGTCTGCTGGTGTCTGCTGGTGTCTGTGGGTGTCTGCTGGTGTCTGCTGGTGTCTGCTGGTGTCTGCTGGTGTCTGTGGGTGTCTGTTGGTGTCTGCTGGTGTCTGTTGGTGTCTGTTGGTGTCTGCTGGTGTCTGCTGGTGTCTGCTGGTATCTGTTGGTGTCTGCTGGTGTCTGCTGGTGTCTGCTGGTGTCTGCTGGTGTCTGCTGGTGGTGTCAGTTGGTGTCTGTTGGTGTCTGCTGGTGTCTGTTGGTGTCTATTGGTGTCTGTGGGTGTCTGTTGGTGTCTGTTGGTGTCTGTTGGTGTCTGTTGGTGTCTGTTGGTGTCTGCTGGTGTCTGTTGGTGTCTGCTGGTGTCTGCTGGTGTCTGTTGGTGTCTGTTGGTGTCTGTTGGTGTCTGCTGGTGTCTGCTGGTGTCTGCTGGTGTCTGTGGGTGTCTGTTGGTGTCTGCTGGTGTCTGCTGGTGTCTGTGGGTGTCTGTTGGTGTCTGCTGGTGTCCCTCTCCCTTTCTTTCTGTCTGTGTGTCTGTGTCTATTTCTTCTGCTGTCACTCTGTTTGGGATGTTTCCCCTGGCGGGCCCCACTGCATAACTTCTGTGCTGACTTGGGGCCTGCTACCAGCTGTTCCGGGAACAGTAAATAAACATGCATCTGTGACCTCGCTGCAGGAAAAGCAGCACTAGCCGCCGCAGCCTTGAGATCAGCATGGGAGGAGTAACCTGCCTCACCTGACCAGTATTTATTCACGTGTGTGTAAACCACTCCCCTTGACCCTGTATGCTTGTGGGAACGCAGAACAAGCCACGGAAAAGAAATTCGAGGGGGAACAAGGGATTTTTCCACTTGCGTAGACGTTAATTTGACGCACAAGGATATGAATGTGCAGATCTTGGCAAACACACACAGGGACAGAGATGCACGGACACAAAAACACACACACACACACACTTGCCATTGTAATGCATGTGGTCGTTTTCCCTACATGAAAGAGACAGGCTTCTGTCAGAGCGGGAGGGAGGCCACGTAGTTCTCTTCCTGTTCGTCTGGGCCTCAGAACAGAGCAGAAACAATGACAATCGCATGATGTGACCGCCGTCCTCTGAAGACCAGTCTGGCCCTAAGACCTCCGCTCAGCCCAGGCCTGGGTTCAAGTAGTACTGGTTTTCTTTTTAGTTCTGCGTTCAGTGGAATATGCTGTCGTGCCAGGTGGACATTGCCACTTGCAATAGTCTACTAATGACACCTGCACGTAAGGAACGTTTAATCAAGGGCCCATGAAACATATAAAAGAGACAAATAGGTGGAACCCAGGTAGGTCGATCTGTACCAGGGCTCGCAAAATCCTTTAAAAGCAGATCAAGAATTCTACACAGCAAACATTTTGTTGTGTGTATTTTTGTTCAGTGCAATATGTCTGAATTAATCGTTTGAACCTGAAAGTAATTCCAATAGCCTGCTCTCGTTGCATGACCGCATTTGTCTACGCGCTAGAGCGAGGGGGGAATTGTTTAAAATATGGTGTAACAAGTTGGCGTGCGCGCTAAAAACAAATGACAGCTTGCAAAACAAATGTGGCATTACGGCTTAGCATTTAAAGAGCTGACATTTTGCGAGGCTCATTTATATGGATGGTCACAGGGTGCTCGCTGGGTACTCACAACAGCTAGAGCGTGAGTGAATGGGTCTGGGCTTGGCTGTACGGTGAACCTTCAATGGCTCGCGGGCAGGTTGTCCTATAGATGAATGAACACCTGGATTAATGGGGTCACGGAGCAGACCTGCTGAGGAAAGAGAATCCCAGCCAAGGCGGCCATTTTCCCACACTAAGTAACAGAGTGTCTCGGACACAATTATTCTGAATGACAAGCTGAAAGCTCTCGCGGTCCGTCTCGGAATGTTCTGGTTCCCATACAAAATGACGATGATGTCATGTACGGTTTAGAGTAGCCTCAGGAGACCGAACAATATGTTTTTGTCCTCTTTAGTGGGCATTTGTTGTCAATATCTTGTAGGCGATAAAACACCACTGTGTTGGGTCCTGCTATTCTGTACAGTACATTTTCAGAATTGTATATTTACATAATGAGGAATCTTCAGATCTTCAACTCAGAACTCTAAAACTGAATTGGAAACTGGTCCTTTGTGTGAGTGGCACGTTACCACAAGACCTAAACATTACTGCGCTGGCCCTTTAAATCCAACTCGGTGCCTGGCTGTCTAATGGATGCAGTGTTAACGTGCTAATGAATGGCAACCTGAAAAATGGTCTTATTTAAAAAGGACCTGGATTGTTTTACATTAAATTATTATATTGAGCACATCAATCAGCAGTTTGGCTTTGGGGATGAGCTCAACCAGACAGTTGATCTCCTTGTGTGAGTGTGTGTGTGTGTGTGTGTGTGTGTGTGCGCGTGCGCGCGCGTGCGCGTGTGCGTGTGTGTGCGTGTGTGTTTGTAAAAAACCCGCCCTACATTTTCACTATGGTTCATTCACTCTGTTTCTGATGGCGCTAACAGTAACACCGGTTAGTATTCATTCTGACTAACTTTGAACCAGGAACCTTATCAGGGGAACCAATACAATCAATACAGATGAATAAATGGAGAGACAGTGTGAAATGAGAGAGAGAGAGTGGCTGAGAAAAGCTAGAGATTGTGGACCGAAAGATAGAACAGTTATTTTAAAAGGGAAGACTGATTGTCCAGCATGAGAGATATCCCACCAATATCAGTGATGCACCCGAATATCTAGAGAGCCTGGAAAAAGGGATGGAGGGAGGACAGGAGGGAGGTGAAGATGAAATGAAATCTCCTCACATTATCAACTCATTGAGATCTTCCATTGTCTGCACTCTGGCTTGTCCACCTAAGTGGTACATTAGAGCAATCCACAAGTCAACAATTAAACATCATAGTATTACACACACACGCATGTACCTACACACTTGCTCTAAGAAAGGAACATGCATGCACTTTTACATCGGGGTACTCGTGGGGTCATCGTACTATTTCCAGGCACTGATCTAAAATCGAATACTTTTTTATATGGCCCAAGTGAGACATGAGCAACGTTAACGGAAATTTCAAACTGTTAAATTATACGGAAGATATGTAATTAGAATAATACTTGAGAATTAAATTCCGTTTTTAATTCAATATCCAGTGACGTCAGCCCATACATCAAGCTGTTATCCAAACATAAAATACAGTAGATAATTAACTGAACCGTTCCTAATTTTCCGAGAAAATGTATTTATTAATAAATAAACTAAGCAAATTGCCTCAATGATCTCACACACCACGTAGGGGACAAAGCTGCATTCATTTCTTTGTACAGGATAGAGCCCATTAAAGTTCATGTAACAGCCGTCCGTTTAAGAAGAACACTATTGAAATCTTTATAGATGTGTATGCCTCTACAATATCAGTTTAAATATCTCCTACATGCTTAACCGGGATTAAAAAAAGAATAATGACAATTAAATCAATGAAACCATTGAAGTTTATCCTTGCTCGCTCTTTTCATTTACTAGTCTACCTCATGTGCAACAATGCAAAGGCAACTCTGCCATCTAGTGGGCAAATAAGTTACGTAATTCAATAGTTTCCAACTGTGACCCAGGGGGAGTTAGTGGAGATGCAGATGTTTGTTCCAGCACTAACCACAGGACTGTCCTTCCTGATTATTGGTGGAAATCATCCGGTTTCCCAGATCTCAATAAGTCCTTGATCAGTGAGGAAGAATGAAAACTATCAGTCCAACTAATTTCAAGGCTGTTTCAATTGGCCTGCAATAGAATGAGGTATTGGATATAATAACTTAACCGGATTGATTTACGGTCTAAAGACCACCAGCTTGCCTAACCCTCTTTGATTGAAAAGTAAAACCTTGTCACATGGTGCAATTTCTTTTTATCAGCTCAAAAAAACTCTGAATGAAAAGCTAAAATGTTCCAAAACGTTAATTGCATTATATAGAAATAATCCTGCCATTTTGGCCACACCCTCAATCAGGTTCATGTTGCTTTTATAACGAAGGTGGTAAGAAATAACATTTCATTCCTTCAAATTCTTTTGACTTGAGACCAACTCAAGCTTTTAAAAAAAAAAACAGGAGTAAATGCAATTGATGTCACCCATAGAATGTAAATATTGCTCAAATACATTTGTTTTTACTCTTAATGAGAAAAGCCATCATAGGTTGATGGGTCAAAGGTCATCAAACAGGAAGTCAACTTACTAATAGCAGTCAGACAAATTCATGTTAAATACCAACCCTAGGGTAAACAGAACTCAGTAGTGCTTTACAACCTGCTAGGCTTTAGTTTAACAAAATTGTGTTAAGAGCAGCTCCAGCTATGTATTTAGTAGTTCTTCCTAGGCGAGCAACTCCTGGATGAAGTGAGAACGGCACATTTGATGTAGCCTACAAATGAGTGAATCATTTTATTTCCAAATCCCAAGACGCAGTGCTCTGGTCAGAGAAAGTCAATGACAGCATCGGACATGACAAACACATTTCCTTGTTCAGGCAGTAAAAAAAAGCACCAACCAATGGCGAGAGCAAGTAGTTTTTCTGGAAAGTGATGTAATGAATACATACATCAGAATGACGCATATTGAAACTACAAACACCAACATCACATTGAATACCACTTTTAATGGCTCAAAAACAGTGACACAAGTATAACAGCAAAAAGGCACAAATTAACAAGATTATGATGTGGTCAACATCAAACACTGGACCAGCCAAAACCATAAACCAACAACGCAGATTATTTTAAATTAGCAGACAGTGGGAGTTTGAGCAGGACAAATTGACTAAGATGGATCAGTTAAAGGTCAAGGCTTCAGAAACATTTGCGGTGGACGATGGAAGGGCCAGACTCATCGTATTCCTGCTTGGAGATCCACATCTGCTGGAAGGTGGAGAGAGAAGCCAGGATGGACCCTCCAATCCAAACAGAGTACTTTCTTTCAGGAGGAGCAATAATCTAGGATGAGAAATCACAATGTAAGAAACTGAACAAGTGTAAACAGGAAGGAGCCATGAAGTTATTTTGCTACAGGACACACTGACAGATATTATACTCAGATTCCTTGACAAATGTTCAGTCAACTGAGCAATAAAACTAGTTACTGGACACCAAAAACACATACCTTGATCTTCATGGTAGGGGGCGCTAGAGCACTGATTTCCTTCTGCATTCTGTCAGCAATGCCAGGAAACATAGTGGTACCACCGGAGAGGACAGTGTTTGCATACAAGTCCTTCCTGATGTCCACATCACACTTCATGATGGAATTGTAGGTAGTCTCATGAATACCAGCACTTTCCATTCCTATAACCGAAAATAAATATGTGTCAACAAAATTAAGTAAATTAAAAATGTTATAAAGCGAGTAAACCCCAATCAATGGATCACAGAGCATGGCGGATGGACAATACCAGCATATTACTAAAAACAACAAATTAGACAGACACATAACATAAGTGAAATGAAGTTCCCCTGTAACAAAGGAAAGCCTCTCACCAATAAAGGATGGCTGAAACATGGTCTCTGGGCACCGGAAGCGCTCGTTGCCAATAGTGATGACCTGTCCATCAGGTAGTTCGTAGCTTTTCTCCAAAGTAGAACTAGAAGCGCAGGTCTGCATCTCCTGCTCAAAGTCCAGCGCCACATAGCTCAGCTTCTCCTTGATGTCGCGCACAATCTCCCTCTCAGCCGTGGTGGTGAAGCTGTAGCCACGCTCTGTCATGATCTTCATGAGGTAGTCAGTGAGGTCCCGTCCAGCTAGGTCCAGACGCAGGATGGCGTGGGGTAGAGCGTAGCCCTCATAGATTGGCACAGTGTGGCTAACGCCGTCACCGGAATCCATCACGATTCCCGTTGTGCGGCCAGATGCGTACAGACTCAGCACAGCCTGGATGGCTACATACATGGCCGGGCTGTTGAAGGTCTCAAACATGATCTAGTAGAATAACACAAGGAGTTAATGTTTGCCTTGAGCCTTCATCAAAATATAAGACAATAAAGTTCAATCAATAGTTGCCAAAACACATCAGAGCCAGGCTGGAACACCATAGAAAACTGGACAGTGGCATAAGCACAACGGCAAGGGAAATGGTAGCCAGGCCTTTTCCAATGATGCTAGCAATGTTAAAAGCTAACAGTCATCAGTAGCCACCCCAATGGAAAGACTCAAAACAGCTCTACATGTACAGCAGTCATTTCAAGCTGTATTATCTATTGCTAGGTGTATTCATGCATGTCCTGCCACCAAATACTGCTTGTTGCATTACCTGGGTCATCTTCTCACGGTTGGCTTTAGGATTTAGAGGGGCCTCCGTAAGCAGGACAGGGTGCTCCTCAGGGGCCACACGCAGCTCATTATAGAAGGTGTGATGCCAGATCTTCTCCATGTCATCCCAGTTGGTAACTATGCCGTGCTCAATGGGGTATTTCAGTGTCAGAATGCCCCTTTTGCTCTGGGCCTCGTCTCCCACATAGCTGTCTTTCTGACCCATGCCCACCATGACACCCTGAGGGAAGAAACACTACAGTCAAGAACAGCCGACATATTGGAGAACAGAGAAATGAAGGCACTTTGTCCAAAAGTAATCAGATCTGATTTGAGGACGTCAGTGAATATACAGTCACCATCGGAAAACATTAAGTGCCAGTTTCCACCTAATTAAATGGTCCAACCACAGTTACCATAATACTCAAAATAGAGGTTCAAGTGGTTTCAGTTCATTAGTTTTATCTACAAACACAAAATCAGTTAATGACACCATGTACTGCTTCCCATTTAGTTATATGCAATTTGAGGAACAGCCATTGCGCTAAAGAGCACCTACAAAACAATTCGTTTTCAATACATAGTCAAAACGCAAGTGACTAAAGGGGGAAAAAAGTCAAACCTGATGCCTGGGTCTTCCAACTATAGAGGGGAAAACAGCACGGGGAGCGTCATCTCCTGCAAAACCAGCCTTGCACATGCCGGAGCCATTGTCGACCACCAATGCAGCAATATCCTCCTCACCCATTCTGAAACAAATGCGTCAATATATAGTGACTCGTTTATGCAATGATGGGCTACTAGTGTGATTACGGTTAATTTAGGAGCATTAACGAGCCGTTACAGTGAACGGAAAACCATCTACCATCACAAACAAGCGTTAACGCCGAAAGGAATTATACGACATTTTAGAAAACAACCATTAACATGTATCGCATTCAAACATACCATTTTACGACTAACTACGGCTTGACTATGGTTATTTTAACTTGGTAATCAGTCAGGCGTTCGCTCACCTGTCAGGTACTGCAGGACGTTGTTCTACAAGGATGAGACAGTAATATTGTAGACTTCTAGGTGTGTGAAGCCTCACTAATCTGACAACGGAAGGAGATGCCCTTTTCTACCCAAACACCGAATCACACCCAACCAATCACGGTTCGCCTGATCGCACCTGCTCACCCCAAATATGGGCATTGCTAGAAACCAAGACACGGGATTGGATGTTCAAAATTAACTTGAAGTTATGATTCGTTGACATAAAATAAAAAATTCTCAAATCGTCAAGAGTTAAGATTTTGATTAAACAGTTGCATGTAGGCCAATATTTTTTGGCAACTGTTGGATGTGTTTACTATTACATACAACTTTAAATATTGCTGAAAGTATTTGAAATATGTTTTTTTAACTAAAATCCTTACACACAATACAGGATCTCTGGCATTCTACTGCAAAATCACTGTACTCCAGAGGAATGTGCATGGTGGAGACAATATTGTCCAGACTTTCCACTTAAAACGCCCCGATGGAAACACCCCAACACCTCCCCTGACACCCATGCGAGGGGTTAGAGCCCTTTGAGGCCACAGAAACTGAGGGTTATGAAGAGACAACCAAGGTAAACCCAACACTACAGGGACATTGTCAGACCCTCTAAGAATCAGTATTGGTTCCCCTTAAAGTAGCGTCCTGTCCGCTCTCCTCTACAACTGCACCTCCAGTCACCACTTTGTCGAACTTCTGAAGTTTGCAAATGACACCAGCATCATCGGTCTGATCTCTGATGGGGACGAGACCTCCTACAGGGGGGAAATCGACCGGCTGGTGTCCTGGTGCAACAACTTGGAGCTCAATGCTCTAAAGACAGTGGAGATGAGAGTAGACTAGACTAGGAAAAGCCCATCTGACCTTCATCCCATTGTCCTCAAGGGCTCCCCTTTCAACATAGTGGAGTCCTTTCGTTTCCTGGGCAACACTATCGCCCAGGACCCTAAGTGGGAGCTGTACATCACCTCTCTCACTAAGAAAGCACAACAAAACTATACTGCCTGCTGCAGATTAAAAAGTACAAACTGCCAATGACCAAGGTGATTAACCCCTACACAGCCATCATTGAGTTCAACCTGGCCTCCTCCATCACCATCTGGTACGCTGCAGCCACTGTCAAGGATAGACAGATTGCAACGCATCATCCGCTCTGCGGAGGGGACTATTGGTTGTAAGCTTCCGTCCCTCAGTGACCTGTTCAAAGCCAGGTCAGTGAGGCGGGCAGCAAAGTGAGGTAGACCCCGCCCACCTGGGTAAATAACTTTTCAGAACTCTCCTCTCTGGCAGACGGCTACTGTCCAAAACATTTCACCACAAGAACAGCTTCTTCCCCGCGGCGGTGATATGCCTCCAGCGCTAGACTGCCCTTAGCCCCCCCAAAGCAACAAAAGGTGAATATATTGTTACGTGCTTAAGTTAAACTGTCTATTGGGGCTGGAATCAAGGAAGAAACCTGTTTGAATGTGTGGGTTAGGAGAAATGCCTTCTGGGAGCACAGGTTAAACAGGTTTTTTTTGGTCAACATGAACATTTCTATGTGACCCCCAACCATTTGAACGCGAGTGTATATTAATGTCCTCCTGTTTTTGTATCTCTATGGATCACGTTGGATTTTACTTCTTTGGTAATTTCAATAAAGAAAAAAATGGCCAGAAAAATGTGGAGGCTATTTTTACTGAATTCTTTGGAGTTCTTATCTTTTCTGTAAAGTTCTCTAAAGCTGCGGGTTGATGATTATCTAATGTGTTACTGTAAGATTTCAGAATGTGTACTAGTCAGTGGCCACACATACAAGATAGCAAAAGCACACGAACAGACGCACGCAAGAACAGACGCACGCACAAACTTTTTTCAATCATTAACAATTTGTTTAATAAAAACAGAAGGGCAGAATGGCTGTGGTCCACCAAGATTTCAGATGTATTTGTAAACATTCTAACTATTGCCAATGACTGACGTTCCCTGATATTTCAAAGGGTTGCAATAATATGGAATATATTTTTTTAGATATTTACTAGAATTAAATAACTTGAATTAAATACCAGTTTATATTTAAAAATCCAGTGATGTCAGCGCATACATCAAGCTGTTATCCAAACTTCAAATACTGTAGATTATAAACTGAACCTTTCCAAATGTTCAGAGAAAATGTATTTATTGATCAATAAACTAAGTTGATTCATAAATACAATGATCTCACACACCACGTAGGGGCCAAAGCTGCATTAATTTATTTGTACAGGATAGAGGCCATTAAACAGCAAGTTTGGAGTAAATCATCACAAATGATTGGTTGTTCATGGTACAGCCGTCCGTTTAAGAACACTTTATTGAAATCTTTATAGATGTGTATGCCTCTACAATATCAGTTCAAATAACTCCTACATGCTTTACCAGGATGAAAAAAACAATATAGACAATTAAACCACTAAAGTTCATCCTTGCTTGCTCTTCTTTTATTAGTCTACCTCATGTGCCACAATGCAAAGGCAACTCTGACACCTAGTGGGCAAATAACAGTTACGTAATTCAATAGTTTCCAACTGTGATCCAGGTGGAGTTAGTGGAGATGCAGGTGTTTGTTCCAGCACTAACCACAAGGCCGTCCTACCTGATAATTGGTGACAATTTCCCAGATCTCAAGAAGTCCTTGATGAGTGAGGAAGAATGAAAACTGTCAGTCCAACTAATTTCAAGATCCAACTTCAATTTGCCAGCCATCGAAATTTCTAGCCAGTTGATGAATACCTGTGCCACACTATGTAGGCACTCTAATAATCTGTTTTGCAAATTCTTTTTTTAAATATTTCAAATGAGAATGACATCAGAGGTACTGGATATAACAACCTAATCTTTACTGGTGTATAATCAAATGACCACATACTTGCCTAACAGAGTAGAATAGAAAAACATCCTTGTCACATGGTGTCATTTCTTTTAATCAGCTCACTAAAAAAAAATGTATTCACCTCCTTATTCACATCCGGCTGTACGTAAGCTCCCTAGTTACCATTGCTCTATCCACCTGCAGTCTACACTCAAGCAGGTATATAGCCTTAGTGACTGGAACAAGTAATAACATTACAGTTTTAAAACAGTCAAAATGATTTCCTCAGCAGTTCTAGTTAGATTAGATGCAAAGTTTTTGTCATTGAAAGTACAGTACAACAAAATGCAGTTTTCATCCAACCAGAAGTGCAAAAGAGCAGTGCAAAGGCTCAGAGTAGTGCAATAGTGATAATGCTTAAAAGCAGTTGACTCAATACAAAACAATGTAACAACCAAAATAAGGCATAATGTACAAGATGATGATATGTTCAACATCAAACAGTAGACCAGACAAAAAATAAACCATCACAGCTTTCTGCGCTTTCAGTTTTTTTATTTTTTATTTTTTTATCACTTTGGAACTATCATCGCAGCTGTGGTAAAACCTCGCAACTCTTTGTACGAAACTCCAATCTCATCACACTTGTGACGCAGCCAGTTTTTCATTCAAAACCTTCCATTAACATCTCTCAACAAAAAACCATTGATTCAAAAAGGTTTCTCATGAAAGAACATGATTTACTTACCAAAAAACAACATAATGATATCTTTTCAGTTTAGTCGTTTTAACTACCAGGGTTTTTTTTGCTAAAGGGACAGGACATCTTCACAGCATCAAAGGGACGACTAATGGGGCCATGTACCGTCAAATCTTGGGTAGAAACCTCCTTTCCTTAGCCAAGGCTTTATTAAAGGGGTCATGGGTGGGTATTCCAGCATGACAATGACCCAAAACAAACAACAACGCAACAAAAGAGTGGTCAAGAAGAAGCAGATTAAGGTCCTGGAGTGGCCTAGTTTGTCTCCAGACCGTAATCCCATAGAAAACGATGGAGGGAGCTGAAGGTTCGAGTTGCCAAACATTAGCCTCGAAACCTTGGAGAGGATGTGCAAAGAAGAAAGGGAAAAAATCCTTCCTGGATTTTCACATGGAAAATATTTCTTTGGTGACACCCTGATAAGGTGTAATAAAAAAGTTACTGTAACTTTGTGTGTTGTATTTAATCAGTAAAACATGTGATGAAATGTTTGGAAAAACAGCCTTTTTGATCTACTGCTTTGAGTTTTGTACAAAAAGTTGTAATATTTAATAATAATATAATAATAGTACCAAAACGATAAAAAAAACTGTACATTCACAGACCGGGGCAAAGTGGCAGTTTTTGGGCAGGACAGATTGACTAAGATTTCACAAGTATATCAGAGGTCAAGGATTCAGAAACATTTGCGGCGGACGATGGAAGGGCCGGACTCATTGTATTCCTGCTTGGAGATCCAGATATGCTGGAAGGTGGAGAGAGAAGCCAGGATGGAGCCTCCAATCCAAACAGAGTAACTGCGATCCGGAGGGGAAATAACCTAGGAGATGAGACATAAGGATCTATGAAACTTTATGCATACGGAAAAGTTCCAGAAAGTAGTTGGTACAGGATACACTGACAGATATTATACTCAGATTTCTTAAGAGATGTCAGGTCAACTGAGCAATAGAGCTAGTTACTGGACTCCAAAAACGAGAAATGTACACATGAATGCCCACCTTGATCTTCATGGTAGGGGGCGCTAGAGCACTGATTTCCTTCTGCATTCTGTCAGCAATGCCAACAAACATAGTGGTACCACCAGAAAGGACAGTGTTTGCATACAAGTCTTTCCTGATGTCCACATCACTCTTCATGATGGAATTGTAGGTCATCTCGTGAACACCAAGACTTTCCATTCCTATAAACCAAATGGAGGCTCATGAACTATACATGCCAATTACTAAGACTAACCACTGAATCAGACAGACACTTAATAAAGAGCAAGCTGAAATTTCTTTCCCTGTAACAGAGGAAAGCCTCTCACCAATAAAGGATGGCTGGAACATGGTCTCTGGGCACCGGAAGCGCTCGTTGCCAATAGTGATGACCTGTCCATCAGGTAGTTCGTAGCTTTTCTCCAAAGTAGAACTAGAAGCGCAGGTCTGCATCTCCTGCTCAAAGTCCAGCGCCACATAGCACAGCTTCTCCTTGATGTCACGCACAATCTCCCTCTCAGCCGTGGTGGTGAAGCTGTAGCCACGCTCTCTCATGATCTTTATGAGGTAGTCAGTGAGGTCCTGTCCAGCTAGGTCCAGCTGTAGGGTGGCGTGGGGTAGAGCGTAGCCCTCATAGATTGGCACAGTGTGGCTAACGCCGTCACCGGAATCCATCACGATTCCCGTTGTGCGGCCAGATGCATACAGACTCAGCACAGCCTGGATGGCTACATACATGGCCGGGCTGTTGAAGGTCTCAAACATGATCTAGTAGAATAACACAAGAAAGGAGTTAATGTTTGCCATGAGAGCCTTCATCAAAATATAAGTCTTGATAAAGTTCAATCAATAGTTGCCAAAAAACATAACAAAGAGCCAGGCTGTGACACCAGAGAATTGCAGCCTGCTAGCAATGTTGAGGGCAACCACTCATCAGAAGCCTCCACAGGGGAAAGACACCCAACTTTCAACATGTCCAGCAGTCATTCCAAGCTGTATTATCTATTGCTAGGTGTATTTATGGATGTCCTGCCACCAAATTCTGCTCGTTCCATTACCTTGGTCATCTTCTCCCGGTTGGCTTTAGGATTTAGAGGGGCCTCCGTAAGCAGGACAGGGTGCTCCTCAGGGGCCACACGCAGCTCATTATAGAAGGTGTGATGCCAGATCTTCTCCATGTCATCCCAGTTGGTAACTATGCCGTGCTCAATGGGGTATTTCAGAGTCAGAATGCCCCTTTTTTTCTGGGCCTCGTCTCCCACATAGCTGTCTTGTAGTGTTTGTGTTCCCACCATCACAAGCTGAGGGAAGAGAGACTAAAGTTAAGAGCAGCATTCGAATTAGAGGAGAAGAAATGACAAATGAAGGTACATTGTCTAAAAGTATTCTGATTTGAGAAAGCCAATGCTGTCAGGATATGGCTGCTGTCAGTGAATTTACAATCCCTATTGAGAAAATATCCTAAACATTAAGTGCCAGTTGGCACCCTTCCTTTCTACCTACTTTTAATGGTCGAAGCACTGTTACCACTAACATACCTCAGTGCTACACTAGTTTTATCTAAAAACACAAAATCAGTTAATGAAACCATTACATTTTTTTTCTAGTTATATACAGTTTGAGGAACAGCCATTCAGCTAAAGAGCACCTTTGGAACCAGCCTGGGTCTTCCAACTATAGAGGGGAAAACCGCACGGGGAAAGTCATCTCCTCCAAAACCAGCCTTGCACATGCGGGAGCCATTGTCGACCACCAATGCAGCAATATCCTCCTCGTCCATTCTGAAACAAATGCGTCAATATATAGTGACTCAATTAGTTATGCGCTGATACTAGCCTACGGTTTAGGAGCAGTTAGAGTGAACGTACAAAAACGTACAAAAGTTATCAAGCTATCGCAGGGAAATCATACAGCATATGTGTCGTTGCGATAAATATTATTTTACGACTAACTACGGCTCGATTATGGTTAACCGAAATCGGTAATCAGTCGTGTGGAGTTTGCATACCCTTTCAAAAAACAAGTATACTTGAAGTTTATTATATTAAGTAAATATTTTTCCCAATATACTTATTACTTATACGTAGTAAGTATACTAACTTCAATGTACATTGACAAGTATACTTGTCAACATACTGTAACTTTATAGTTTATAGAAGTATACTTTTAAGTACAAATGTAAAGCATACTTTAAGTATATTTTTTGTATACCTTAAGTTTAAAAGTAGTAAGCATTGAGTACACAAATAGTATAGATTTAAGTTTTATTTTGTACTGCAAATATACTTTGAACTAAACATCAAGTGAACTTAAGTATACTTTTATTAAGTATATCTCTAAAAAGTATACTGAAACTATTCTTTCTTATTTTCTGTTTTAAATAATTATACTAATTGCACACTTGAATATTTTTTTATAAAGGATACCTGTCAAGTACTGTAGGACGTTCTTCTTCAAGGATGAGCCAAAACTATAGACATGAAGGTGTGGGAAGCTTTCAAAAGTCTCACAGCAGATGATGATCGCCATTTCTACACCCAACAACGCTTCACCACCCACTAACCGCGGTTCACCTACTGCAGTGAAGTTTGATTTATTCAGGATTCGGACTATCACCGTCAATACCTCATGAACAAAACCTTCAAGAAACAAACAATTGACATATTCTGAATCTGCTGTTGATAGAGAACAAGCAACATAACTTGTTTTTCTATATCGGTTTCATATTGATCTTTTTTAATCGAAAAAAATATGTGTTAACTTCGGCTGGAGGGTTAAGGCACCATCGTAAATGTGCACCATCTGGTCATTTTTATGAATAACGGCAGTAGCTTACAAGTACCTTAAATTATTTTTTATATAATTATTTTGGCCAAAACCAACGGTAGTATCTTCAGGAAGTGCTGCTGTACCAAAAACATACCTCAATGTTGATGGTACAGCAGCACTTCTTGAACATACTACACTTGTTTTTACTCAAAAAGGTTCCAATCGGTCAGAGCTATTGATCAAAATATGCCAAAAAGTGGTTTTACAGTTGATTTAAAATAATCAATTTTGAAAATATTAATGGCAGAGCAGAACTTCATGAACATACTACAGTTGGTTTTAGTAAAAAGTTTCAATGGGTCAAAGCTATTGAGAAAAATATGCAAAAGATTGGATTGAATGTGATGTATATAAGGTATATTATCGAAGTTACATTGGGTCTCAGGTATTGACCATTATTTTAATACAGGTGATAAAGGTATTTTTAAATTAACATTTCTAGTTATGCAAAACAATGATCATGTAATTGGCTCTTTATAGTTTTTTTCTTTGGTCAATGTGTCTTTGTTGAAATGCAATTTGTGTCTACCAGTAAGAAATACATTAGTTGTGCACTTTTGACAGGCTCTCTTACTGACAATACACGGAGAATCTGCCATAGACATGACTGTAAAGACGTCTTTTGAAAACTGAACGCGACAGAGAAAACGGGAAGTGTTGATTGTTCTCTATCGACAGCAAATATATAATATTTTAATGGTCAATAATTAAGATTGTTATTGAAAACCAACAGGTTATGAAAATTGTCTCACAAACTGTAACTCATCAGATGAAGTGTTTCCCTTATCCGGTAAGAGAACCTGAACAAATTATTGGTCGTTTTACTGTCACCTTTTGGAAAGATAGCCTACAGTTCCCTACTGGAAAATGCTTTTTACAATCTCGCTAAATTGACAGATTGACTTACTGATATGTGAATTTCCCAAATACACGTCACTTTCCCACGCTGATCCTGGATCCGTTTCACTAAGGACAAGTATTTAAGAAAATACACTGTTTACTATTGATCGCTAAAATGTATATTTCTCTGATTGTTAAAAACTCGGAACTATTTTAATCAGGAGAACCCCCCCTTCTTTAAATAAGATATTACATGCCTACGGGTTTTGCCAGAGTCCAAAATATCTCGGTTATCCTTGTTTCTGATGAAAACAAAATGTCTGGTTTTGCATGAAGGACTTAATGTGATCCACTTTACTAGGCTATGAATATTTAAGTGCATAATTTTTTAGGCCTTTATGGACTTTAGTATTCAGTGTTCAATCAATCCAATCAGATTTGGACATAATCTATTTGAGCTTTTGTAGTTTACAGAACGCTTCACATGAATGGGAACACGATTACTAAAATCAAAACCTCTTGGTTTGTTAGTTCATTTAACACGAGAGACAGACATTTGTCTGTTAATGGAATGGAAAGCTACAACGATTGGTTTCTTGCGATAGCCAGCAGAGCTGTCCTGATGCACATATAGAATCCTGCAGGGTATTAGCCTGATACATAATGTCAAACATATAGAACTCTACTGGAGGCTAAAGTGAGAGACATATTTAAAGAAAGGATTCTGATACCATACCTGGGACTGTCACAATTGGGTGACAATTAGAAAAATAATTGTGATTAACGATTTAAGGAGTGAAAACAGCTCTGGCGCTTCTAGTGTTAATTGTCTATATTGTTAATTTTATAACACAATTAGTGTCCTACGCCTAATTAATAATACAAATACTATTGTTATAATAAATATAAGCCTTTTAAAGAAGTCATTTATTGACAATGAACATTGGAACTATTAACTCTTAAACTCCCTTGTGGAAAAATGCATTTATGGAATCTAAGGATTGTGTAAATTATTGCGATCAGGCGATTATGTACAAATTGTGACTGCCCTATACCTGTTTCGATGTTGGTTATCCCTGAAAAATATATCTGGCCTCTCATAGAAGGCTGTGAAATTGTACAAAAGAATTAGCATATTTTGAGCCAGGTATACCTGGCGGATGGGGCTAAAGTAGGGCTACATGTCGCTGAAACACGGAGAAAGAAATGGATGTGTTCCAAGGTCAACCAAACATTAATCATTATTCTGCCACTTAGCAGGTTGCATATAGGGCTAGCAGTAACGACCGATGGCCAGGAAGGGGACGTTCCGGTGGCATGGACAGGGATTCCCAAACCCCACTTTTTGAATTTGGCGCTTCCTGCACTCGGAATCTGTCGCTCAGATTCACAGGTTCTGCAGAAGGCGGCACTTTGCTCCCCGGGCCCTATCCCTCCCCGGACGATAATTCAAGGATTACATGGTAACATCAAGGTTGTGGAGCAGACCTTGTGTCTTGGCTTTGCCCATATAGGCTATGCCAGGGTTCCTCAACTGGATTCGAAGAGACTGCCACTGGCGTACCAGGAGTTGATGTCCCCAGCCAGGGGCAAAGGGAATGCCTTCTGGGAACACAGGTTAAAAAGGTTAAACGGTGTTCCCCTTGCATTTTTTTCGACAACGACAACATTTTTAAGTGACCCCAAACTTTTGAACGGTAATGACAATTATGGTACTCCTGTTTTTGTACTTGTATGGATTACAATAGATTTTTTTCTACCTTGAAAAAGGCAGAGGCTTTTTTTACTGAATTCTTTGGAATTATTATCTGTCTACACATATAGCTGAGAGTTGATTTTCTAAGTTGTTGCTGTAATATTCCAGAACATGTAAGTCTTTGCTTTTATAAATGTTCTTACAATGATTATCCCTTTTTGACTTGTCAATATAAGTCGCTGCAAGGCAGGCACGTGCAGAGGGGGGGGGGGGTCGTTGGGTGCTTGAGCACCTGCCCTTTTGCCCCTTGGTGCCCAAAGTGCCCTTTGGCCAAAGCAAAATTTCTTCTTTTTTTTTTAAATAACATGCCCTTTTGTGAATGCCTGCCAATGCCCTATCTAAATATTAGTAACATTTATGAATAATAATTTCGCCGTAAATAAAATGATCCACGTGATGACCTTTCACCTGACAACGACGACCTCATCATAACGGGACGATTCCTCACGCGCATTTCTTTTATAATCAGAGGATATTTTCAACACCACGGCATCTGGTAAGTGCTGTTTCATTCTCAGCAAAGTGATTTTGATGTTTATTTATGTTATTTACTTATTATTATTTTACAAGAACGATGTGATGTGAAGAGAGCATGCAGATAAGTTGCTTATATTGCTGTTATAGCCTGTAGTGTCAAAGTAACGTAACCGTGCTGTTTAAGGGAGAAAAGTTTCACAGGCATCGAGGGCTCTGGTCTTTTTGTTGTTATTTGACTAAATTATTATATTACAGTATTTTTTACACGTAGAGTGCCTTACAAATAATTATCACAACACTGGTAAGGCTTATTCAGATTTTCCCATTCTCTTAATTATCATTATAAAACTAAAAACAATTTAGAAATTAATATTTTTTTCCTACAATAGCAACAATGTTTACAAAGGCCACTATAGCCTGTGAACTCAATAATAGCTCTCTGGAAATAAATGTAAAAATAACAAATAATCAATCAAAATCCAACTACTATCTCATAGTCACAATGCAATTTGAAATCATGATCACGGTATTGTATTCTGTAGACACACAAACACAAAACTCTTTCTATATAGATTTCTACCCCTGCCATGGCCATCATCATCATATCGCCCAATTAATGTTGTTTTTCTCAAATGTACTTTTTTGAATCTAGTATCTTATTTTCTCTACCTGCAGCTCTTGGTGTGGGAGCATCTCCCTGACGCCCTCTTATTTTCTTGGAGCAGTCAGCCTTGGCAGGTCAGTGAGCAAGTTCCAAACACTGTCAGCAATATTTACATATTGTCATGGTCACATAACAATTGTTTAATCAGCTAATATATCTCCTATATGTTTGTTGTTTTAATGTCTACAGTCTGCAGTCAACTCCAGTATCAGCAGCAGCAACAACAGCAGAGGCAGCATACTCAGTCAAGGACTGCTGTATTTGTTTCTGTTTAATGTCATTATTAATGTAACTCTTGTATTTTTGTAATTCAGTTTTTGCCATCAAAATAGACACAAATGCTAAGATGAATTGAATAAAACTATTGTACTGTATGAAAAATGGGCCACGTCGATTTTACTATAACGTTTTCTATAGTTTTTACTATAACAGCTGTTCTTAATTATTCTGTAGAACAGAGAAGAAAAAGACATTAGGTTGGGACAACTTTTTAAACGTTTCTAATTATTAGGTGCAGAAAATCTTTTTTAACTTTTAAACTTAAAATTGTCTTTTATATTCTGTTTCTTTTTCAAAACTGCATCACACCATTTGCTGCCGTATCAACACATAATCATCCGTCGGCAAGGAATGCTTCACATTATATTGCTGAATTGATATTTTGAACACCGCTATTTAAAGCCTTGTTCAATGTGCCCATTTTATACTTTGAGCACCTGCCCCTCCTAAGGTCTCTGCACGACCCTGCTGCAAGGTATTTTATAAACCCTTTTTATAAGAAGTCCTTACATACACTCAGCATTAAACCCCAAACTCCAAGAAACAGAAGGTAAATATATTATGAAGTGCTTAAGATAAATCAGTTTATTGGGGCTGGAATCAAGGAAGAAACCTGTTTGAATGTGTGGGTTAGGAGAAATGCCTTTTGGGACCGGTTAAACTGGTTAAGCAGTGTTTCCTATGTGATTTTTTTTGTCAACATTTCTATGTGACTCCAAGCATTGAATGTCATTTCAATGAAGACGAAAAATGTCCAGAAAAATGCAGAGGCTATTTTTACTGAATTCTTTGAAGTTCTTATCTGTTGTGTAAAGTTCTCTAAAGCTTGATGATTATCTAATGTGTTACTGTAAGATTTCAGAATGTGAACTATCAGTGGCCACACATACAAGATAACACAAGCACACGAACAGACGCACGCACGAACAGACGAATCCACAAACAGACAGACACAGGCACGAACAGACAGACACACGCATGAACAGACACACATACCAGATAACACAAGTGCACAAACAGGTACACGCACGAACAGACACATGCACAGACGCACACACAAACCGACACGCACGCACAAACAGAGCAACACACAAGCAGACGCGGACACTTCTGTCTTGGAGCGTTGAGTACAGAACTGAATATCTCATTGAATTAATCCGTTCACCTGCCTATTCCACTCCATAGAACAACACACACACACACAAGCACACACACTCGTAGAAATCCACAAATGTACTTTTACATCAGGGAATTCAAGAATTCATCTTACTATTTCCAGGCTAATTCACCTTCAAGGCACTGATCTAAAATCGAAGCTTTCCGCCCATCAGGTGCCGTTTCCCATGTTGATGGGTCAAAGATTACTAAACAGGAAGTCAACTAATTACTCACTAGTAGCAGTTATACAAATTGATTGTATATACCAACCCTGAAATAAACAGATTTTTTTTAAATACACTGGTTTAGAACATTCAAGGCTTTCATTTAACCAAATCGTGTTATATCACTGATAATGGGAGTCCAGCTGTATATTAGTAGTACTTCCTTTGGTGAGGAACTCCTGGAGGAAGTGAGAACAGCACATTTAAGGTAGCCTACAAATGAGTCACGCATTTCACTTCCAAATCCCAACAAGCAGTGCTCTGGTCAAAGAGAATCCATGACATCTGACATCATATGACAAACACATTTCCTTGTAGAGGCAGTAAAAAAGCACCAACCAATAAGGAAGCCTAAAGTGCCTGGTCAAGTTTCCCAAAGTTTAAGCACTTTCTGAAAAGTAATGTTAGTAATATGTACAGTCATAATGATGCATATTGAAATACAAACACCAACATCACATTGAAAACCTATTTTAATGGCTCTAAAGCAGTTACACATTACAAGACAAGTATAACAGCCAAAATAAGGCACAAATGAACAAGGTTATCAAACACTGGACCAGCCAAAACAATGGTGCAGATCATTTTAAATTTGCAGAACGGGACAAAGTGACAGTTTCTGGGCAGGACAAAATGATTAAGATCCCACAAGTGTATCAGTCAGAGGCCAGAGGTCAAGGCATCAGAAACATTTGCGGTGGACGATGGAAGGGCCAGACTCATCGTATTCCCGCTTGGAGATCCACATCTGCTGGAAGGTGGAGAGAGAAGCCAGGATGGAGCCTCCAATCCAAACAGAGTGTTTTCGATCAGGAGGAACAATAATCTAGGAGATGAGACATAAGAATGTAAGAAACTGAAGTGTAAACAGTAGTTTTGGTACAGGATATACTGACAGATATTATACCTAGATTCCATAACAGATGTTAGGTCAACTGAGCAATTCCATTCCTATAAGCAAATATTAAATAATGTACTAAAGAGAGTCAACCCTAAACTATGGAACACAGAGCATGTCTCATGTACAACATGCTTATATTATAAGACCAACAAATCAGGCCGACACTTAACAGACTGCCTTCATGAACAAATATGAGCACTTTTTCTTTCGGCTACGCCTTACCTTGATGTGCTGATATCTGAATATGAGAGTTCAACATGAATTAAACTTCTTGAATATCCACTTTATTATTCTGATATCGCCTCCTTCCTCCTCATTTTCTTTTGTACTCACCTTAATGGCTTCACCCCAACACTGTACTGTTCTTCTCCCTCAACTCTTCCTGTATTATGGAATAGGGGGGTACAGTTAGCAATTTATTTTTAGCTCAGCTTCAAAATAAATAAGATAAATAATTAAATGACATACATTAATAATATTTTTTATAACAATACCCTTAATTATAAAGTTAATTCATTATCTTAATGGTACATTAATTATTGTGTCATTTGGCATAAGTAATTTAATTTATGTGTTATGAATGAAAGCAACACTTGATTTCAGACGGCGTTATTTCCACTATAATAGATTTCTGGAATTTCTACTAAATCCAAAGTTGGGTTTCTACTAAAAACAAAGGTTGTAAAGGATATGCCACGTATTTATAGAATAAATTAGAAGTTGTTTCATGTGTATATGTCAATCAATGAATTCGTTTTTGATTTTCAAAGCTATAAATGCCATTTAGCGAATGTCTGTTGATTGTCTGTTGAATGTCTGTCGAATGTTTGTTGTATGTTGAATGTGGGAATATAAAAACAACTTTACCTCCGTGATTTCTACACCGATATACGTTTCATCCGGAAAAAGCGTTGTTACATTTCTCACTTGGCCATCCTATTATGAGCTCTTTCGACGTAGAATGCCAGAGATACTAGTGCATATTGATTATTTAAAAAACGTATTTCAAATACTTTAAACCAAATTGTTAGTCATTATTAACACATTAAAAAGTTATTGGCCTAGATGAAAAATGTTTTAAAATAACTATAAATACTATTTTCAAAAAAATGAATGATTAATTCTTGACTATAAAAGTATTTGAGCTTTTGTTTAATTGTATGTTAACGATATATGCTTGAACGAGTTATACTTTCTATTTGAGTATGGTTTATAGGAATAGTCTTGGTTTATATCCGTGCCCAAATTTGGTGTGAGCAGGTGTTTGGGTAGAAAAGGCGATCATCTTCCGTTGTCAGATTAGTGAGGCTTCGCTCACCTAGAAGTCAACAATATTACTGTCTCATCCTTGAAGCAGAACGTCCTGCAGTACCTGACAGGTGAGCAAACTCCACACGACTGATTATACCGAGTTAGGTTAACCATAATCAAGAAGTTAGTCGTACAATTACATGTATCGTAGCGATATTATAGTTGTGTTTTATAAAATGTCGCATGATTCTTCTGCAATAAAGTTTGTTGCGAAGGAAGATGGTTTTTCGTTCCCTCTAACTGCTCACTAATGCTCCTAAATAAACCGTAATCCGACTAGTATCAGCGCATAATTAATTGAACAGTGACGTCACTATATATTGATTCATCCACGCATTTGTTTCAGAATGGGTGAGGAGGATATTGCTGCATTGGTGGTCGACAATGGCTCCGGCATGTGCAAGGCTGGTTTTGCAGGGGATGACGCTCCACGTGCTGTTTTTCCTTCTGTAGTTGGAAGACACAACTTTTCGGTTTGAACAACTTTTACCCTTTAGTCACTTGAGTTCAGTTGCATTGAAAACTAACATTGTTTCAGTTCTGGAGGTGCTCTTCAGCTCATGCCTCAAATTGCATATAACTAGAAAGAATGCATTAAATGTAGGCAAAAGGAACGGTGCCAACTGTCACTTATTTTTGGGGATATTTTCTCAATAGTTATTGTATATTAACTGACAGTAGCATTATCTTGACAATGTTAGCTTTCAAAAATAAGATCTGATTACTTTTGGACAATGTGCCTTCATTTCTCAGTTTCTCTTCTAATTTGAAGGCTGCTCTTGACTCTAGTGTATCTTCCCTCAGGGTGTGATAGTGGGTCAGAAAGACAGCTATGTGGGAGACGAGGCCCAGAGCAAAAGGGGCATTCTGACTCTGAAATACCCCATTGAGCACGGCATAGTTACCAACTGGGATGACATGGAGAAGATCTGGCATCACACCTTCTATAATGAGCTGCGTGTGGCCCCTGAGGAGCACCATGTCCTGCTTACGGAGGCCCCTCTAAATCCTAAAGCCAACCGTGAGAAGATGACCCAGGTAATGCAACAAGCAGTATTTGGTGGCAGGACATCCACAACTACACCTAGCAATAGTAAATACAGGTTTGAATAACTGCTGGACATGTAGAGCTTTTTCTGTCTTTCCATTGGGGTGGCTTCTGATGAGTGGTAGTCCTCAACATTGCTAGCATTATTCGTAGAGGCCTGGCTGCAATTCCCCCTTGCTGTTTTGCTTATGCCACTGTCCAGCTTTCTCTGGTGTCCCAGCCTGGGTCTTTGTGACGTTTTTTGGCAACTTTTGATTAAGGTTGGGCCAATAGACGATGCATCATCCATCGTCAATGGCTGACAACCATAACGATGTTGAGCAGGTATCATGATTCCATCGTGACTCAAACAACATTTTAGCTTTTCACACTATACCGCGAGGAGAACACACATGTTAATTTCCCTGCAAACAGATAATCAAATTACATTCTGGTCACTGATCCGCATACAGATAATGAAATAGATAAGCCAACAGATTATTATCTATCACCCAGATGATATAAAACATAATAAACCACAAACAGAGATTTAAAAAAGGGTGTCTGAAACGCTTCACGAACTAGAGCTATCATGCTAACCTTGGCTAACACGTGCCAACCTGTTAAAGTGCTGAAGTTCCATTTTGTTTTGTATTGGTTTTTTGCTTAATTTTGAGTTGAAAGATTATAATTCTACACATTTCAAGCCAAGAATCAAGTCAATTGGAGCAAAAGAAGAAAAGTCAGCATAATCCTCACTGGAGCCATAGCATTATTTGCGGTCCCGATCTCAAGTTTACCAAGCTTCTACGCAGTCACTTTTTCAAATATTAAAGTGGAAATTTTTTAAGGTACTACAGAGTAATTTAATCTGGAAGTGGGAAAAATCTGTCAAAATGACATTTGATAAATTGACCATTAGTTATTGAGGCCATGTGTACATTTACATTAATAAGCCCCTTTTGGCCATTTTGTATTGTATTTGTTTTTCCGGAATATCAAATTGAAAGACAATAATTCTAGAAATGACTAACCAAAATACTAAAGTTAAGAAACATCAAAGGTCACAAGTAAATTAAGTAACTGAATATCAAATAGAATGACAGTAATTCTACGCATGTTAAGCCAACAACCAAGTGAATTGGAGCACCGGTTCAAGAAAAGTAACGTTTTGTAAAAAATCCATCATGGCAGACTTTATGGGTTCAAGAGGCTTTTGTTATATAATTTATTGTGTTATTCTACTAGATGATGTTTGAAAACTTCAAAATCCCGGCCATGTATGTAGCCATCCATTCTGTGCTGTCTTTGTACGCGTCTGGCCGCACAACGGGAATCGTGATGGATTCCGGTGACGGCGTCAGCTGCACTGTTCCAATATATGAGGGCTACGCTCTACCCCCCGCCATCCTGCGTCTGGACCTAGCTGGACGGGACCTCACTGACTACCTCATGAAGATCATGACAGAGCGTGGCTACAGTTTCACCACCACATCTGAGAAGGAGATTGTACATGAAATCAAGGAGAAGCTGAGCTATGTGGCGCTGGACTTTGAGCAGGAGATGCAGACCTGCGCGTCAAGTTCTGCTATAGAGAAAAGCTACGAACTACCTGATGGACAGGTCATCACTATTGGCAACGAGCGCTTCCGGTGCCCAGAGACCATGTTCCAGCCATCCTTTATTGGTGAGCAGCTTTCCTGCAGCCAATATGAAAGGGGAACTTCAGCTTGCTTTTTGTTAAGTGTCTGATTTTGTTAGTCTTAGTAATTTGCATGTATAGTCCGTGAGCTATGCTCACTGTCCCAAAGAATGGATTGACTCACCTTTTGTACATTGTTTTCAACAGACTTAAATGTTTGACAAGTCTACATTTTGTTTATAGGAATGCAAAATCTTGGAGTTCACGAGATGACCTACAATTCCATCGTGAAGTGTAACGAGGACATCTGGAAGGACTTGTATGCAAACACTGTCCTCTCCGGTGGTACCACTATGTTTCCTGGCATTGCTGATAGAATGCAGAAGGAAATCAGTGCTCTAGCGCCCCCTACCATGAAGATCAAGGTGGGTGTCATGTGTAATTTTATTTCAGCCTTCATAGGAGTCCAGTAACTAGCTCTATTGCTCAGTTGACCTAACATCTGTTATGGAATCTAGGTATAATATCTGTCACTATATCCTGTACCAAATACTGTTTACACTCCTCTTCAGTTTCATGCATCCTTATGTAATCTCCTAGATTATTGCTCCTCCTGAACGAAAGTACTCTGTTTGGATTGGAGGCTCCATCCTGGCTTCTCTCTCCACCTTCCAGCAGATGTGGATCTCCAAGCAGGAATACGATGAGTCTGGCCCTTCCATCGTCCACCGCAAATGTTTCTGAAGCCTTGACCTCGAACTGATACACTTGTGGGATCTTAGTCAATTTGTCCTGCTCAAAGTTTGCCACTTTGCCCCGTTCTGCAAATTTATACCGTTTATTTCATTGCTTTGGCACTATTATCGCAACTTTGTGGTAAAACCTCACTGTCACGGTTCCTAGTCAGGGATATCTAGTGGGTGTTAGTAATTTGTTTTAGATTCATCTGGTGTACATTGGGGCTTAGTTAAAGTGTCACAGCTGTTGGGGGTTTGGTGATTGTGTGTGTTTGTTTTATGTTTGTGTATTAATAAACCTGTTTCTGAACGGCAGAACCTGGCTATCACACAGCGTGACAACTCAGCGCTGTTTTTCCCAACATGTAATCCCAAGTTCAATTCACTAACTATACCACACAAAATAACACAGTAACATTTTCACAACACCTTATCAGTGTGTCACCAAAGAAATATATTTTATATGAAGTAATTATCTTTCACAATACAATGCTTACACAACTCTTGATAAACCTCTTTTCAGATTTGCATAAATACAGTTTATCAAAACCATATCCAACAGTTCTCAAAGGTTAATCACTGAACCATTGGGTAAACCTATAGCTTTTAACAGTAAAATGTGTGTTTGTATGAACATCCAAATTCCATGTAACCACAAATATAAATAGTCGTTATTGCTAATTGATTTCATACAGTGGTAATCTTACAGAACACTTTAACACAGAACCCGGAGTCCATTGACAATTTAAAACATTTTAACTTTCAAGTACATTTTGAAATGAAGAAACCGGCTTAGAAATCTAGCACAAGCCCAGTCTACAATCCACGGGCGATGGCTGCTGGATGTGTTTTTTGTTATGCTCGGCTAACTACGATGTAAACAAAAACCGACTAAATAATCAACTAAATGTGAGCACTGTAATAGGGTCTCTCGGCTCCGCCCATCCCTCACAGACCTGGTTGCTGAGACCTTCATACATGCTTTTGTAACATCACGTCTGGACTACTGCAATGGAATCCTGTTTGGGGTGTCTGGAAAAGCCTTGGCTAGGCTTCAATATGTCCAAAACTCTGCTGCAAGAGTCCTTACACGCACCAAACCCTGGGAACACATTACTCCCACACTGCAACACCTTCACTGGCTCCATATCAAGTTCCTCATACATTATAAGATCCTGCTTCTAACATACAAGGCCCTCCATGGCCTCGCCCTTTCCTACCTCTCCGACCTCATTCACTTTCACACCTCATCTCATAGTCTCTGCTCCTCCAACGCTGGATTGCTTTCTGTTCCAAAAACGAGACTTTGTACTATAGTTCTCTTTTGTTCCCTCAATTTGAGTAACTCTGTGAGCAAAACTAAACCTTCCAGAGTGTTTGCGGTTGATTGGTGTCCCTTGGTTGACGCTTGGTAAAGTGGGTAGGTGTTTTCCGGCTTGTTGGGCCCTGTTCAGGGTTTACCTTTTTCAGGGCTACAGTTTCACCTGACCCCCCTGTCTTTATTCAAGATTTATGCTGCTATACTATTGTGTCTAACCTTTCCCTGTGTTAATTTCCACTTTCATTAAGGAGGACCCGTGCCATGTGGAACCATCCTGGAGCCCCCTGATTGTGTTGCAGGCTGAGCAGCTGATGCTACCAGACAGTTTCGGCCTCCAATCTGCCAAACCCTCAAACCTACCGTTGTCGATTTTATTATCTATTCAATTTTTAAAGAATTTTTGCACTTAAAAAATGTATTTAAATACCTATTAAACCAAACAATCATAAGTTCACACAGCATCGCCAGAAGAGAACTGGTCACCCCACTGAGCCTTGTTCCTTTCTCGGTTTCTTCCTAAATTTGACCTTTCAGTGAGTTTTTCCTAGTTCATCCTGTTCAACTTGTCGATGTGTGCTCCGTCGGATTTAAGCTGGATGTTTGTAAAAGCACTTTGTGACAACATTGTTATAAAAAAGGGCTTTATAAAATAAATTTGATTGATTGATTGATCTGATTTTTATTACTTTGGTAATGCATTTCAATGAAGAATAATGGCTTGAAAGATAAAGAGGCTATTTTAGTAATATCTTTGGAGTCCTAATTTGTCGGTAAAAGTTCTATATAACTACCAGTTGATTCCATAACTTGATGCTGTAATATTCCAGAATGCTTACTATCAGGTGACATCACTGCAAAGTATTTACTTAAGCCCATTTACAAGAAGTCCTTAAACACACTCATCATAAATTCCTAAGCACCAAGAAACAAAAAGTGACTAAAGCGTGAAGTACTTAGGTTAAATAGTCTATGATGGTTGGAATCCAGGAAGAACCCTTTTTTTAATGTGGCTGTTATGGGAAATGCCTTCTCTGAGAACAAGTTAAGCAGGTTAAATGGTGTTCTCTATGTGCATTTTATTTTCATAACAAGAACATTTTATTTTAGCATACTCCTGTTTTTGTACCAGTTTGGATCCCATTAGATTTTTACTACTTTGGTAATGCAATTAAATTCAGAAAAATGGCCTGAAAAATGCAGAGGCTATTTTAGTAATATCTTTGGAGTTCGATAAAAGTTCTCTATAACTGCGTTGACTGAGTTGAACTGAGTTGATTCTCGCAAGTTGTTGCTGTAATGTTCCAGAATGTGTACTATTGGATGACCATACATTAAAGATTACACAAGATTACACAAGATTACACAAGCACAAGAACAACCGCATGCACAAAATGAGGTTTACTAACAAGGTTCGGGAGGAGGACTTCCAGCTAATTAATTACAGGTGGAAGCCCTCAGCAATTAACAGCTAGAGGGTACATATAGACTCAGCAGTCTTACCTCGCTCCGCTGACAGCTCGCAGCATAATAGTCTCTCTCGCGGATACTATGTCGCAGCCAAGCTCTTCCTCTGACGAAGGCGTCAGCACGCAAGTCGCGGGTCCTCCGACCAGTCCGGCCATGCCGGACGCCACTCCCGAACCCAGGACCTTTTCCCGCGGCCGCACTCCGGCCCGACCAGCCGGGCGTTCCCTCAGACGCCGGTACCAGGCTTCGCCGCCCCCAGCAAGACCACCTCCGATTTCCCCGGCCTCCTCCTACCGCTCGACCGTCCCGATGATCCCTCCCATCGGGAAGTGGACCGTAGCCGGGCTGAGACAGGCGCTAGGCTACTCGGACACGCCGGTCTCCAGGAAAATGCACAAGGCGGAGCTGTACGACTTATACGTCTCCCTCCAAGCTCCTCCTAAACCCGCCCGCAGGCAGGGAAAAACCCGCGGGGCCCTAAGCATTTCGGCCCAAGCAACTCCGTCGTCCTCCCGCTCAGGACACCGCTCGCTGCGTTCCGTAAATGCCTCCGCCGCCGCAGCGGCGCGTCCGGACGAGCCCAGCGGCTTCCCTTCCGTAGCGCAACTTTACACCCCCATTAACCCTCTCCCTTTCCAGCAGCCCCGAGCTCTGGCCCCAGGCACTAGCGCGCAGCTTCCGCAGCCAGCAGCTGTACAGGCTATCCCGCGACTCCAGTCCTTCTACCCAGGTGCCAACCCCGCCCACCAGCAGTGGCCCACAGCTAACCCCGCCCACCAGCAGTGGCCCGCAGCCACGCAGCTCCAAACAAGCGCGGGCCCGCCCCCGCTCGCAGCGCAAGCTCCCCCTTTTCCCTTCCAGCCTCCTTTCCCCCCGCCCAACTTTCCCCCCCTGCCGCCGCAGGTCCCCTAGGCTCGTTCCCACCGCCTACGTTCCAAGCTCCGGGGTACACCCTCCCCTGCGCCTCCACCCAATCCAAATCCCCATACTCCCTCTTCACAGCCACCCCGATGCCCGTGCCGTCTAACGCCGTCGCCATGGAACCCCCGCCGGTTTCCCAGCACATCCGCGCCCAGATCCTCTCAGGTGTGGACGCAGACCTTTCATCTCTGCTCTCTCTTCTTCCCGCAGCCGAACCAGAACGCCGGATAGACTGCGGGGAGTACTCGGTCACCCTAAGGAACACAACCACCCACTCATCTCGCGTTCTCTCCTTCCCCGAGTTCTCAATGGCCTTTTCCCGGTTCACCGAGATAATCTGTTCCGTTTTCCCCCAAAGGCGGCGCGAACTGAACGACTATCAAGCCATTATAGCCGAACTCGCGCTGTCCTACGGGGGGGGGGCACTTCTACACCTACCACAAGCTCTTCTCCGCAAAGAGCGCCGTGCGAGTCGCACAGAGGAACCAGTGCCCCTACTGGGGCGCACTTGACCCAGACCTGCACAACAGGGTGTTCCTAGGCTGCAGGAACATCACTTGCGCAGTGTGCAGGTCCGCGGCGCACCCCACAGCCTCATGCCCACATGTTAACCCCTCCTCCCCTCCCCACACCAGTTCGAGCAAGCCGAAGTCTACCAGCTATGTACCGCGTACCGCAACAACCAGCGCAACTCAGGCCTCCGCTTTCATTGAAGACAGACAGATCTGCGACAACTTCAACGCGGGCAGATGCACCAGAGCACGCTGCCGCTTCATGCACATTTGTAGCTTCTGCGGCGGCGCCCACGCCCGCCTTGTATGTCCAGTCTACAAATCCGCTAATAAAACATCCAAAAATTACTTAACGACTCCCGTAAATATTTCGCGCATGCATTTCGAACTAGCCCTCCACCCGGACGCCGAATTTACGGATTACCTTCTATCAGGTTTAAAAAATGGCTTCAAACCAGGCTTAGAGTGCCCGCTGTCACAAAACCTCATATGTAATAATTTGCTATCCGCCGTTATGGAACCCGAAGTAGTAGACCAACTGATCAAAAAAGAAGTCGAGTCAGGCTTCATGATCGGTCCGTTTAACAATCCCCCATTCGACCGGTTCCGCGTCAGCCCCATCGGAGTGGCCACAAGAAAATTCACTGGTAAAAAACGTCTAATTATTGACCTGTCAGCCCCTCATCACTCCCCGTTCCCAAGTATTAACAGCTTGATCCCTCTCGACGAATTCTCGCTTAAATTTCACGACATTGACCAGGCAATCGACATGATTAAAATCGCGGGTCGGGGTGCCTGGCTGGCCAAAGTTGACGTTACATCCTCTTTCAAAGTCATGCCCATCCATCCCGACTCATGGCATCTCTTTGGAGTCCGCTGGCTCGAGAAATACTATTTCGCCGTACGTCTAACGTTCGGGTGCAAAAGCAGCCCTAAAATATTCGACATGCTATCAGAAGCAGTCTGCTGGATCTTGTCAAACAACTACGCCATTCCCCACCTCATTCACCTGCTAGATGATTTTCTAATAATCTCGCCTCCCAACGCCATCCCGGCCGCGCACCTCCTCTCAGTCCAAAACGTCTTCTCCGAGCTTGGAATCCCCCTCGCAGAGGAGAAAACCATGGGCCCCGCGACGTCCATCGAGTTCCTAGGGATTAACTTGGATTCTAGGGAATTCCAAGCATCCCTGCCAAAGGAGAAAATCGACCGAATAATTCTCGTCTCCTCTACCTTCCTCGAGAAATCGGTTCTCTCGAAACGCGAACTCTTGTCCCTGCTTGGCCATTTAAACTTCGCGATGCGCATCATCCCGCAGGGTCGCCCCTTTATATCGCATCTCCTCTCACTCGCGTCCTCCGTCCACTCGCTAGAGGACCCCATTTCCTTAACCCAAGCATGCCGCGACGAACTTAGGCTGTGGGTAACATTTCTGAAACAGTGGAACGGCCTATCGTTTTTCCACAAAAACCTCGTCGTGTCCCCCACCGACATCCAACTGTTCACAGACGCCGCCCCCTCAATCGGGTTCGGGGGATTCTACCAAGGTCGTTGGTTCGCGGCTCCGTGGCCACCCCAGTTCCAGCAATTACCGCAATCCTCGGCGCTATTCGAGCTCTACCCTCTCGTAGTAGCAGCTTTCCTGTGGGGGAAGGAATGGTCCTCTACAAGCATCCTAGTGCATTGCGACAATGAGGCGACCGTGCACTGCATTAACAGAGGCCGTTCCCATTCACCCGCTCTGATGCCACTCTTAAGGCGCCTCACCTGGATCGCAGCTTGCGACCAATTCATTATCGTCGCTAAGCATATCCCCGGGTCGGAGAATCAAATCGCTGACTCCCTGTCTCGCTTTCTGTTTCAGAAATTCAGGACGCTGGCTCCGGAGGCGGACCATATCCCTACTCCGGTACCTCGCTATTCAGAGTTGATATTCCCGTAAACCACCCGCTAAAAACCCTGCTCGACTCATCACTCAACACCATCCTTCACGCAGTCGCCCCCAGGACCCTCCAATCCTACCTTACCGCCTGGAAAAGTTTTAAATCATTCCACGCTTCTTACAACCTACCCTTCCCCGATTTTTCCCTTCTTTCCATAACGTCTTTCACCTCCTATCTCTATACCATAAAGGGCTTACAAGCCGGGTCCATTAGAGGTTATCTGAGCGGCATCCAGTTTTTCCATAAATTGATGCACGGCGCTCCCTCCCCTGGAATAAGCAACGCACAAACCTCCCTCCTAATTAAAGGGATCCAAAGATCCCAGCCCACCCGTACCGACGCCAGGCAACCCTTAACCCTCGATATCTTAACCAAATGCATTTACACCCTCCGCACAGGCTACCAGCCCCTAGGTGCCGCCCGCACTCTTGACGCTATGTTTATCCTAGCCTTTTTCGGCTTCCTCAGGTGCTCAGAACTCACCACCACTTCCAAATTCGACCCCGAAATCCACCCCACCATCTCAGACCTATCAGTGATAGACGACGAGGCAATTTCATTTCTGATTAAACGAAGCAAGACCGACCAGACCAATAAAGGCCATTTTATCTACATTTTTAACCTAGCCTCGCAAATCCAACCGTACCAGTCAATTCGGGTTTACCTGCAACGGAGAAGATCCCAGGCTAGATCTCCTCTGGAACCCCTGTTCGTGGACGAATCCCGAAAACCTGTGTCACGTTTCTGGTTCCAGAAGCACCTCAAATCCGTTCTCCAGCAGTCAGGCATTCCAGCAGAACACTTTTCAGGCCACTCATTCCGCATCGGGGCAGCAACTTCAGCAGCCCAAAAAGGCCTCTCCCAACAGCAGATCCAAGCCCTCGGGAGATGGTCCTCCGACGCTTTCCAAAGCTATATCAGGACAAATCGGTCCCATATCAAAACAGCTCACCAAACCCTCGTAAACAAATGAACCAATAGATAAATGGACAAATAAATTAACTAAGTAATAGAACTCCGTTCTAATTAATAGAACCCCCTTTTTCCTTTTCTGTCCTCTCTTTCCGTCCAGCGAGCATTGGCCTCACAGCGGACGGAGTGAGAGCCCCCCCGGTAGAGCGCTCCTGTTTTCTCTTTCATCCAGTGAGCATTCGGTCTCCAGCAGATGCCGCGTGAGAAAATCTCCCGGGCAGGCACTCACTTTCGCTATTTCCCGTTTCCTTCCGTCCAGCGGGCACTAGTCTCACAGCGGACGGAATGAGAACCTCCCGGTTGAGTTCGTACGTTTTCTCTTTCATCCAGTGAGCTTTGGTCTCCAGCAGATGCCGCGTGAGAAAATCTCCCGGGCAAGCACTCATTTTCCCCTTCGCGTTTCCCCTTTCCGTCCAGCGAGCACTAGTCTCACAGCGGACGGAGTGAGAACTTCCCCGGTCGAGCTCCAACGTTTTCTCTTTTCATCCAGTGAGCATTTGGTCTCCAGCAGGTGCCGCGTGAGAAAATATCCCGGGCAAGCACTCATTTTCCCCTTCGCGTTTCCCCTTTCCGTCCAGCGAGCACTAGTCTCACAGCGGACGGAGTGAGAACTTCCCCGGTCGAGCTCCATCGTTCTCTCTCTCATCCAGTGAGCATTTGGTCTCCAGCAGATGCCGCGTGAGAACCTCCCGGGCAAGCACTCACTTTCCTGTACGTTCCTCCTTTCCGTCCAGCGAGCATTGGTCTCACAGCGGTCGGAATAAATCTATACCAAACGGGCATTGGTCCCACAGCAAAGCTCCCACGTTTCTCCTTTCCGTCCAGCGAGCATTGGTCTCACAGCGGTCGGAATAAATCTATACCAAACGGGCATTGGTCCCGCAGCAAAGCTCCCACGTTTCTCCTTTCCGTCCAGCGAGCATTGGTCTCACAGCGGTCGGAATAAATCTATACCAAACGGGCATTGGTCCCTCAGCAAAGCTCCCACGTTTCTCCTTTCCGTCCAGCGAGCATTGGTCTCACAGCGGTCGGAATAGGAATACCAAGCGGGCCTCGGTCCCACAACAAACGTTCAAACGCCCCACGTCCACAGGCCAGCAGGGCCCTTCTAGTCCAGGCCGTGAACGGCTTCACAGGCCCCCGCGCATACAAAAAAAAAATAAAAAAATCAGACCCTTCCTCGCGATGCCAGTCCGCCAAGCTCGGCTCTCTGGGGGGTTTATAATCCAGCGGCTGTCCTCTGCTCCTTAGCGTTAGGGGGGTACTCTGGGTTCGGGCCAAATTCCGAGCCCGGAGCCCCGGGCCGGATTCCGAGCCCGGAACCCTCCCTCCGGACAGCACGCCAAATACGCATTAAACCTATATCCCTTAATTGGCATGTAAGTGCGAACTCGTGAACACGTGCACGCACAAACACATGCACACACTCAAACTGACGTACGGGCACTTCTGTCTTGGAGTGAGCGTGCGTGCAGAACTGAAGGTAATTAGACAGTTCACCTGCCTATTCCAGCCCTTAGAACAATATGCTCAGATGTTATGTGGTCTCAGTGTACACACACACCACACACACACACACGCACATTTCCTGACAAGTGTACACAAAGACACATGCAAAACACTTGTAGTCACACACTTTATTAATCAATAAACACACAAATTGCCTCAATGATCTCACACATAAATCATAACAAATGATTGGTTGTTCATGTAACAGCCATCCGGTAAAGAACACTTTAATTGAAATCTTTATAGATGTATATGCCTCTACAATATCAGTTCAAATAACTTCTACATGCTCCTACAGGACCTAAAACTCGCTCTTTTCATTTACCAGCCTACATTATGTGCAACAATGCAAAGGCAACTCTGCCATCTAGTGGGCAAATAACAGTTACGTAATTCCATCGTTTACAACTGTGATCCAGGTGGAGTTAGTGGAGATGCAGGTGTTTGTTCCAGCACTAACCACAGGGCCGTCCTACCTGATGATTGGTGGGAATCATCCGGTTTCCCAGATCTCAGTAAGTCCTTGATCAGTGAGGTAGGATTAAAACGGTCAGTCCAACTAATTTCAAGGTCCAACTTCAATTTGCCGGCCATAGAAATTACTATGCATTTCATTCCTACCCAGTTGTCCTTTTCTGACTGTATTTGACAGGGACTGTTCTGTTTTATAAGACATTTAAAAATGAATTTAATAATTGTTAAACTAAACTACCACAAGTTCACCCAGCACAGTCAGAAAAGGACTGCCCATCCCTCAGCCTGGATCCTCTCTAGGTTTCTTCCTAAATTGGACCCATCAAGGAGTTTTTCCTAGCCGCCGTGTATCAACTTGTACTCAACCTGTTGTGTGCTGTGTCGGATTTAGGCTGGGTGTTTGTAAAAGCACTTTGTGACAACTTTGTTGTAAAAAGGGCTACATTCGAAAAAATTGATTGACTGATGAATACCTGGGCCAAAAAACTATTGGGACATGTAGGCACTCTAATAATGTATTAGGCAACCAACAAAGCTTTTCTATTTTTTGAATATACCGAATGAGATGAGGTACTGGACATAATTACCTAATCTTAACCTGATTGGTTGATGGTCTAAACACCAGCTACTTGCCTCAGTCTTTGATTTGAATAGAAAAACAACCTTGTCACATGGTGTAATTTCTTTTAATCAGCTCACAGAAACCCAAAAGCTAGAATGTTCCAAAATGTTTTGTGGAAACGTGTAATTTAGTCCGAAATCATTCCGTAACATATCAAACGTATTATCTAGCTGTACGCCCATCAGGTGCTGTTTCCTGTGCATCGTGTTCCTCTTTCCTGATTGGCCCAAGCGTGTTTGTTTCTACTCCACTGACATACGCATCAAATGAACTTATGTACTTTTCGTTTGTGAGCATTTAATAGATTCCCATGCATTTAACTATTGGGCTTGTAATACCATGCTTTTATTTTAATGTGGGCACACACACTACTTGCAGTATCTGCAACATTAGTAGGAACAAAGTTTTATTTATTCAAATCCTTTGAACTTGAGACAAACTTTGAAAAAACAGAAGCAAAATGTAATTGATGTCACCCATACAATGTAGATCATGGTTAAATACATTTGTCGTTACTGCTAAATGGGTGAGAACCCATCATAGGTTGATGGGTCAAATATCACCGAACAGGAAGTTGAATAATTATTCACTAGTAGCAATTATACCAACCCTGAGGTAAACAGAAATGTTTAATACACTCATGGTTTACAACATGCTAGGCTTTCCTTTAACAAAACCGTGTTACATCACTGATAATGGGAATCCAGGTGTGTAGTTATAGCACTACCCCACTTCCTTCTTGGTGAGGAAGTCCTGGAGGAAGTGAGACGCACATTTAATCCTAACACGCAGTTCTCTGGTCAAAAAGAAATTATGACAACATCTGACATGACAAGCACGTTTCACATGACAAGCACGTTTCCACCCAATGAGAAAGCCTAAAGTGCCTAGTCAAGTTCCCCAAATGTTAAGCTTTTTCTGAAAAGTGATGTTAGGAATATGTACAGTCATAATGATGCATATTGAAACTACAAACACCAACATCACATTGAAAAAAACCTTTAATGGCTCAAAAGCATTGACACAATACAAGTATAACAGCAAAAAAGGCACAAATTAACAAGATTATGATGTGGTCAACATCAAACACTGGACCAGCCAAAAAAATAAACCATCACGGAAGACCACTTTAATTAGCAGACAAAGTGGCAGTTTGAGCAGAACAAATTGACTAGGTTTTTACAAGTGGATCAGTTAAAGGTCAAGGCTTCAGAAACATTTGCGGTGGACGATGGAAGGGCCAGACTCATCGTATTCCTGCTTGGAGATCCACATCTGCTGGAAGGTGGAGAGAGAAGCCAGGATGGACCCTCCAATCCAAACAGAGTACTTTCTTTCAGGAGGAGCAATAATCTAGGAGATGAGACATAAGAATGTAAGAAACTGGAGTGTAAACAGTTTTGGTACAGGACAGACAGACATTATACTCAGATTCCATAACAGATATTAGGGCAACAAAGCAATATAACTAGTTATTGGACACCTAAGAAAACTGAAATAAAATTACACCCACCTTGATCTTCATGGTAGGGGGCGCTAGAGCACTGATTTCCTTCTGCATTCTATCAGCAATGCCAGGAAACATAGTGGTACCACCAGAGAGGACAGTGTTTGCATACAAGTCCTTCCTGATGTCCACATCACACTTCATGATGGAATTGTAGGTAGTCTCGTGAATACCAGCACTTTCCATTCCTAGAACCGAAAATAAATACGTGTCAACAAAATTAAGGCCATTAAAAAAAATGTACTAAAGGAAGTAAATCCCAATCTATGAAACACAGAGCATGGCGGATGGACAATACCTGCATATTACTAAAAATAACAAATTAGACGAGCACATAACATACAGCAAAGTTGAAATTCCCATGCAACACAGGAAAGCCTCTCACCAATAAAGGATGGCTGGAACATGGTCTCTGGGCACCGGAAGCGCTCGTTGCCAATAGTGATGACCTGTCCATCAGGTAGTTCGTAGCTTTTCTCTATAGCAGAACTAGAAGCGCAGGTCTGCATCTCCTGCTCAAAGTCCAGCGCCACATAGCTCAGCTTCTCCTTGATGTCGCGCACAATCTCCCTCTCAGCCGTGGTGGTGAAACTGTAGCCACGCTCTGTCATGATCTTCATGAGGTAGTCAGTGAGGTCCCGTCCAGCTAGGTCCAGACGCAAGATGGCGTGGGGTAGAGCGTAGCCCTCATAGATTGGCACAGTGTGGCTAACGCCGTCACCGGAATCCATCACGATTCCCGTTGTGCGGCCAGACGCGTACAGACTCAGCACAGCCTGGATGGCTACATACATGGCCGGGCTGTTGAAGGTCTCAAACATGATCTAGTAGAATAACACAAGGAGTTAGTGCTTCCTAAAATCAAACTACCACTATATATAAAAGCCTGTTCAATCAATATCTGCCAAAAAACATCAAAGAGCCAGGATGGGACACCAGAGAAAACTGGAAACTAGCAGTCATTCAAAGCCCCATTTACTATTGCTGTGTGTATTGCTTGTTCCATTACCTGGGTCATCTTCTCACGGTTGGCTTTAGGATTTAGAGGGGCCTCCGTAAGCAGGACAGGGTGCTCCTCAGGGGCCACACGCAGCTCATTATAGAAGGTGTGATGCCAGATCTTCTCCATGTCATCCCAGTTGGTAACTATGCCGTGCTCAATGGGGTATTTCAGTGTCAGAATACCCCTTTTGCTCTGGGCCTCGTCTCCCACATAGCTGTCTTTCTGACCCATGCCCACCATCACACCCTGAGGGAAGAAACACTACAGTCAAGAACAGCCTTCGAATTTAAAGAGAAAAAAAAACACATAGTCCAAAAGTGACCAGATCTGATTTGAAAAAGACACGTCAGGACAGGGCTCCTGTCAGTAAATATACAGTTACTATTGAGAAAATCTGAAAACATTAAGTTCCAGCTTGCACCAATCCTTTCGAACGCATTAAATGGTCCAACTACTATTACCACAACACTCGAAAGAGGGTCAAGTGTCTAAGTGCATTAGTTTTATCTACAAATACAAAATCAGTTAATGAAACCATATACTGGGTCCTTCCTTATATCCAGTTTGAGGAACTGCTATTCAGCTAAAGAGCACCTACAAACCCAGAAAGGTTACTAATGACTAGGCTAAAACGCCAGTGCCTAAAAGGTAAAAAAAAATATCAAACCTGATGCCTGGGTCTTCCAACTATAGAGGGGAAAACAGCACGGGGAGCGTCATCTCCTGCAAAACCAGCCTTGCACATGCCGGAGCCATTGTCGACCACCAATGCAGCAATATCCTCCTCACCCATTCTGAAACAAATGCGTCAATACATAGTGACTCAGTTATGCGCTGATACTAGTCGGATTACGGTTTATTCAGGAGCATTAACGAGCAGTTAGAGTGAATGTACAAAAAAGAAAATTATACGACATTTCATAAAACACAACAGTAACATGTATCGCTTGGAATCATAGCATTTTACACTAACGGCTAATTGATTATGGTTAATTTAACTCGGTAATCAGTCGTATGGCGTTCGCTCACCTGTCAGGTACTGCAGGACGTACTACTTCAAGGATGAGACAGTAATATTGTAGACTTTTAGGTGTGTGAAGCCTCACTAATCTGACAACGGAAAGAGATGCCCTTTTCTACCCAACCAACGCATCAAACCCAACCAATCACGGTTCACCTGATCGCACCTGCTCACCCCAAATATGGGCATTGCTAGAAACCAAGACACGGGATTGGATGTTCGGAGTTCATATGTTAATTGAATATGATTAACATTTAGAAAGGTTCCCACAAATTCGATAACAAAAAAAGCATATGTAAATCTAACCAGCCATTCTGCCCTATAACCGGTTGTTTTGTTCCCCTCTACTAAATTGCCAACGAAAACACGGAACGAAAGCAATTCATTCATTCGTTCACTTCTGAATAATAAAACGAGCAATAAATACATATGGAGAAATCCCTGTTTACAACCCAGAATGTTTTTTTTTTAAATCTTTTTCCACTGATTAAATGACGCATATGTCAATCAAATCCTATGTATCACGTTCAGAAAATGTTTCAACTCCAATAGAAAGAATGTAGGCTACAAATAATTCGTTCACGTACAATCTTTTTCTTTTTTTAGACAAGAATTAAGATTTTTTATAGAAACAGGAATGTATAGTCATTATTAAACATTTATGATGTTGCATGTAGGCAAATATCTGGAAACATTTTTAGTAATGTGTTTACAATTAATTAAAAACCTATAGGCCTACTGTTGAAAGTATTTGAAATAATATAATTCTGACACATTATACAGGATATCTGGCTTTCTACAACGAATGAGCTCATACAGTTAATTTGTAAAAAGTGTATTTGTCAATCTTATGGGCATTTTTCAAAACATTACTTTTTACGAGCTATTTAAAAATAATTTTAGTGTTCAGTGTCCAGTGTCCAGTTATTCGGATAAATGAAGTCTACTCTGATGCCAATATGAAATAATGTGAAGTAGGGGCAAACAGCATCCTTTTTGTAACAACATTTGCTAAATACCACCACTTCAACACAGCGAGTGTTGGGAAACATTCATGAAGTATATTTCCAGATAGGAAAAAGCATCAAACACATACACAAAAGACAACGATGAACACTGAATGAGCAGGCAGCAGGAGAGACTATACACACATAATGACAGATTGGAACCTAGGGGAGAAACGGGGTAGAAGAAGGCTGGTGATGCCAGGAGGGGGCGCTATAGTGTAGGTGGAGACTAGATTCAGACAATGCCAGTTACAATTGCCGTATTTGAAACAGAAGGAAGACAGCACAGAGGCAGAAGTAACAGAGGCTTATCAGGACTTTAATAAAAATACCATTTCATTTGAGAACATGTTTAGATAGACCATCCAAATGCCATCTGTAGATGCTCAAATTACTCTCAGTAATATTACAGACTCATTTTGCTTAACATTCACCTGCTGTATTTAGTCATTCTCTTCATTCTCATTTAAATATATTCTTATACTTCTATGTTTTCATTCCTGCAGCTTAGACGTTTGATTCTCCTGAAAGGTCAAGTTTTATTAGTGGGATAAAATATTGATTTTATACCAGCAGGGAATTTCTATAGTGTTTTAGGAGTCAGCAAGAACAGTTTAAAAACTGAGTTCATGTGGTTTTACATACAAAAAATCCTGTTGCTATTTTTACTCCAGTCAGAGAATCCTGACTTTTGGTTAAATACTTTATTTTATTTTTCAGATATGAATTAGTTAAGGAATTCCAGTGTCTTACGTCTGTGATATTTTCATAGTTTTTTGGTTTTCTTTGAATAGTTGAGAAGTATAGCTTCGATACATCCATGCTTATGTATCTCGTGCGGAAAGTTCATCTACTTTGATCTATTTATAAAAAAGCTGCAAAAGCTGTTACTATGGTTTCTCTGTTGGCAGGATCTCAGGTTCGAATGAGTCTTACTTTTCATCTTGCTAGGATAGTGGGTTAAACTTCAGTTGTTTGTGAAAAAATGCTGGAAAAACATGTTGCTATGGTTACTGCTGTTGTAATATCTTGAGTTATGTAAAATAGATTTTTGCATATGTGACTGTATCAGATTTGTGTCATATTTGAGTAGACAAACTGTTGGACAAACTGTTTGTTTATCTCATTTGCAATGTGTTCCAAATTGCTGACATTTGAAAAAAGTTCAAATCTGGTTATCCCAACTTAAGAGGATGAGACATATTTGAGGTGTGTCCATATAAATGTGCTCCAAAGTGCTAATCTCAGGCCAAGCTGGTTTATCACAGGTTTAAGTAACAAGCCAGGTGATACACATGCATTTCTGCATGGTATAAATGGTGTGTGCTATTGGTGCACGATACCCTAGCTCACAGGCATTAAATGCTATACGCTACAAATCCAAGCACAAGCGATGCATCTTGTTGTAGCGTCGTTTTATGCTATCGGTAAGTTATACATTTCTAGCCGGCACCAGAAACAGACAGATGCACTAAAATAACTTTCTAATCCAATTTCAATACACCAAAATTGTCAATAAGCATTAATTAGAGAGATGCACCCTGCACAGAAGGAAATGCAGAAGGAAATGTTTGTTATTGCATTTGAAGCTTCTGATAAGGCAAGAAAAATCGAAGTTGATGCAACCATAACATGTTTACCCATTGCTGTCGAAACGGAGGAGGACAACATGTGCTTCTTTTTAACATCTAACCGTTGTTAACTGACATCATATTTGCTTTGTTCAATCTCTGGTTCTAGTGAAGCAAAGGCCATTAACGGCTCCAATAAAAATTCATTATACATGCAACATTTCCAAGTGGCGTTTTTTTCTACCAGAGGGCAATTTAATATTGGGATTGCATAACCAGTTAGATCTATCATAACTTGGAACATCTTCATTTTTTTTCTGTCTTCAGTGAGCACTCAGAGACGCAGCTGAATAGAGCCATTATTTTTCTCTCTGTCTGACAGTTTACAGATTATATGGTTATATAGGCTCAGTCTGTTAAGCTCCTTGTGATAAACAGTGAACAGTGAAATTCTGAACGTATTTGTTTAACCAGATTTGCCTCATAGTCAGCATGATAACTATGCTGTTTCAAATTGTATAACCTACCAACTTAAATTAGCATGGAGTATGGAGCTGTGCGTAGTTTCAGTGTGTAGCTGTAGAGGACAGTGAATTGTGTAGGTAAAGGTCAAGTAAACAGAAATTGTTTGCTCCTGCTTCTCTGATGTTTGTAGATGTTCATCTCCTCGCTTTTTCAGTGTAGCCCCCCCCAAAATCCCCAATGTCTCTCTCAGGCACTATTCTGATTGTTACACAGGTTACACAATTCGACCACTAGAGGGGGCTATCGGTCAACCAACCAATCTTTTGATTGAATTAGAAATCCATAGAATGTAACTTTTTTGACTAAGCTAATAATATCCCACAAAATAATAAGAGATTGTGCTTTTATCATGTCGCGTTTTTTTTTTTTTTTTTACACACATCCATGCCTATTCTGTCTGATGTTATTGAACAGGGGAGCAGGAAGAAATACTTACCAACTATTATTTACCCATACTATTTAGTGGAAGGGGTTGCAATAATATATGACCGTTATTACACCCTGTGCACTGTCAGAACTATAGAACGATCTAGGCGTATATACAGTAGCGCCTTAGAAGTCATAATATTGTATTCAAGATTTTTGCCCAATTTCAAATGAACCACTGAACATTACAACCTGCTCTCGTGTATATTTCAGACGGTTTAGCAGTTGCAAGCGATCTGATAATGATTCCCCTTGGACCTGATAGGTGTAATATTCATTATATTACTTGCACTAATCAAATCCTCATGGATCTCCACAAGTGCGTAGTTTGTAGGTGTGAAAAATTATTTAGACGGAATGTTATCAGAGTTTCAACCTAATTTCAGGTTTAATGAACCCTAAGTAAACAAATAAGACATGTATATGAAGAATATGACCACAATGTGAACATATATCTGGAATTCAATAGAATCAGACAGGAAATGTAACCGTTTAATACTTGCCTAATGAGACATGCTAAACCTGAGGGACCACTATCAATTAGTGTGTGAAGCAGTGAACAGAAGTAAAACCGCATAATAAATGTTGCATCTGGAAACAACTCATAGAGAGACTAATAGGGGTTGTTGCTTGTTTTAATCTCTAATCTGATGAGGGGAAAAATCGGTTGTCCCTTAAGGAAGGCACTTAACCCTAATTGCTGAAGTAAGTCGCTGCAGAGAGGAGATGAGTACCTGCTTAATGACTAAATAGTGCAAATTGCATGCATCTCCCACAGCGCCCTCTATTGGATTGTTACACCACAGCCACATGCCTGACCTAGCGTGTTTGACTGACTGACTAATTGACTAAATCCCATTGGATTACATACAGTGGGTATGTGGCACACCATGGCATAAGCTCTTTTATGAACCATTGCCAAGGAGAGGAATGTGTGATGCTTGCGCCACAACTACTCTGAGACAGAGGCAGCGTTGGAAATGGCAACCTGTTTCACTAGCTAGTCTGCTTACTTTTTTAACAGGGCATGAAAAGCTGCAATTAAACCAAAAATGGTGCCCTGTGTCTGAAGAATACATTGTATTTAGCAAGTTGAAACATCTATTGTAAGACATTCAGATAGAAATACATAGCAGTCTTGTTAAAAAGATTTTCCATTGACCTAATATTTTCTAATACCTTCTGCAAACCCTAATGGAAATTTGTAGCCATTATTGGTTAATTACTAGCTTTCATCTTCGATTACCTCTGAGAGACTTAAGGAAGTACGGTAACCTTTCTGCGGTGGTCTAGTTGTGCTACGACAATCCCTCTGTTCTATGTGTTTTCTTCCAGGGCAAAGGCACGGACAGTGTTGATCAGAGAAACGCAAAGAAACAGTTCACATCCGGTGCTGTGATGCCCACCAAATGCCAATCAACTGAGGCAAATAACCTCATGAAGGTTTCAGATTAATTACCCCAAAAAATTAATGAATTGTGCTTCGCTCAACTTGTAGACAATTTTGTGAGCTCTGACTTGCCAGGTTTGCAATGACAGACACGTTTTATGACTTCTCCTTAGGGCAACCAGAAATCTTAGTGAATGGGACCGCTAATGCTCTTATGAAGGTGAAGGTGAAGCCTAGCGTGTGACCTGAGGAAGGTCACGGGTCATGCCTCCTGTGATTTTTTTATTCTCTTTCCAAGAAAAGGCATCAGGTTTGTCTTTTTTAAATGATATATATTAATTATAATAATAATACTCAATGTACTCAATTTCCAATAACTAATGAGGCTAAAATATTTGTAGTGTGATACGCATCAATAATATATACATATATGTATACATATTTTTGTGTTTTAAGGTTAATGACTGTCAAATTGGATTATACAAAATATCCGGTAGTTGCATATTGGATGGTAGACCAATCTAGTTAATTTACCAAGTCTCCTCAAACCAATGTGCATGTCTCAAGGTGTGCCCGTCCACAAAAGAAAACAAAAGTGAAGATAAAAAAGAAGTGAAACCGGGTTTAGGAGGTTATTCAAAACTCCCTGTGCGCACAAGGAAAATCGTATTTGCATTAGGGAAGTCTGGAGTTTCAGATGGGGACCATTAAACCACACATTATCCTCACTCTTCACTCTTCGACATTTTCCAATGAAGCTCGCCAGAAGATCATTGCCAGAATTATACTAAGGCTGAATGGGTTTGCCAGTATATAAGGGCCGAACTATATGATTCGAGAGGCAATCGAAAAGGACTTGAAGCTGGGAAATGAGTGTCCGTGCGAGTGAAAGAGTTAACATAAAACAGCGGTTCCGAAGCATATCGTTTGATAAAGGCCAGTTGTTGGGTGAGATGAGAACAGAATGAAGGAATTGGAAAATGGTAAAGAGAGAGAGAGGGAATGAGAGGTGGATTTAGTGCTATGTGACGTCAGCTGCTTTCTGGATTGAGGTACTCTGTCCTGCTGATTTTAATCCGGCTGATTAGGGGCCGGAGAGCAAGTCCCTTTGCAAAACCTCCTGGAGAGAAGCCATCTGGGCGAGAGTGAAGCCATCAAAGTAGAAGTTACTGAGGGAAATCAAGCATTCTGATTGAGGGAAATTGTTCTAGAGTGGACATTTTGTGCCTGGTGAGAAGAAAAGGGCAAGTCTCCCCTTTACCCTCCCCCTCGCTCGTCCTTAAGGGTTTCTACTCGAGACATCGGCGCGTGTGGACAAAAGAACGACAATGCCCACGAACGGAATTAACAAAGCCTTGAAGCTGCAGTTTGGCCTCATCAACCACGAGAGTCGTTACCTGACGGCCGAGGCATTCGGATTCAAGGTGAATGCCTCGGCGTCTAGCATGAAGAAGAAGCAGATCTGGACTCTGGAGCAGGAAGACCAGGAGAGCCAGGTGGTGTTCCTTCGCAGCCACCTGGGCCGTTATCTCGCCTCTGACAAGGATGGTAAGGTGAGCTGCGGAGCCGAGCATCCCAAATCGCCAGACTGCCGCTTCCTTATCGTGGCCCAGTCGGACGGCCGTTGGGCTTTACAGTCGGAGCCGTACCTGCGCTACTTTGGAGGCTCGGCCGACTACCTGTCCTGCTTTTCTCAAGTCATCGGAGACGACGAACTGTGGGCCGTCCACCTTGCCCTGCACCCACAGGCCAACTTGCTCAGCGTTGCTCGCAAGCGCTATGCCCACCTGTTTGCCAAGGAAGGAGAGATTTCGGTGGACAGCAACATTCCGTGGGGCGTGGATTCCCTCGTCACTCTGGTCTACTTGGATGGGAAGTACTGCCTGAAGACGTGCGACAGTCGCTTCCTCAGCAACGATGGGAAGCTGGTCAAGGAGAACACCCGCGCCACCAGCTTCACCCTGGAGCTTAAATCGGGCAAGCTGGCTTTTAAGGACTGCGTTGGGAAGTACCTGACGCCCATGGGTCCAACTGGCACACTGCGCTCCGGCAGGTGCTCCAAGCCTGGGAAGGATGAACTGTTTGATTTAGAGGAGAGTCACCCGCAAGTGGTTTTTCAGGCATCCAACAAAAGATATGTCTCGGTCAGGCAAGGTAATTATCACTTGTGAATCAAGCACATTCTTCTGAGTGGGAAATGTACCGGGTGAGTTAATATTTTCACTGAAGACTCACTGTAATTCACTTGGTATTATTACTTGGTATTATTTGAGTAAATTAACAGCAAGATCTTACAGTCATGTAAGATTCATGTCACATAACCATAATTTGAACGTGGGAGTTAAAAATCTATAGGTGAGGCTAAAGCAAATGTCCAAATGTTAAGAATATTAGTTAATATAGGTAAAGTGAAACTTAACAAAAACAATGCGATACTTTGTAAAGAACTCTTCCCACCTGGACATGCGTCTAATGTAGACGTCCATCTGCAGTGATCTTCCTCCAGCTTAACCAGCTTAACCCCATCAGGTTCTCTGTGTGGTTCATAGGCGAGTGGGGACTGATCTGAGCACATATGTTGTATGTGCAAATACACTTTCCATTCTCGATTTGATGAAAAAGAGAGGCAAGGGCTAACTTGGGAAAAACAATATATGGCTACCGTGAAAAAACACGGATCGGCGACAACGACAATAAACGAGGTTTGCACTTCATGATGTAGCAACACCCCAAAGATCATTCAACGCAAAATCCAAAGAGCACAGAATAAAACGATAAGTGTAGAAGAGAATCTCAGCCTCATTCTCATGCTGGCCTGTAAAACTGAGTCAGCTTAAGGCGGGATTGGCCCAGAATAATTAGCATTAGCATTGCTCGGTTCCCATTTATTTAACGGCAACTTTAAGCGAATTACATTCTCAGGCCACGAGAGACATTGTCGCTGAGTCAGACCTGTAACGGTAAAGTGAAGGTGACATGTCGTCACACCGTGTTTCCTGGTATCCAGGTTGTATTCCCAAACTCATCCCTGGACCTACTCATCGTCTTCTCATTTAACGCACACCCATTAGCTAATTAGCACACGCATATATATTTCTCCTCTGCTTCATAATTAGAAGAATGTTTTATGGAACCGCCGCATCCTCAAATTCATGGTCAGCAAGTTGCGCTTCAGACAGCAGCGTGTTGGATGCAGGAGAAAGTGCCAAGAGTAATGCCCTGAGTGACTTTGACAAGGGCGACAAGTGTTTTAGCATCTCTGAAACAGCCAGACGTGCGATCAGCAGTGGTGTGTACTTCCTGTCAGGGTTCCGTGGAGGGACATACCCCAGGAGTGTTGGGCGCCCAAGGATCATTAATGCGCGAGATGCAACGGATGATATCCCGTCTTGTCCGACCTGAAAGAATGTCTACTGTGACACAAGTCATGAATCAATTGTGTTATGTTTATGGGAAGAATGTGTCACAACACAGTGCATAGCACCCTGCTGTGTGCGGTCAGAGTGCCCATGATGTCCAACCAACCAAGGGCACTTGAACTGGACACTAATGTGCTGGACCAACAAGTCTGATCCACTGGGCCTCCACCTCGCAACTTACAAGTCTCAAAGGTTCTGCTGCTAATTTTTTGGTGCCAGATATCACAGGACACCTTCAGGCATCTTGTAGAGTCCCTGTCTCAGCAGGTCAGGTTTGTTTTGGTGGCTCCTGTAGGAACAGCAACAAATTAGGCAGGTGGCTTTAAAGTCTTGGCTCATCAGCGTATACAGTGCAACAGTATTTCTGTAAAAAACATTATTATTATGAAGGTGTATGGCCTGATTGACAAAGTCACATTGTGTGTTACCCAGATGCCTTTGCCCTCATTAGCAGTCTTGAGCTTCACTGTTTTTGTGTCCTGGATTTTTGATTCGTGTGGAGTAACAAAATTAATGTATTTAGAATTGTGAAATCTAAATAAATAGGACCAATGGAGAAAATATTTGAGTATAAACCAGACCAGGTTTATCCACCTCCATTTCGAAAAGTTACAATTATATGTGAGCTTTGTGAGCTTCAGAATTGCTCAACTTTTTTTTCCTTCTGTTTACCATTTTTCATTTTATTACTTAGAACATTGCATTACATTCTAAAACAATAGAGTAAATGTCAATTTTGTCATGATGTTGTAATCAACCGGACCTTTCTGAATAATGGCTAATAGCTAATGGCTAAACTAAAAGACCTGTACTTGGTGTGTAATGGGAAAGAATGGGAAACATTTTCACATTTGCATTTGTCCCTTTAAGAATTTGTTTGGGTCCATTGCAGATAAACAACTGGCAGGTAAATCCATTCAGGGTAGACACTGTACTTAGATGGGGGTGTATTTACGTAAAGTTCCTTGCAGGGATTAGCTTGGGTCTTCGATACTTAAGAGAGGATCTTGTGAACAGGATATACCTGTGCTGCGCTGCATAGATACACAACGATTGCATTTGATGTGAACGACGCCTTCATGAGTCAAATGTGAATCTTGAACACAATAAAACGTGCATCACTGTTGGGTATAGGTATGCGTAAAAGAAAAACCTTTGTCAACGGATGTGCATTCAACAAAAACGTACTGCAAAACACAGAGATGTGACCCTGTAAAAAAGGAGGAAATATGTCTGTTAGCTCCTCTCTCCAGTCAGTCATTGAGCACCATTACGGGGATCATTGGGGCTGGTTAATGGGCTTTGTCATTTCCACTGCATGTCCCGTAGAAGAGATTAGGAAAGCAGACGTGTTCTGCTGGTTGGTGTCACTTCAAACACAAGGCGTTTCTTAAGATTGCTGCAGTTCTATTGTAGTTGAAGATTTACAACTGCAGGGAGAGTGAGTTGTGTTTCCCAAAAGAGTATTAGGCTGTGGCGTGTAGTGGTGTCACAAAGGTGTCACAAAGGTGTCACAAAGGTGTCACAAAGGTGTCACAAAGGTGTCACAAAGGTGTCACAAAGGTGTCACAAGGTGTCACAAAGGTGTCACCAGGTGTCACAAGTGCATGGTGTACATTTACAAATTACTATAACAAAAAGAGCACTGAACATGAGACAAATTTATGGTAGGCTTTCGCCAAACAAAGACCAACAAGACACACTAAGAAATGAGAAACTCTAAGGTTAGTGATTAGGGAAACAAGAGTGCTATAAACAAATGAAACATGTGTTCATGTGCCAAATCAGGGAGAGAGGGCGTTGGATTTCACGGGCACGGCCATCCTGCCATGCCACGACTTGACAAGAGGTAGTCAGTTTGTTTGTCTGAACACGCAGTCGTGGAACACCTTCAATCGGATGGCACGAATTGTCCAGAGGGTTTGTTAACCCATATTCGTTATTAGCTCTGGTGCCTTGGGCTTTTCCAGCGAAAGTAGAGTGTAGGTAGAGAGATTGTGAATGCCCTGTGTGACCTAGACACCTTGAGAAATGCCGGAAAGATTCTAAAATTGTGAAGAGATATTCACAATCTGGTATCTTCACAGTTTCTACTCATTTTGCTTAAAGGTCAAACAACGACCTATAGGGTTATACAGTTAAGATTTCTTCCTGCCAAAGCTTGGATTGCCTAATGCAGGTGTTCTGAACAAAATTTGTGACCCACAAAGTTTTGAATCAGGCATATAAAAATTTTATTATATGTATTTTATTCTTTTGGGGTAGCAGCTTTAGCAGCTGGGCATATCTGGGTTGTTTCACTATTTCTTCCTTGTAGAAACTCTCATGTTCTGTTGGATGGGAAGCATTGCTGTAATCTTCAGGTCTTCTCAAGAGTTGTTCAACCGTACTATTAAGGTCTGCTTTGGCTGGGCAACTCAAGGACATTCACAAACTCAAGGACACTCACAGCCAATCCGCCGATTTCCTGGCTGTGTTGGTTTTGTTTCGAAAGATGAATCATCGACCCAGAGATCCTATGTGCTCTGGATCAGGGTTTTCTTCCAAGACCTTTCTGTATTTTTCTTTGTTCGTACTTCCCCATATCCTGATCGGTCTTCCGGTCCTTGCTGCTGAATAGCGTCCAGATAAAATCATCCTGCCATTACCATGCTATTCACCGTTGGCATGATCGCAACCCGGGGATGAGTGGTGCCTTGTTGTTGACGGTCATAGTGCCTGGCGTTTTGGCCTAATAGATCGATTCTGACCTCATTTTCCTCATCTCATATGACATATGATGAAATGGCATCCATCTAGCCACTCTACCATTAATGTTTAATTGACGTGTAGTGCTGCAGAGCTGATTGTCCTCCAAGCACACTCTCTCATCAATCAATCAAATCCATTTCATAAAGCCCTTTCTACATCAGCTGTTGTCACAAAGTGCTCTTATGGGGACACAGCATTAAAACCCCCAAAATCAAACTTCGACTAAAGTGTGTGCAAGCGTGAGTGCTGTTGCTAGGACGAACTGCCTAGTAGAGTCGAAAATTAGAAAGAAACCCTGAGAGGATTCTTGTTCTGTCTGTGCCAAGTGCAGACTATATGACCTTTAAACCACAACAGTGTTGTGATCAGAAGGGAAGCATGTCAATAAATCCTGGGCTGTGACCCAAGAATCCAAGTTCCCTGCATAAACAGGACAGGGATGATCAGGTTCGGTGTGGCCAGTGTTGGCAGGAATAATCAGACTGCAACTCGTTAATTTGATTGGGCGGTCGGCCGGCTGAATACAATTGGTGGTTTAACATTTCTTAACGATCCTCACTGTACTGCCTTAATATAATTATATTTGAGGTCCACTGACAGTTCCTTGGAATTTATGGCTTGGGTTAGGCTCAGACGTGCACTATGAAATGTGGAACCTAATACAGTCAGTTGTAGCTCTTTCTAAATCATGTACATTAAACCGTACCTGCAAGAATGATTAAAGGACTGATGATACATCTCTGCTTAATTTGGAGTTGCAAGATAAAGGGTCTGAAAATGTATTTCCACAACAAAACGTGAAGATGGTGAACATTGCAGATTGTCTGATTGGTGTTGAAGATGATTTCAACGTGTTAGTTAAAATCGGAGCACATAATGCCATTTAAAGATCTAAATCTAACGTTTAAAATAGGATTGGACCTGCTAACAACAATTGCTTCAGACAAAGAAATACCAACACTAAATATAACCCAGAAGACCCAATGCTTCTTGTAACAGTTGCTGTTAACATATTCTATCCAGTTTGAAACTTTAGATCAAGGGAAACCATCGCATGATATCTCTTTTGTTCTCTCTGAAATTTCAAATGTTCAAATTGGTGTTCACTTAAAAAAAGAAAGACACACTTGTGTTTACTGCAAAATCCTTTTGACTACCGTACGCACTAATTAATACTCCCTGGTGTGGCCACTCCCCTTCTCATTCGTTGTGGCCACTCCCCTTCTCATTCGGTGTGACCACTCCCCTTCTCATTCGGTGTGGCCACTCCCTTTATCATTTGGTGTGGCCACTCCCCTTCTCAATCGGTGTGGCCACTCCCCTTCTCATTCGGTGTGGCCACTCCCCTTCTCAATCGGTGTGGCCACTCCCCTTCTCATTCGGTTTGGCCACTCCCCTTCTCATTAGGTGTGGCCACTCCCCTTCTCATTCTATGTGGCCACTCCCATTCTCATTTGGTGTGGCCACTCCCCTTCTCAATCGGTGTGGCCACTCCTCTTCTCAATCGGTGTGGCCACTCCCCTTCTCATTCGTGTGGCCACTCCCCTTCTCATTCGGTGTGGCCACTCCCCTTATTATTTTAGGAACCAGGCAGGAACCATAAAGCTGCTTAGGGGGCCCTGCGGTTTGCATTTTACCACAGAGAGAATTACAGAAGGCGAATTACCAGGATAGTTGGAGGAGGGTGTGTTGGGGATTAACATGCTAACAGGCTTTAGGGAAATGTTGAGCTATTTCTGTACAATCTAAATTGAACTCAAGCAGGCAAAATCTGTTACATACATTGTGAAGCAGTTTTTGTTCACACCAGTGAGATGTTGATATTTTACTTGTGATGTTTTGAGAAACACTACATGCAGTAGACCATGAATCGACAATGGGTTCACTGTTTTGAGTGTGAATTCGGGATTTGGCACAAAGGTCTAAATTAAAGGAACATTTTGTTGATGAGAAAGTAGGCTTTTTGTTTGCACACTGAACACACAAACAACTACTCACATTTGACACTATTGGCTCTGATACGAATGACCACGGTGGACATCCTGTACTATAACTAGACATTGTTTTTTTTGTACAACTGAATATCAAGATATTGCTTTTTTGCACAATTCGATACCTGAACTTGGACACTGCGCTTTCTTTTTCTGATCACACACCTAGACACTGCTACTTTGCACTATTCAGATATATATTATACATTCTATTTTTGTGTGTTCTACTCTGTTTACACTGTTTTGTGTACGCCTTAAATAGTGTGTTCTAATGCAGCAGCTGGTGGTCAGAAAAAAATCATTGTGTGTGCAAAGAGACTTGGCGAATAAACCTGATTCGACACCCCAAACGATACAATGCATGTGCGCTGGTTCATCTGTCAGATGTCTACTGCACATATTCATTTGATTATCTTGGATCACAGTGGAAGTGTCATAACCAGGTATCTCCTCGGGACGCGTGTAATCTGCTCTGGTGTAAAGAAGACTCACCTAGATAGATAAACCGGCAGGATAAGAACCGAGATAGATAAACCTGCCTGGATAAGGCGTGCCAACGACAGTTTCATCTGGGAAACAGGATGCCCAGTGGTACGGAGGTGCCAAGGTCGCCCCCAGCCCGACGGGGTGTGTGGTACGGGGTGTTCATCGGGACGTGCAACATTTTGAAACATTATGCAGCAGAAAAACAAAAGAAGGGATTTTCCAATTGGAATTAGTTCAGATAATCCCCACTGTGTCAGTCTTTCAGTTGAGTCCCTAATGAACGGTGAATTGTTTAACCGTACTGAGATCTGTGGAGTTCTTTGGTTCCAACCAAATGTATTTATAAAGCCTAGTAAACCTCAGACAGAGCCTGTGGAAACCACGGACATGGCCGAACAAGGTGAAAAAACTTCACCGTCTCTCCAGAGATGTTCAATCGGGTTTATGTCTGAGCTTGAGGCTGGGCCACTCAAGGACATTTAAGGAGTTTTCCCAAAGCTACTCCTTTGTTATCTTCGCTCTGTGCTTATGGTCTTTGTTCTGTTTCGAAGATGAACCTTCGCCTCAGTCTGAGGTCCAGAGAGCTGTCGAGCAGGTCTTCACGGATGTCTCTGTACTTTGCTGCATTCATCTTTCTCTTGATCCTGACTGGTCTGGTTTCTGCCACTGAAAATCATCCCCACAGCATGATGCTGCCACCCCAATGCTTCACTGTAGGGATGGTATAGGCTAGGAGATGAGCTGTGCCTCTTTTCCCCCGACATGCTGCTTGGCATTTAGGTTTAAGAGCTTCACCTTTGTTTCATCACAGCAGAGAATCTTGTTTCACATGATCTGAGAGTCTTTTTGACAAACTCCAGACGGGCTGCCGTGTGAAAAAGTCCTCACTCGTGACAGTAATTGCCAGACAGGAAAATAGATTTTTATTTATTGGTCCCTCTGGACTCATTGAATATGTTTATCCTAAAGGCTTACGGTATGTGATCCGTTCCTATGTACCTAACCTTGACCGCTCACTCCATTCAAACAAGCCAAGGATGAACTGCAAAAATAACTCTGTGTGCTTGACCCCGGGTTTTGTGCTGTGTAACTAACAATAGAGGAGAAGAGACAGGAGACTGACAATTCTGTAATGAGCTGTCACGTCGCTGCTGAGCCCCAAGGGCACCGAGAAATTGCCTGTGAGTGTTAATGGCAGCAGACAGGAGATAGTGGCTGGGCATTGTAATCATCATCATTGTAACGTCCTTCCAGCCACAGTGTAATTATCTCAGCTATCCTTTTATTCGCCTCCTGTTGTTGTCACTGGTTTTTGTCGTTTTTTTGTTTGAGCTCTCTTTGGTTTACTTTTTTAGGAGAGCCCTGTATGAAGAGCCCAACTGTCATTGACTCCTGAATAATAGTTATGACAAAGACTGGTTCTCTAAACATTTGAAGATCTTAATGAACGATTTAATCTCTTCCTGGCGCTGCCACCCACGATAGCCCAGCAACTCTCAAAGCTTCTTCCTAGGTTCCAGCATTCAAGGGAGTTTTTGTAAGCCAAGGTTTGAGGCTGTATATTTCAATAATGCCCTTTTCGCACTTGAGTGAAAAGGGCATTATTGAATTAGATTAAACTAAAACTGCCCCGTAACTCTACATCAAGGAGGAACAGTATAATAGACACATTAACATTGAAAGAACAATTCGTGTTTGTCTTTTCTTAGGTGTGAGCATCTCTGCCAACCAGGACGTGGAGACAGACATGGAGACATTCCAGATGGAGATCAACAAGGAGACCCACAAGTGCATGTTCAGGACCAATGGGGGGAACTACTGGACCCTGGTCTCTCACGGGGGGATCCAGTCCACAGCCACTGAAGTGTGAGGAAACGTTACACCTCAACAAACCAGAGGACAACCATAGGAAATCCAGGAGACCATAACCAAACACTTGTGACATTCCTATGACTTTATCTTTTGGTTCGCTCTGTAGTTTGTCATGAGAGTGCTTTTTTAGATCCATTATCAATCACACTCTTTGCTCTTTTTGCAGAGGCGCCATCAAACTGGTCAACTTAATTCGCCACAATTAGTTCTCGAGAGGATGCTATTATAATCAATAAATCCAACAAGTAAATGCGTACATCGACCATGCTAGACCACCTGCCGTCATTTGGTTCTGCACAAAATGTTTACCTACTTTATATTCAGTAGTGTGACAGTCACTACTGATAATTTATTTATTTATTTAATTAGATAAGACTGATTGAGATTAGTCACTCTTTTAAGAGCGTCCTGGCTTGGGTAAGGAGCACCGATTCATTTGAGTTAGGGTTGAATATAAGTACTATAATAAAAAACCTAGAAATCACAGTCATGTTTCAAGATCACAGCAACGTAACATTTTGACAGGCTACGGTATTAGACTCAAAGACATTAATCAATTATTAAAAAACACCCGTGGGGACTAGTTTTTCCAATCTCATTCCATGTTGTAAGGCGTTCCAAGCTGATGGAGCAGAGTACATAAAAGCCGTTTTTGAAATTTTGTTCGGACTTTGGGACAGTACCTACCACATTTCAGAATAATAATATTGGCTTTGTGAATTAAAGTATACCAGAGACTGTGGGTATCGAGGGAAGACCAGCCAACCCCAGAATGTAAAGTAGATGATACAAACAGCATTTTGGCTTCAAAAGAGCAACAAGCCTTATTCTGTGCAATTAAAAGATTTCTACCATTTAAGATATGCCCATTTCCACCTCCAGAAATTAACCTTTATACATATTTCTGGAAATTATCTCACCAATGTGTTATTTAGGAATAACCATTATTCCCTATAACCTATGCCAGGGAGGAAGAGAGTTGTATATTTCTTCCAACAAGATACTTTGTGTTAAAGTGCTTGAATCCAGAATTGTTTTTGTAAGTTCTCTGTTAACCAATATCTAGTAAATATTCTTCGTGTAACATCTGACGTGTTTTCTTAGGGCGATGTCAATCTTCTGAGTAGCCTAAAGACCCTGAAGACTGACAACGGCAGTTACTTGATTGAAATCCCAAAATAGATTTCAGATTTTGAGATTGCTTAACCGTGTACATAACTCACTGAGGTGCTGACATCAATGCTTCCTTCAGCATCCCAAACGAACCAATATTTTGAAATGTTCTATTAGGTTCGTTAAACATGATCAGTGATATATCCAGTAAAAAGGGTGACAGATTGCTGTGTGGCTGATCAATAGTCAGTTTGTGGTAAAAGGCAGGCTTCCTGATTAATATCAGAAACCGGCGTGCCCGCTGTTCAGCGACACGCCTAATGCGTCTTTAAAAAGAAAACAAAAACATAATTGGCAGCATTGGTGATGAATCGAGAAAGACAATAACAGCTGGATACTTTAAAGTTGAAACATAATTAAAATTCAATGCGGCACATTATTGAGGAAGTGAAATTGACCCGTGTCTAATACGGGAGAGGTTACGACCTCTGTCTCTGCCCGCAAGCTAATGTGTCTGATTTTAAGTGATTGTGCTGCTCAGGGCATTCGTTGGATGTTGTTCAGAACGACCTCTCACGGGCTGCTGTCAAAGATTTCAATGTGCTGTTGCTTACTGCTTTCACAATGGCTCCCTTCTGCTTTCTTTTCCTCCTATCCGGACGATAACAGCGAGGACAATACCATGTTTGACATTGAATGGCTTGGGCACCGGGTAGCTCTGAAGGCAAGCAATGGGAAGTACGTGTGCACCAAAAAGAATGGGCAGCTCTCTGCTGCGAGTGATTCTGTAGGTGAGTGCTTTGATAACCATGTCTGTGAACCAGGCACAATAAAGTTTTACAGGCTCGTGAACACTAATGATTCCAAAATATGTTTAAGTGCACCGGTCATGTGACCACGAGGAAAACAATGCTGAGAAATGACGTGCATTATTGAAAAAACACATCTCTCCGCCCGTGTGTTGCAGGAGACGATGAGCTCTTCTTAATGAAGCTCATTAATCGTCCCATGTTGATCCTGCGGGGGGAGAACGGTTTCGTGTGTCACCACAAGAGCTCCAACACGCTGGACGCCAACCGGTCCGTCTACGACATCTTCTCGCTCCTCTTCGACGACGGCGCCTACCACATAAAAAGTCAGTGTGTGTTTACCTGTGTGTGTGTGACTACCTGTGTTTAAGAGCAAATTCCTACAAATTCAATTAAATGTATAGAATCACTGAAATATCAACATTACACATAACCTTTAGAGAACGCAGAACAATCAGAATCAGAAAATCTTTTTACAAACAAATGGAGGGGGTCAGGTTGGATTCGATGATGGCAGTGTAAGAGTTAATCGTCACAGTCTTTAACAGGTTGTACCTTTTAAGCTGCCACAGGCAGTACCTCCTCTGTTGCGCTTTCTTAGTGAGAGAGGTGAGGTTCAGCTCTCTCTTGGGGTCCCGGGCAATGTTGGGTGTTGCCCAGGTAGCGAAAGGACTCCACTGGGGATCCACCCAGGACAATGGGACAAAGGGCGTATATAAATACGTATATTCCGTTTTAGCACCTCAGGTCACAATCACACCGTATGTGATCATGAGTTAAAGCAAGATTATTCAGATTTAACTGACATCGTTCATCTTTGTCAAGGTGTGGGCGGAACGTTCTGGTACATTTCCTGCAGCGGTCTGGTGTGCTCAGATGGAGACAAGCCGGAAGACTTCTTCCTAGAGTTCCTGGAGCATGGACGAGTTGGCATTAAGGGGAAGAACGGCAAGTACGTGCGAGGGGACAGCGGAACGCTGAAGGGAGATTCAGCTACTGTGGACTCCTCCTGTCTCTGGGAGTACTGACTTGGGACGACCCCAGTATACAGACTCGCAAGGAACAAGTCCTCTACTCTTCTTTTGACGTTAGCTTCAAAGTGCTACCACTTTTTGGTTTTGTATTGGCAACGACTACAAATGTGTAGAAAAAAACTTTTTTGTGTTTGTTTATTTATATGTATAACTTCTGTTTTCAAAATATTTTTTTTCTCATCATAATAACTGGTTACAATAAAAACTAAACTAAGTCTGCTAATTCTGATCACTGAAACAATGAAAGGAATATATGCATGTGAAAAGTGCTGGATATACAGAAAGAATGTACTGAAATTACTGGATGTTTGATCAAAACATCCTTTCTGGCATGACAGACAGATCAACGTAATTTAAAGTCACCAACCCTCAGAGGGTGTTATTGCAAAAACATTTAGAAAAATTACTTTCTACATTTCAACACACTTTGTTAAAGTGCTGAGAAAAACTACAATAACTGTTTAAGAGAAATGTTGTAATATAATTTTATACTTGAAATTCTACAGTTTTTGACAAGGGGCCTGGGACAGAAAATAACTGTTTTACAGATCACTTCATGCTAGAGTTTATTTCAACTTTTAACAATTATACCTTGAGACTGACAGAAAAAGTTGTCAATGTAAATCTAATTTAAATATATATTATGCATATTTATCTATTAAATAATATTGCTTTAGGCCCCCTGGGGGCCAGGGGCCCTCTGGCTGTATGGTAAGCCATACTTGACATGTGATGAACAGTTCTATGCACTTGAACATACTCGCTGATTCATAGTTCAGGTTGTAAGGTTGTCATTGTAAATAATAATGTGTTTGTAATTGACTTGTCTGGTTAAATAAACGTTAAGTAAAAACATTTTGTTTCAAACTATAGGAGGAAATTACTTTGCCACCACATTCATCAAATTAATGACCCTGTTTAATTAATGTAACAAATTACCATATGTTTCTCCTTTGGATTGATCACTGATATGACGTGGCTGCTGTAAGCGACCCGGCATGGAATCGTCAATTAGGTCCTGTCAGATCACTGATTTATTATACGATGTATTTTAAAGGCATTGAAACAGCAGCAATGTGTGACCCTGCTACAAAATCTATAGTGCAATCAAAGTAATAAAAACGAAGGCAAAGAGAGTGCTGAAGTAGCGCCTGGAAGCGCCTGGAAGTCCTGGAATTGTAGAAAAACACAAGACCACAATTGTTTAAATAGGGAGTTAGATTTTCATTATGAAACTGAAGTTGCACAACCTTAGTGGTACACAACATGTCACAATCTATTCCGACAGTCTGACCAACAAGAATATGATAATGTGATTGATGTGACATGATACAATACAATATGTGGATGCAACCACATCATCCCGTTTTGCTCCACAGAACCACAGAATTACTCCACAAAATGCTGCTTTTCAAATATTTAATATATTTTTTTAAAGAGAACATTATCACTCCTACAACATCATATGAGGCTTTGATATATTTCATTAAGCATTGTGTGACAGATCAAGCATTAAATGCGAAATAGATTAATGCAGTCCATAAATAATTAATATTGTTTTTTGTGCTCCTGAAATTAATAAGAGAATATGTTGTATATGAAAGCCATTCATGCCTCCAGCTAATAGAGTCATAAACAATTTATGTTAAAATTGATAAAATAAAAATTTAAAATCATTACTAATTAGATCGTTTGTATCAGAATTCTTAATTTATTTAACAGTTAGCATATACTCAATTAAATGAATTGTCCTTGATGTAAATGAAGGCACGACAGACTGGTAAGTTGGTATTGTTGTATGAACATTATAACCAGGTTACTAGAGACATTTGAAAGTCGGTCATTAGGGGCTGAGGACATCATGTCTTCACCCTGTGTTTCCCAGTTTTCTCAGTTTGTGTCGTCATTACTCACACCAGGTTTTCATTTGGGTAATCAGTAAGAGTTCTTAAGTATGCTTTTTTTGCAATTCAGTTTGGATACTGCCACAAGAAGTCCAAATGCATAAAATATTGTCTGACGGCATTTATGTATAGAATTGAACACAAAAAGGGACTAACTACGTACTGAAAAACAGCAGTCACGTCTCCAACTACACTGGCGCCCCCTCCTGGCGCACAACGGTATTAGGGGCTCGACATCACCTAAGAGCCATCACCGCCCCAATCCCATTCCATAAAACACTCTCTGTCAGGTCTCGTCTTCCCTGTTTGCCATGTCATTATGTATCTCTATAGACTCACCTTGACTGCTGAATCGGGGTCCATCCTCCTGTTTGTGTTCTATGTTTTCATCGTATTTATTTATTTGTTCGGTCCGTTCTTTCTTTACGCATCTCAGATATCTATGAGTGCCGTGTCTTGCGGTCTTCAATAAAAATGAAGTTAAATAATAAAGAATCCTACAGATGGGTCTCGCTCTTTAGACACGTCACCACAACACCTCAACAGATATTGCGTGCATGTAGTCGGATATATCCTACATAAACGCCAGTAAGTGGCTGCCTCTTCTTAACAAGACTGATCATGCATCAAAGAATCAAAGCAAATTAATGAAATATATGTCAATACCCTAACACTGCTGAAAATGTTATTGTTCATTCCAGTCTTTGTGTGAGCAATTGGCCATGTCACATCTCTTGGCCTGCGTATCAACATCTGGAGTAATTTTTAAAAGAGTTTAAATTGGCCTGGTCATTTATCTTGGCTTGCGTATAGCAACATCTGGTGTCATTATAGAGATACAAGGACAAGTGGTCCCGGTTTAGGTTTCACCTGTGACTGGATATGTTGTCCATAAACTATAATGTTTGTTCCCACACATGTGGATCTGAAGAACACCAACATCCTCAGTGTGTTTTTTTCAACTCTGGAAATGTTGTTTTATTCAGTGGGCCATGAAACCGGTCTATTGTAGCTGTGTTGTATTTCTCCTTTAATGTACTGTTACACTTGATATCAGTGGGCTCAGGTTGCGTCTGACTGTGCTTTCTCTGTGTTGAGTGACCGGGGCTGATACAATATCCAAAAAACTACTTTTTACAAAGTTTAAGCTTTCTTCCTTCATTTAATAATAATAATAATATTTTTTGTAAAATTTAAATCATAGTTAGAATGCTTGTTAGAAAAAGTATGTCTGTTGTTACATTCCTTAGATACAGCGGCACTATCTTGGCTATCTGAAATATTGCCTTATTTCCAACATTTTCCAACCATTCTTTATTGATCTTAAAATATCAGAGCTTTATTTTTTTGTCAGATGACTTGACCACCGAGTGGTTTTCAGAATGTGTATCAGTAAGGCTGCCTACTGGATGTTGTTTGTACAGCATTTTGCATTTCTTTCAAATATACACTGAGGAGCCAACACATTGGCAGCGAAATATGCTGTTGGTTGTCTGCATGAAAACAGAACCGAGGCATGGAGTCCCCTGAAGATGTTCTGTGGTATCTGGCACCAAGACATTACCAGCAGAGCCCTGAAGATGTCCTGTGGTATCTGGCACCAAGACATTACCAGCAGAGCCCTGAAGATGTCCTGTGGTATCTGGCAACAAGAAATTAGCAGAAGACCTCTGAGTGTGTCCTGTGGTATCTGGCACCAAGACATTAGCAGCAGTAACCAAGTTTTTTGTGGCTTGGGCCACAGTAGACCTTCTGTGCTTCAGACCAGATAGTCTTTGTCACTCTCGCGCGTAGATGGCCCTTTGGGGCCCAACACAGTGTCAGCGGTTGTGGATTTTCTCTACTTGGATCGCTGATGATAGGTACTCACCCAGCTGACCAGGAGCACTCTATACGCTTAGCTGCTTCAGTGATGCACTGACCCTGAGGTCGGGTCATACCAATTTGGCCCCTGTCAAAGTTGCTCAGATCTTTACGCGTGCCTCATATCAATATTTACAAAACGTTTGGTTTTACTCTGTTTTGTTTTGGCAATCAGTGCAGTGAAATGAGCTATACGAGTTCTGCTGGCGTTCAACGTTTAAACCATGCACATTGGTAACACGTGTTCTTAAAGAATCAATTGAACCCAACAGATATTAATTCAAAAGTTTAAAAAAATCGATCGAGCAAGCGGAGACTGCCTATTCAATCATGTTATGTCCTGGGTCAAAGTTTCCAGAAATATAATTTCTATAGTGAAAAGCAAAATACATCAGGCGCCACCAGAAGCAGACCTGCCTAGAGGAATAGAGTAGACCTGCCCGGAGGAATAGAGTAGACCCGCCCGGAGGAATAGAGTAGACCTGCCCGGAGGAATAGAGTAGACCTGCTCGGAGGAATAGAGTAGACCTGCCCGGAGGAATAGAGTAGACCCGCCCGGAGGAATAGAGTAGACCCGCCCGGAGGAATAGAGTAGACCTGCCCGGAGGAATAGAGTAGACCTGCCCGGAGGAATAGAGTAGACCTGCCCGGAGGAATAGAGTAGACCTGCTCGGAGGAATAGAGTAGACCTGCCCAGAGCGCAGCACCGATGCTTTAATACCCACCCAGTCCCAGTCAACCACGGACTCTCAGTATAACGGACCACACTGTTTCTCTCTATCCAGTTGTACTTGTTTGTTTTCCGCAAAGCGTCGTTTTATAATTAGTTTATTTCGATGCAATCGATCAAAGACAGAAACCCTGTGACCAGATGTGGCCGTGGATTATTTGTCAAGTTTGGACCAAACCGGGAGGAGGAATAAATGCAATGTTGGAGAGCTTTGTGCCTCTGCTGTCTCCGGTGACGGGTCGATCTAGAACCCGTGTCACTCATTTCTTTATGGCAATGCATTTTAATTGATTGCATATTTTCTTTAATCTAAGTTTCCTACAACACAATGAAGTACGGAGTGGTTGTTATCACGGCAGGGTTTGCGGGGTTACTCAGCTTCGGCTTTCTGGTACTGGCAATAGTGAGCGACTACTGGTACATTGTGGATTTGAGCAGAACCAACCTGCCGGACTGGGAGGAATTGAACTCGTTTTCTGGTCTTTGGAGGATCCGTGAAGGTACGATTGTAATGTTCTGATCAATTAACCAATTAACGGCATTAATGTTTCTCTGCATTACACCAAATTAAATCAAATGTCTAGAGCGCGTGCACCATCCAAAGTAGTGGATGTCTATACAACTGGACTGGTGCACATAAATAACAATTTGCATAAAAACATGACATTTGGATTACACCTTTTTAATAAACAGACTGAGTATTATCTGTAAATACTAATGATATAACTTCATTTTCTAACGTTTGCATATGTGCAATATAGTTTTTTTTCTTTAATGCCAAAATCAAATTTGGGTTCCCGTACTTGACTTTTGCTTAAATTAATTTCTCATTGAAATCCCCAAACGTATAGCAGAATGTCACCCTCAAACATCTGCACCTGTCAGTGTAGGCATCTCTATTCATTTCACCCCGCCCGAGAGTCATTTGCATATCCAGTAGGCCCAGGGCTACATGACAGCAAACAGGTGCAATCTGAAAGCTTTCTTCCCACATGTGTCAAGTGCACTCCAGCTCATTTCTGATTAGCATACAGCAAATAATTATTATTATTATTCATACAGCACACCTGTCGCTTTATCCCTGCCATTTCAAACTCATCTCCATCAGGCTAGAGCAAAGTCCTAAAAGCACCCTATACTCAATATAGCGCAAACACTTTAGACCTGGGCTTATATTGCTCGGTTTCAAAGTAGTGCACAGAGTAGAGAATAGGATGCACATTGGAACACAGACTAGGTTTGACCATTAGGGAGTGACGTACAGTATTACACAGGACCCCTGCAGAGTGTGCTAGTGAATTAAGTCTCGGGCTACACCACACTACTGCAGTCCACGCTGCTTCTATCAACAGCATCAATCATGGCTATAGATCTGTTGATTCATGGCCTGTAACGATTTCTGTCTGAGAGCTCAGCGCTGAAGCAGTTGCAGACGTTTGGCACACGTTTTTCCGTACACTAGCGACCAAACATAAAACTTAGCGTGTTGGTGATGCTGATTTCACTATACTTTAGACAGTGGCAGCTGTCAATTTGCTCCCCGCACGGTATTTTTTGCCGGTCCCTGCACACAACCAGGGGAGGTATATCTTCTCGGGCTGGCAGCTCCCCCCTGATCACCAATTTCCTGGGGGTGATTTGCTACAAGGAAAAAGCAGCATTCAAAACAATGAGCTTCAAAAATGCTGAAAAGATATACAGCAAATATTTACAAAAATGTGAGGGGTGTACTTTGTGAGATACATATATGGCACCCAGGAATATGCCTACCTCCACCATTCGGCACCCCAGGAATATGCCACCACCACCATTGGCACCACCAGGAATATGCCACCTCCACCATTGGCACCCCAGGAATATGCCACCACCACCATTGGCACCACCAGGAATATGCCACCTCCACCATTGGCACCCAGGAATATGCCACCTCCACCATTGGCACCACCAGGAATATGCCACCTCCACCATTGGCACCCAGGAATATGCCACCTCCACCATTGGCACCACCAGGAATATGCCACCTCCACCATTGGCACCACCAGGAATATGCCACCTCCACCATTGGCACCCAGGAATATGCCTACCACCACCATTGGCACCCCCAGGAATATGCCACCTCCACCATTGGCACCACCAGGAATATCCCTACCTCCACCATTGGCACCACCAGGAATATGCCATCTCCACCATTGGCACAACCAGGAATATCCCTACCTCCACCATTGGCACCCAGGAATATGCCTACCACCACCATTGGCACCCCCAGGAATATGCCATCTCCACCATTGGCACAACCAGGAATATCCCTACCTCCACCATTGGCACCACCAGGAATATCCCTACCTCCACCATTGGCAGCCATAAGAATGATTTCGCACCGGGTGGATGCGGGATTTCCAGGATTAATGAAGCCAGTCATTTGAGCACGCAACTGTTCAGCCACTAGCGATCAAAACCCAGAAACATGGCTGCGTTTTTCCTCCACCCATTACAATTTCCTAGCGCCACTAGCGTAAATAGACTGAATTCATATTTGATCATCTCTTGAACATTAGGACTCAAACCAAGACATGAAGTCCAATGACCGCTCTGTACACCAACCGAAATAGAATTGTTCAAAACGTCATAAAAAATTCAACTGGTAATCAGGCCAATACCATCCACAGTGTGAAGCGTGGCGGTGGGATAATCTATCTGTAAAGACACTTTTTTGCCCTAGGAACTGAGCGAGAGAGCAAATTGGAGAGAGGTCCTTAAAAAAACCTGATACAGACCACATAGGGCCTTACACTGGGGCATAGATTAATCTTTTAGCATTACAACTACCCAGAGCACACAGGCAAAACAATCTTTGTCTTTTCTTTGACTGTTTCAAAACAGTCTTTGAAATCACGTTGAGATGCCCAATCAGATTCAAATCTGGGCCTTTTGGATGCAAAGGCGATACCTTGAACCTTTCGTCATTCCTCAAACTATTCCTCGAACCATTCCAGAACAATGTGTGCAAGGAGATGCAGGAGATGTTAGGAGACCAATGTTATTCACTCTGCATCATATAAGGTCAACCCATCTACTGTTGCTGTTCTTTACAGGTAAAAATGCTACCTCGTGGCCAATCAGCTCCTTTGTGGACACCTCCAACAGCACTGAAATAGACAAGCAACTCATGAGTGAGTATGTTGCCTTGGCTACAGTGTGTTACCTCCATACAGCTACAGTGTGGAAGGACACATCCGAACCCTCTTCCCTACATAGTGCCCTTTAGCTATTAACAAGAGCCACATGATGATACATTATATTTAGGATCATGATACATTATATTTAGGATTAAGCTACATTATATAAAGTATTATGCTACATTATATTTAGGATTAAGCTACATTATATTTAGGATTATTATACATTATATTTAGGATCATGATACATTATATTTAGGATTATGATACATTATATTTAGGATTATGATACATTATATTTAGGATTAAGCTACATTATATAAAGTATTATGCTACATTATATTTAGGATTAAGCTACATTATATTTAGGATTATTATACATTATATTTAGGATCATGATACATTATATTTAGGATTATGATACATTATATTTAGGATTATGATACATTATATTTAGGATTATTATACATTATATTTAGGATCATGATACATTATATTTAGGATTATGATACATTATATTTAGGATTATGATACATTATATTTAGGATTATTATACATTATATTTAGGATTATGATACATTATATTTAGGATTATTATACATTATATTTAGGATTATGATACATTATATTTAGGATTAAGCTACATTATATAAAGTATTATGCTACATTATATTTAGTATTAAGTTACATTACATTTAGGTTTATGCTATATTTCTACAGTATAATATAGAAACTTATAGAAACTTCTGTTTGCGTAAATAAAACCGGACAACGGTGGTAGAACTGACCGGGCTGACCAGGAAACACACATTGACACAAAAACACAGCGTTAGAGGACAATGTACTGAAATCCATGTATTCTTCCAGCTCTCAGTAACCCTGCATGCTTTGCTACCTGGCTCTACCTGCAGACTTGCACAAGGTGATCGTCACCGTGCTGCCCCTCAGTCTGCTGCTGGTGGTGTTGGGAGGGATCTTCGGTTTGGTCAGCTCCCTGTCCCGAAATCCCAGCCTGCTGGTCGGCACGGCAACCTACTTCCTGTTCTGCAGTGAGTTAAATTCTGTTGCATCACCCGCCGTCCACAACCTGGGTTCATTAGTCACACAACTAAAGAGCGAAACGATGATGTACAACCGGGTCCAAATGTTTGTTTTGTTTTAAAGCATTTTGTTAATTTATATATATTGTATATTTATATATATTGTCAAGCGCTCTAATGAAACTTGTTTTTTCAGACCTGGTTGGTATAGCATTTGTCCATGTTGTGTAGTCACGTCTGTGCAGTATTGCTGCATCATTGTAAATTGGACATAATGTGCGTCTACAAGGATTCAATAATATGAACAGCCGGGTTTGCATTGCATTCTGGGGCTTTGACTTAATGAAGCTTGCGGCGGTAATTATTTTATTGTTTTTGTACTGAAGTAAATGCTTTGTTCAGTTCATTATCAGCGGCCTGTTGTTGTTGTTTTTGACATTTAGAAATTGACAGTGGTCTTTAACAGGTCAGTGTGTGTGTGGGAGTGTTGGTTAATATGAGCACTTTTACACTCACAATGTGTGTTCTTTGTTATTTTGAAGGTGACTTCAGCTTTCAAATAAGATCAGATTAGAGTGACAATTTTTTTTAAATCAACCAAAATATGTCAGTCTAAGTAATTTTCTCTAAGCAATTTGTTTACTATCACTGACAGTATACACACAACTACATAGTGTATTAAAAATATATAAACAAGTATATAGCGTGAATAATTCAATACCGGTTTTACAGGAATACACTTTTTAACTCGAAAGAAACATGTGTTTGTAGGTACTAAGACAAGAGTTTAAGTTATTTCGCAAATTGTCATTTTTATAACAACACTATTTAGATAGAACGAACAGAACAAAACATGTCATCTCTTTGACAAACACGACAAAAAACAAGGCAGGCTCTGATTCTGCGCGTTGGAAAACAGCCGACTTCGATGATATACGCATTGTCTAGGTTTGAATGTGGATGATTTGAACAATGAATGTGTGTCCTGAAGCGTTTATCAGAGGGATGGAGAGGCAACAAATCAAATTAGTCCGGGAAATAGGCCCAGTGGTAGTGCCTAACAATCAGACTAGCTTGGCCTGATTGAACACGGCTATCAGAGTCTACATGGTTTCCTGTGCAGATAATAAGCCTCCTTTGTTTTTATGTCTGCTGTGATAAAAACAACAGCATTTCTCTTTTACATACAGGTTAGACATGCCAGTGATCCATCTCTCTAATATATGTGGTCACCTTGTGCATTTTTTAAAGAACCAATCCAGTGTTGGTAATTATATTTTTTAATCATCTTTGTACAGTCTGTCTAATAAATAGCTGGGCTTTATATTTATTTAATTTAATTTCCTCTGCGGTCATTAGATTATTTTATTCATCACTTTGTCAAATAATCCACAGTGTATATTTTGTTTCCTTTAAAAAATACCATAAAGCATGGTTGATCTGCTTGATTCTCTGTGCATATAACAGGCTGTCCTCCATGATTAGGATTAATGTTCACCAGGCAACATTGAAGAAACACAAAATAATGCTGTTTTGAAATCTGAACTTGACTTTATACAAAACATAAAATCCAAAGAAAACTACTGTCCAAACAAGTTAAGAACAACCAAAATATCCACAAAGTCAAGTCTGTGGCGAGAGAAAAAGTCTCATCTTCACAAGCCATTAATATCTGATTCCACCGGTTTTATGAATCCCTTTACGCCTCTAAAGAAAAGGCTTATCTTTTCAATATGCAGAACTTTCTGGATTCATGTAGTCATCCACCGCTAAGACAACTCTAAATCCCTAAACACTAACATTTCTCTTTAACGAATTCAATAAACAATTAAAATGCAAGAGGGGCTTGTCCCCTGGCAGCACATATTCCCCAGTGTGTTCTACCTGCACGCCATGTTTGTTTGGGCCAGGAGCTCTCCTAAATATTTTAGGTTTACGCTCATACATAAAAAAAAATTGGGGTTATTATATCAATCTATTTAATTGCTTATTGCATTTCTGAGTGAGAAATGTCTGTGTTCAGGCATTCAGAGTTGGCTTAAGGATGGAAAATAACATTCATGTCTACATGTGGCATTAATGATGACCTTGCATAGCATATTATATATTCGATTAGATGTTCATATCCTGATAGGTTTCTGGGGGTTGATGAATGTCATATTACAAACACGAAATCAGTAGTTATAGACAGAAACAGGAACTAGTCTCAGACGTTTGATTTGTCACTCTTTTCAAATACATTCCTGCTGCCTTTCTTCCCTGACACTCTGTCAGAAAGGAGTCACAATATGGGGGCCGTTCAGACAAATGACCAGGTGAAGAGGAGAAACCAGGTGAAGAGGAGAAACCAGGTGAAGAGGAGAAATCAAGGGAGAGACCAGGGGAAGGGGACTGCCTAGGGCAAAGGAATAAAAGCCAGGGAAAAGCGATAGGACACAGGTTTATAAAGCTGAGGGTTTTCTCCAATTTTGGTGTTTTTTTACAATGTCATGCCTTAGACAGAGTTCCGTTTACTTTTCATTTCGGAAATGAATCAATAGGTTGCCCGATGAGGGAAACCAAAGGAGTGGACAGGGAGTATGATATTTGTCTTTATTGCAGCCAACTACTCAGTCACAGATGCAAATGCTTGGTGGTCTTGTTTCTTGTGTAGGGCCATGCCAACTGATGTGGGGCTGGGGGTCAAATGCTGTGTCCGGTTGACAGACCTGCGTGTCTGGTACATTGCTGTATGTCCTGAGTGAGGCCTTTTAAAGGAGATAGACGTGTGATCTGTATACATCATGACCAAGAGTGTTCCGGTATGTGCCGTGACAACATGATGCTCTTGGGTTAGCAATATTGGGTTGTGAAACACACACCTTGACCCAAAAGTTCAATACATTCAGTAATATCCCTGGAAGGTTACTGTAGGGTAATTGCTACAAAAACAATTTTAGATAACATACTGTAACGGGGGAAAAACTGGGAAGGACACTGGACAAAGGTTTAGAGGGCATTTTTTAACACGATGAAAAGTGGGAGAGGAGGAGGTAAGCAAAGAAAATCGAAACCAAATGACAAATCACTTTCATGGGGTGGCTGTGTCGTAACGTTGGCAACCTCCAATGGCAGTTTGGGAGAAATGGGCGCTGGCTGTCATTTTCTCTGTGGCATCTCCATCCTTCCTTTCTCTCCTTCTATGGCGTCCATGGCTTTTCTTCACAGCCTTGTTTTTGTTTTCCGCCTCCACCCTCGGGAGCGCTTATATGCTTTTGCTTACTCTGTCTCGATAGGAGGAAGCTGTGCAGGGGCAGGGAGTCTGAGAGCTGCCAGTTTTCTTCTGAGGGGTGGGTGCACTGCTGATGCAGTGAGTTGGGGCACACTTCTGTCGAAGAATATTGCACACCAATAGGTTACGATGTTGTTTGCTGTATAAATCATATAGATGGTGACGTTCATGAGCAATGATGTATCTACAGGTAAAGTCAGTAGAGGGGATATTACAATGCTTGGTATCTAGCTAGATAGTTAATAATATATATAGTGTATAAAACATGAGATCACAGGTGAATTGAGTGAAGGGATGTTTGTTTGTGAGGCTGTCTGAGTGAATGGGAGCTTGCATGGACACACAGATTCTCCAGTCCTTGAAGAAATGCAACGTGTAAATGTAATATTCAGCGCACATACACGTCTGTCTGACCACACCTGCTTGCAGCTCAGGGATCTGGGGTTGTAGGGCTTTGGGGTGTTCGCCAGAAGACAGTCCATGTTTTGGGCTACAGTCCTCTTCTAGGGCTTCGTCTCTTCCAAAAAAAAGACATATTGGTTGTCTTATTATGATGATTATACATTTTTGTAATTAATTTAGTCATGCTACGGTATCTTTCAGCCATGTTAGTGTTGACGCAATTCCAAAGCAAGACTGTACAAATGATATGCTCTGTCTATCACCTTGCCAGATGTGGAGTTGGACAGAACCCGTACTCCCTTCCGGTATCTCTGAGGAATATTCAAAAGCAATGACAAATGCAATATTGTCAGACAAATTCACTAAATTGCACACACCGTCTGTCAAACATGTCTGAATAACTTGAGTTAGCTAGCCAGTCCCAAGTTCTTGGTACACATCATCATCAGGGTCGTCACAAGGTGTCACGGTGCCACCCATGGCCACGCCTTGTTTTGGGGAATTCCGAGTAGGTCGGTCCCTGTCACAGGCCTATCAGGAAGTGCATGTCAGAGCACACAGGCCTATCAGGAAGTGCATGTCAGAGCACACAGGCCTATCAGGAAGTGCATGTCAGAGCACACAGGCCAATCAGCTTTCACCGCCTATTCACCAGGCTGTCTGCACTCCATTAACCACGCTCCTCTGACTTCTCATCACCAAGCACACCTGGTCGCCATCACTCCTGATTGACTCATTATGCACACCTGGTGCTCATTACCCCGGTCTATTTCTGTTCCTGTGTTTGTGCCTGTCGATTTTGGAGTGTCGCCGTGCTATGTCTGGGTGTGTGTCTCTGTTACTTGTTATTTCGTTCTTGTTTTTTACATCCTGCACCTGGTCTCCATCTTTCCAGACTCTGTGACACAAGTAATTCTGGGACTCTTTGTTTGAATTACAGCATCTACACAATAGCTCTAAATGTAATTGATATATATATATATATATATATATATAAAGTAAATGCATAAAACTATAAATATATGGTATATCATACATTTGAACACAGAATAAATAGTAATTAGATCATATTTTACATATGCTGGTGGTAAAAGGCCCTGGACTTGGTTGTGCTGTATATGAGGGGCCACTGTGTTGGCATTAAATATGTTTTGTGAAGGAGCCCTGAGAATCAGAGGAAACAGAATTACGAAGTTATGTGTTTACTTAACTGTATTTAAGCCCTTGGCTCTTATAAGTTAGTCCAATGACAAATGTCCCCATTTTACTCAGATGTATAGTACCCCATAACGTTGTCCTCAGAAATCCATCAGGTTCCGGTTATTGCTTTAGGCTAGCCTGTGTGGGGTTCAGCTGGACAACAGCAATAGTAATCCAGTAAACATACAATCTATCACATCTTTTATTCGATTGGGTCTGACATGATGACCACAAACCAAATATGAAAATAATGTAATCCTGCGGGGAAATTATATTTATGCGTTTCAGTTAATTTTAAAACATTGTCTATTGGCCTTCCAAGACAGGATTGTATCGAGGCACAGATCTGGGAGAAGGTACAGAACAATGTCTAGTCAGCATTGCGAGAAAGATGAATGCAGCAGAGTACAGAGACGTCCTTGATAAAAACCTGTGACTGAATGCTGTGGACCTCAGACGGGGATGAAGGTTCATCCTCCATCAGCACAACGACCCTAAGCATGAAATGTGTGGTTACTCCACCCTACAACTACAAGGGATATTGTGACTCACGCTTACCCCATTGCATGTTAGGTTAAACAGTTCATGGGTGGAGCTTGACAAAAGTAACCACTCCCTAAAAGGTAGACTGATAAAACAGTTATGGGCTAATTAATTTACTATCAATAAGAGTCTTGAGTCAGTTCGAACGTAGAACGTGAAACATTTGTTTTAACGTTGACATTTCTAAATCCAGCTTCGTGCACAGTTAGCGTTGGCTATTTTTCCTCTGCGTTCTGTTGACGCACAGCCTGTTTGATGCATCGGTGCAGATTTCTGGACCAATTTCTCTTTGTAGCCCTGTGGTATCAGCATGATGACAGTGACTGATATTCTCTAGTGCTTGCCTATTTAGCACCATCTAGGCTACACCTGATAAAGAAAGCTACCTTCTAAATCCACAGAGAGATATGGGCGGAACCTCAAATCGCATACTATTCATACGAAACAGTATGCCAGACTAGTAAACCAGAAGAGTAGCATGTCCCGACCCATGGTATACTGGAAATAGTACGCACAAAAGTGCATGGATGACCAACTATATATTTTTGAAGCGTGCTTTTTTAAATAATATCGACCACAACTACGTGTGCCGTAATGGAGGACTGGTTTGCAGCATATTATCAATCGGTGTACCGTCCCAATGTGTTCCCATACTGGCATACTCGCTTACTATATACTAAACAGTACGTACGTAACCATCACTCGGGAGGTACATACTTATATCACGTAGTATATAGTAAGCCGTTTGAGTTCAGCTATGATTTTGATTCCCGAATGTGATGTCCAAAAGTGGTCCAAATGTTATGTAATGAAATCCTTGGTACTTCGATGCAACCCACTTAACATGAGATCACAGCACTGGGCTTTCTGCCCAAACGCTCAAGCTTATGTGAGGTAAGGTTTGAACAATATTCGGTCACACTTCATTTTGAGGTGTGCTTATTACAGCGTACTTACATATGCGAGTACTGGCAGGCTCGTTGACTGTTGGCACGGCAATCGCGTAGAGGAAAAAGCATATTCATGTATTTTCTAATTAAATATGTTCCATAATTGTGTCATGGATGTCCCAAACCCCGATGTGCTTTAAAACGCTTTCCGTTTATAATCTGTTGTAAAGTGGAACAGAAAACACCCGCTGCTTGGATACTCTGCTGCTGTGGGTAATTAGTATAGGTCAAATACGGAGCACATGTACGCGTGTGAAATCGGATTATGCCTGCAAATAGACGGTTGTTAAATAAGCCTATTCAAATATAGAGCACAGAGGTTTATAAATCACAGTTATTCTAGTTCTTTATATACCACTCGCATGTCTATTCCTCGTCTGTCACAAAGTTCAAAGATCAAGACAATGGCACGTCATTATTCACCACAGCACATACCGTAGCCGAAAAAAGGAAATGTGCGAATACAACGTGGATGTGAAAGAGTTTGTGTTCCAAATTTCTCCCTAGATCCTAAAGAGTACACTTGTTTTAACCACAGCGCTAGTCCTAAGGTAACGCCTTAGTTAATATGGTTCCAATTGAGACACACGCTTAGAGAGATGGAGGTGGTTGACCCGTTCGTAATTACGTAACCCGATCATATCGTTGTTGGCACATTGTGAAAAGTCCATCTTTTCTGGCATCACAATATCCCCATTAGATACGTATGCTGTAATTAAATGTATAAATGATGTATCATCGCTCGCACACAGGGCATGGTTGAATCCAATTAGGTTTCCTGATCTTGGACCTAGTGGTTTTCCATAGACCTCTGCGGTCAGGGCTATTAATATTAGAGACAAAAATGTACAAGCATGTCATTATTGTCTTTCTGTCCGTGAGTGCGTACTTACCCATTTAGAAAAACGACAGAGCAAATGCAATTGAGTACAGCGGAATTGTCTGCAATGAGACTACAGTGTAGTGCACGAGAGAGGGTGTCGCGTCACGATTCATTTGTATTTGCCATCACCATTTGCTTTAGTACCAAAAAAGGATTTGGAAACTCACTCTTCGGCTTTGAACTCCCCCATTCAACTTGTTGATGTGCGCTCTGTTCGGGTCGAGGCTGGGTGTTTGTAAAATAACTTTGTGAGCCCAAAAAGGTGATTACTGAATATGGTCATGACTCCAAGGAATACAGCTCGTGTCAACATGGCGTCATCGTCTGTACTCAGACATGCCATCCAATAGCTATGCTAACTTGCTAACTACTGCTCCTTTCTGGCTGGCAACACCATCCGGGGGTTAATTTCATTTAGACAAGATTCCAACTGAAATAAATATTCAAGGTCTGTGATAGTGACATCCCCATTATTTCTTTATTCTTGGGAGTTGACTCTTGACCCTTCAAAACATCCTGTTCCCATCAGGTCATCATGTGTGTATATATAAACTCCCTTGACAATCATTCTGTGTCCGTCGTTGTCTATTGTGTTTGTGTTTTATTTCCTACTGAGATTGTTCAAGATTACTCTCACACCCGCTGTGTCGCGTTTTTATTTGTATTTTTTATTTGTTTATTGCTACCGTGCGTTTAGTTAGCTTTTAGCCTTCTTCATTTTTCTGATTAAATATGAAATTGAAGGCAACCTCCTTTGCGGTCGGCTCTCGCTTCGTACAACACGCCATCACAGTAGCTTTAATCTATAACGTATTGCTGAATTACAGCTCATTTACAATTACTATCAAGACATACGGAATGCTTCATACATTCATGAATATTTCTATGTTACAAAATTCCCCTTAGGCCCATAGACGATATGTCTCCTCTGGCTGTCTAACACTTCTGTCACCTTCTCATCTTGCTAAGACATGATGAGCATAATGTTGTTTCCTGGGTACGCTAACAATAATGACATAGATAGTGCCAAGCTTAATTACGCTGTGACACCAACACATTCAAACGGTAGTCCAGAACAAATGCAATTTGTACTAAATGTAGAGTAAAAATATAAGTAAATGTTTTCACCATTTGGTCACGTCATCACCAAATGAAACACCTGCAGATAAAAATTGATGCATAATACATTTTACCTTTATTGTTCATGAATAAAACTATAGAGACATTGAAGCTGCCAATTGAGGCATTGCTGTTTCTCAAACGAGACACTCTAATGTACAGTGGATTCGAAAAGTCTACACACCCCTGGTTTTTGTGAGGGAAAAATCATGTCAGAAATGTTTCCACCTGTAATGTGACCTATAACGCGAACAATTCAATTGAAAAACAAACCGAAATCTTTGAGGAGGAAAATCCTGGGATTTTGCAGTGCCGTAACACGGTTGAAATCGATACTGCTATCCCCCGAGAGCTACAAACGGACGGAGCGTAGGAAAACGTGATCCTTTACGGTAATCAATCGCTGTATTCGCGTCACTCGGCTGTCGTCCGACGCACCTACAGAGCAGCACGCTAGAGAGCCAATAGCACGCTTTCATTTGAGCTGCAGTCGCATGCACGCTAAACCCCCCCAAATATTGACTTAACATCCACTCACTTTTCACATTTAATTCACTGCTGTATAGCCTAATGCATCTTTAGTTGTATCACGGCCACACAATCAGACTATATGTCTCTGTGTGTCCCTGCAGGTCACCTCACCCTCTCCGGCGTAAGTGTCTACGTCAGCTACTGCCAACTGGCCCGGGAGAAGACGGACCCCGAGATTCTAGCCGACGTCCTCATGTCGTACGGCTGGTCACTGGGTTCGGCCTGCTTGTCCTACGGCCTGGAGGTGGCTGCCGGACTGCTACTGATGCTGGCGGCACGCATTGCCTATCTCACGGGTCGCCGCGACGATGGAGTCGCTATCGCCATGACCGCAAGAGGGAGGAAAACGGGTTTCTCCGTTGCAAAGCATTGCGGGTGCCCTAAGGAGAAAGCCCGGCGCCAGAGGCCGCTGGTCCAAATACCCCAGCGGGTTGCAATTCCAAAGGATGTTTGTGTTTCCACTAAAACCCGCAATTTCCCATGTTAGGACTCGTGGCTCTGCAGCTTTAACCCACTGTAGTCACATGGTTTCTGTGGAAAACTACCGTCACACAAGACACACAGCAAAAGGCTGTAACAGTCATCTTAAAGACCCATTTATTTATGTCTCCATGTCCGTGTCCTGCCTTCTCCTCCGTGACAGAATGAACTATTGCGGCGACGTCAGCAACCAGCACAGGGACAACCCCTTGGCAAGGAGCCCTTGCTGCCACCACCCGATGTGCGGGACTACAAGCCCCTGCAGCCTGCCCAGAATGGCTCAACCAGGGGTCCCTACTGCCACCACCCGATGGGGGAGGACAACGAGTCTCTGTCCAGAGGCCAGACCACCTGCCCCCACCCAGAGGCAAAGCGCTCTCTGCTGCAGTTCACCACAAAAAGGGAAATAAGGCTGTCCTGCCACCCCTCCCCTCCCACACCCCTGTTCCTCTTGTTCTAGTTCTAGTACTTCTTGTCAGTCCTTGTTGAATGCACATTGTAGCATGTAGAGCTCCTGTTCGTAAATGTGTGTTCCTGAGAGAAAAGCATGGTAAACAAGTCAATCTTTAGATTAAACAAATTTTTGTTTATATGCCTTCACGCTTTTGTCCTGCCGTCTCGACTGTGACGAATGCAGAATCTCTGGCAATTTAATATACATTGAAATAATCTACTAATGTGGTGAAAAATAGAAGTGACGGAAAAGAAACCCAAAACGGTAATCACCAACACATGATTGCAGTTAAAAAAGTTAATTCAATAAACTGTTAAATTCAATAGCATTGCATTACTGCTATCTCAATTTCTCAGATAACACATTTCTGTAATTGTGCATGTACGGTAATATTAGCAAGTGTAGCAGTTAATATAACACAATAAATTAGTTGTCTAATGTTATACAGACAAATGCCTGCCTTTGTATTGTTTTTACAATGCTCTATTTCCATTCATGCTTTGCTACAGTAACTTTAAATCACACTGTTAAAGCTGAAACTTGTTTCTTGTGTGTACTGCAGGTAGTGTTAATGTTCCATAGTGTACGAACGCACTCACAATGTTTCGATTATTGGAATGACCAGGATATGAGATGTTCTGGCCAACCTGGGTGTTTTGTGATTGTACCGATCAGTTAACGCCTGTGCCGTGCCAACTGTTACATTTCTATGTTCTGTGTCTTTTTTGTTTTAATAATATCCAATATTACCCTCTGAAGGTTGGACTTTTTAGATGAAATATTTCAGTTAGTTGAAAACGAAGGGGAGTGATGAAGAAAGATATGTACACGTTTAGGAGCATCATGTGCGGCCATTCAAATGGCGTCTTTTCCAGGGACGTCACTACATTCCAGAGAGTGCGGGTGCTAGCATGGACCAGAGAGTGCTGGTGCTAGCATGGACCAGAGAGTGTGGGTGCTAACATGACCCTGAGAGTGCTGGTGCTAGCATGCCAGAGAGAGTGCTGGTGCTAGCATGGACCAGAGAGTGTGGGTGCTAACATGACCCTGAGAGTGCTGGTGCTAGCATGGCCCAGAGAGTGCGGGTGCTAGCATGCCAGAGAGAGTGCTGGTGCTAGCATGGACCAGAGAGTGCTGGTGCTAGCATGGCCCAGAGAGTGCGGGTGCTAGCATGCCAGAAGAGAGTGCTGGTGCTAGCATGGACCAGAGAGTGCTGGTGCTTGCATGGCCCAAAGAGTGCTGGTGCTAGCATGGATCAGAGAGTGCTGGTGCTAGCATGGACCAGAGAGTGCTGGTGCTAGCATGGACCAGAGAGTGTGGGTGCTAGCATGGATCAGAGAGTGCTGGTGCTAGCATGGACCAGAGAGTGCTGGTGCCAGCATGGCCCAGAGAGTGTGGGTGCTAGCATGCCAGAGAGAGTGCTGGTGCTAGCATGGATCAGAGAGTGCTGGTGCTAGCATGGACCAGAGAGTGCTGGTGCTTGCATGGCCCAGAGAGTGCTGGTGCTAGCATGGATCAGAGAGTGCTGGTGCTAGCATGGACCAGAGAGTGCTGGTGCCAGCATGGCCCAGAGAGTGCGGGTGCTAGCATGCCAGAGAGAGTGCTGGTGCTAGCATGGACCAGAGAGTGCTGGTGCTTGCATGGCCCAGAGAGTGCTGGTGCTTGCATGGCCCAGAGAGTGCTGGTGCTAGCATTACCCAGAGAGTGCGGGTGCTAGCATGGATCAGAGAGTGCTGGTGCTAGCATGGCCCAGAGAGTGCGGGTGCTAGCATAGCCCAGAGAGTGCTGGTGCTAGCATTACCCAGAGAGTGCGGGTGCTAGCATGGATCAGAGAGTGCTGGTGCTAGCATGGCCCAGAGAGTGCTGGTGCTAGCATGGATCAGAGAGTGCGGGTGCTAGCATGCCAGAGAGAGTGCGGGTTTGGTCCATTCGTGTCAGCCAGGGTTGGTTCATTGTGTGTTTACGTCTGATGTTTGAAGGCTATCTTGTTTAATAAAAGATTCTGCATTTTGTGAAACTCTGCGCTTGCGTCTACCTACCTGTGTCTGAGCCAAACATTACATGTATATTTAAAAAAATGTGTTACACAAAGTAAAATATAAAAAAGAGATAATAATGGGTTTTCAGTATTACCCTTTTTTTCTTAGAATTTTTCCAACTGTCCCAACATTTTTGCAGTTGGGGTTGTGTTTCTTTCAGACAACGACGTTCAGATAAACGACGTTCAGTCATGAGCCTGTTGAGTGACACTCCGGAAATTAGTTTTTTAATTTATTCTTTTCAAATTCTGTGAAAAGAATATGGTTATGCTGGTAACTCTTTTCTATATATTATAGAATACATTTCACCTACAGTATGACAAACAATGTAAGCCTACAATAAGGCACTTTCCTGTTTCTGACATTCCTATATAAAAGATGCTTGTCTCCCAAAACAAAATACAAAAACTGTAAAATCACAGATGAAAAAGGTTGATTGTGTATTTTAACATATTTAATGTGAATCCTGTCTGAACCTGTCATGTTGGTCATCGTCATTTAAAACCGAATAGAAACCTACTGGTCTAAAAAAAAAATCCCCATAAAACTAGGTCTTTCCGAATTGATTGTAGATGGCAAAGCTATCAAACTGAGCTAATGAATTGAGTGCAAGTCACAATGATCTAAAAACATGTAATATTTCATTTACGTTTGCTTTTTGGTTGTCTTACATTTGGCTATCACAACACTGAGCACAACATAAAAATGCTAGATGGTGTGATTACTGTAAATGTTTTAGTGTAGCCAGACATCTTCAGAAGCATTAGTCCCAGAACAGCCAGAGAGTGATAGCGACTCTTGCTTGTTTTTTGCCCTGGAGCGTGCCCACAGTGATGCCACAGTTTTATATTGGCTGCAAAGTAGTCCAGTTATGAGTGAGTTCAATCTCTCAGGCTCACCGTGTAATCACACATCTAAAATGATAGCTTTTTGTCAACAGCGCAACTACTCAGTCGAGAGTGCAAACAAATGGTTTATCAAAAGCATATTTCAAATAGGAGGATGCATTACTTCAAGTCTAAAGAGGAATAATGTTCTTACAATGGCAGCTAGAACATCTACTACACTCCAACTTCATTTACCTCAGTCAGCAAATGGGAGGAATTGCAGAATGACAAACTGAGATGCAGCAGTTATCCTGTGGTGATGTAAACCACCCAGAAAGCACTTTTTATTTACCCAAATTCTGCCCCAACTGCCTCAATATTAGAGGTTGAGAATTGTCTTCCAGATCCAATGAAGCCAACAGCCAGGCAAAGCAAGTTTAATTACCTGTTATCTGACACCAGAGAATACTTTCAAGGCACTCGTGCATGAAATACTCCATTAAATTTACAATTTTGGGTTGTTGGGTAAGTTTAATGCAAGTATTATTATTTTTTTGAAAAAAACAATTAAATTACCTCCTGGGAAATACTGTACTAAATTAAATGTTGTTGTGACAAATATGTCATAATGGTAAATACAAGTTAGTTTAGCATATTGCTATTATCTGCCTTCACAGATTAACACAGGTCTTTGTTAATTGTGTAGTGCCACTAACAGTCGAGGATTTGTTCACTGCTTTAATTATTTTAGGCATAACTATTATACTGGATCCTTATAGAAATGCATCTTAAACCCCCTGGTGTTTGAACAATGCATCACATGCTAGGATACATAAAAACATTGGATCTGGCAGAAGCTCTCAAGGTCAAGCATTTTTTTTATTTTGTTAAATAAAATGTTAAGAAATATAAAAATTAAGTCACAACAGTGAAATCTCCAGCCACACATTTGCACTAGGGCTCCCTTGCTCAGCAAACCAAGACCATGCACACAGCACATTCAATTTCAAATGGGATTGTTTGAATTGTGGTTTAGAGTCTAATCACTAAGAAACACTCAGTACCCAAAAGAATAAACAAAGAGCTATGCAACTGTGTGTTTTTCTTTTTTAGAATTTACACGGTTGTTTAAATTGCAAAAGGTTGCAGAAATTAAATTAAAAACAGAATGATTACTAGGGTTTTTCCCAATATGAATATGGTTTGATATGTTAAGTGGAAATAACAAATTGTCTGATCTTGCGTGGACCTGTAGCCTATACTGCTCTCTCTCTCTCTCTTTCCCTCTCCCTCTCTCTCTCCCTCTCTCGTGCATGTTTATCTGGAATTGATGGATGGAGATTGTGGGTTCCTGAGGAAACGGTGGACAACTGTGCTGTAGGTGCAGCGGTTAAAACTATTGTCACTATGTTCAAGTTATCCCAAATTTGTTTATTGTGACAAGAAGCGTCTGTTCTTCAATACTATATTGAAGTAAAGTCACATTCAGTGAGCGCGGTAAAGCGTGTAAATGTGGCTGCTTTGGAGGCCTTTTACAGCGCCAACTTGAGGGGCATTGACCTTTTTCTGGTTCATTCTTTGAAGCTTTCAAAGAAAGCATTCGGCTCGTACTTTGATGCTGGTTGGAACCATTTTGGGCCATTTTCTTGCACAGGAATTTACAAAAGGACAAAATCAAATACAAATGTATTTGGATACATACCCTGTGCTACAACTGGCCCGTAGTTGTAGCCAAATGGTTGTCTTGACCAATCAATCAATCAATCAATCAAATTTATTTATAAAGCCCTTTTTACAACAAAAGTTGTCACAAAGTGCTTTTACAATCACCAGCCTGAATCCGACAGAGCAAACATCAACAAGTTGAACAAGTTGACACACGGCGGCTAGGAAAAACTCCCTGACATCACATTAAATAGTATAGCAAACAGTGTAACACAGAGCATGTTTAGGAGGTGTCTTGAATGAAATTACTGGCACTGTGAGTTCATTCTGAATGAAATTATCGCTCGCTTAAGGCAGGGCACTTATCCCAACAGGATGCTCCTGTAAGTGTTTTGGAAGGAAGCAGAGAAATCCGACAAGTTACTGTAGGCTTTCCGGAAAGAAAGTGCTTCTGGGCTGCCGGGTGGTGAAGGGCTTGGTGGGTGGGGGGTTGGTTCTGCTGGGTCCTGTTCGGTTGGTGGGATCATTCTGTCATGATTCGCCTCCGCAGCAGTGATAGGACCCATGCGCTGAGATATTTTCTTTGTAGTTTTATTTATTGTGGAGGAAGAAGGGCGGGGAATGACAAAACGTATGAATAGGCAGGCAGGACAACGATGAACAGGCAGGCCGGACTGATAAGCAACCAAACAACAAGAAATACAATTAATACAAAACACACAATGTAACCGGCGGGATGTAAAAAATACAGGACGACACGGTACAAGCGGAAGGCAAATGTCACGGTTCCTATAGTGGACTAGGAGGGTGTTGGTTAGTGGTTTCAGTCACAGCTGCTTTACATTGGGGTTTAATTAGAGTATCACGGCTGTTGGGGATTTGGTGATTATATGTGTTTAATAGTCACTGTGTTTGGTATTCACATTTGTTGGTTATTATTCCCATAGTCACGTTATAGACAGAGGTGAGTGGTTGTATTAGAAGACGTGTTGCTGTTGAGTGAATGTGTTTTATAAGTCGCTGTGTAGTGCAATATTATTTCATTCAACAGTTAGTGTTTTATCGCCATTCTCGGTTTGTTTTATATATATATATATATATATAAAATTAAAATATAATTAAAATATAAAATTAACCCTGTTTGTACGGAATTACCTGGCTCCCACATGGCTTTCATGCACTACACCACCCGCAAGCGTGACAGAATAACCAACCTAAAGAACGAAATAAGCCATCGGAACCTGACGATGGGAGGTTTCCACGGAGATTATGGTCACAACCCCGGAGAGGATTTCTCCCACCGTCGCCCCACGGAGCAGAGACACAATCAGTTGCAAGCTATCCTTTCTAATGAAATTATTACAGTGCAAATGTGGATGTGAAAACCGGTATCAACATCAGTTGACAGATTATCTGCTAATGTTGTGTGTGTTTCTTTTAAAAGGCCTCATTGTTTATCTGAAGCCAATTACATTTTGCTGACGAACTGCGAAACGATTTCGGTAAATGGGTCCGGAGGGTGTTTAGTGTAGTAGATCTAAACACTCAAGTGAGTCATTAAGCATCTAGCACAACCAATACAACGTGTGCCAAAGAGCAAATTATACTCCATTGGAAATGCTTCCAGTTCAGAAGAGTGGTGTGTGTGTGCGTGTGTGTTTCTGGGATATTCATCTTTATTGAGGTGATGCTTTCATCGAAAAACAACATGATCGTATCCTTTAATACCTGTTGACTACAGCGATCAGACGTATAACATTGCATTGTGGCAGAGCACATTATCCTGCTGAAAGACGTCAATTGTCACGGCTTGCAGGGGGAAGTGTAGAAGGGAGCGAGGCACAGCCAGCGTATATCCGTTCGGGCTGTTTATTCTTCCATATAAAACAAACACGAAACGAAATCATTTTAGTAATAAAGACCAATTGATTATAATAAAACCCATTTGCAATTATGTCAGCACAGCTGAAATCTGTTGTACTGATTAGAGAAGCAATTGCATCTGGCATTCTTTCGACTATAGTTTAGTGTATGTTGAACTCACCGTTTCATTGTCTAAAATATTCACTAAACGATATGTTTTCGTTGTTCCTGATCGTTTACATGCGTAGCTAAATAAACGATGGATGTATTTACACAACCAAGTCGGGAGATGTAATTATTATGTATAATAATTATTATTTTATACATAAACGGCTACAAAAATGAGGATGTTGACCATAAACAGGTACTTTGCCTGGAGTGTTATAAAGTTGTGGCCTCAAAATAAGGAAACACCACCAATTTGTCTGATCACTTAAAACGGCACCACAACGTAAAAATAACGTTTTATATCGCTAAAGATATGTTGCCATTAAACACTGTCACCAAAAAGGGATTTAAGAAAATGATCCGAACGCTTGACACGCGGTATGTTATACCATCCTGCACATATTAAAGCTGTATGGAAAATGCAAATCTCAGATTGAAGCAGAGCTGTCACATGTGGAATACTATGCAGCTACAACAGACTTATGGTCCAGCAGGACAACAGAGCCCTACATGAGTCTGACGGTACGGTCTGATGGAATGGTAATTATTGACTTTAGCCTGGATTGATGGCTCGCAATATCGCAATATATATCGTTGGGGGAAAAAATATCGCAATGTAATTTTTTTCCAATATCGTGCAGCCCTATGGAACCGTTCCAGGAGCAGCTTGACCGTATGGTACCATCAAGCCATTACAACTTTTGGAAGGCTTGAAGCATTGGGTAAAACCTTCAGACTACCTAAACAAATTGACCACTTGAATGCCAATGTGCTGTAATTGAATGCGGATGGTGAAATCTTTTTCAGATTTTTCTCAATGACTAGATTTCTTATTCATCTTGCTACATTGCCTATCTAGACTAATTTTTTATGTACGTGTTATTGGAAAGCACGCACACTTGTGATCATTGCTATCGTCGAGTCATTCATTCACAACTCTTTAGTCGACATCCGACTTCATATCTTAAGCCAAAGCCTCCAGCCAACGAGCAGAATGGAATTGAATGGTACTGCTTCATAAGTGCATCGATTGAGACTCGCTGCTATGCGATTCGCGAGGAACTGTAATTCTTACCATCCGTGCGGCGCAGGCCATCACCGAAGCATCCCGGTAATGTCTCACGCCCCACGGAAGTGTCCAATCGATAACTTTGCATTGCTTATTCACATGATATTGTAGCGAGACGAATACGGCAGTCTGCATATTGAGCGGTCGGATTGGACAGTGTAGGTCCCGATGCGCACTCCCCAATGAGGTCACAGGGAGCTCACCGGGGAGTGCACGTGACGGTGGCTGCAGCTGTCGTTGTGCTCAAGTAGAGACCAATAGGAAATATGCCTTATTGCACGCAGAGATAATGTGTCAGACCCCGAGCTGCCGAAACGTTCACTATTAGAGATTATTGACAAATGCCAGCAGATTGTTCTGCGTTGAAAATCCTGCACACCTTAATACTCTAATCCCATGAGCAAAATCATGTACCTTGCTCAAATCTAATTGATTTGTCTGGTTTCACAAGACGAAATCAGAGGCAAATATGACTAAAATAATTAGCAACGGGACTACGGTGTGTATTTAACGCACATCCAAAGTACACTTTGTTCCTTTTCATTTCTCAACGGAACATTTCCCTAAAAGATTCGCAATCCATTTTAATCATCAATACATCACGCTGCCAAAAACAGAGCGCATCTTAAAGTTGATGACGCGAAACAACACAGGAAGCCAAATTAAGTTTTTACTGTCATTATTAGCAGACGCATTCATGTAGCGGACTCACGCAGTGGAGTTATTAGGAATCTCCACTGGCTTCTGTATTTCTACATCTCTTCATGTTCTAACGTGTATGAACGCATTAGTGTCTTCATGCAATAAAAAACAGACGGAACATGAAACGTCGAGCACGTTTTAGTCAGTCTTGTGACGGGATGGTCGGCTCGTCCTGCACCAACAGAATAGTGTGTGACCAGAGTGAAAGAGGTCCGACATATTACCTGCGTGCTTCATTGTCCCGGTGTCATGTAGTCTGAATGAATTAATTCTGTTAGGTAACCAATTACGCTTTCTGTGGAAGGTCATTGGCTACCCTTCAGTAGGCAGACCCTAATCATAAACCAATAGGATGTGAGAACAGACTCAGGTTCTGGGCTCACAGGGATTAACGGGCCTTTTGTTATTTTGTGTTTATAATCAAGTCAGATGCTCTTTTGGACAGTTTTGTTACAAAAAACAACTCTCAAAACCCCAGATCACCTTTGTTTCTTTTAGCTTTTCCGTTGGTTCTATTTAGAGGATCTATACGGGCTTTGAAGCATCTGCTCTCATCGGAGAGCTCTGTGGGCTTCCGCGTTATCACAGCGGAGGCCTTTTAAGATCCCCACAGAACCATGGCATACCGGCTGTATTGTCCTTGAATGTCACCCCAACACACTCGTTTGAGGGAACTTTATTGGCAGAACGCTTGCTGTCGCCTTGGCTTGGTAGTCTTATTTCGTGTTGTTTTTATTTTTACACCATATTTATTTAGTTTTTTTAATGCCATCGTTTTATGTAGCAATATAAATTAAGTGCTAATTGATCTGTGACATGGTTGGCTGCCTGGTCCTGATTTTGTTTCCCGGATTCTTTGCAGTCATCCAAAATTATTGATGAAATGCTCTGACTTTAAGATTCATTCTGACAATTGCACTCCCACGTCAGGATCTCCTGGAGGCTCTAGTCGCGGGTTCTTTTGTGAATTATGCACAGGTCGTTCCTTTCCAGGTACTGGACAAACAGCAATGAAACCCATGGCTAACCATAATGGAAAGTGTCTGTCACAGCCTGGTCCTCCAAAGCCCTCTACAGTAGAGGAAATTAAGAAAGCTATGGAAAATATTTGTCTTGCACTGGATGCCATCAAATCTGCGGGGTTCATCTTCAAGTGATAAAGGTTCTTTGTAATCTGCCCTCTGTCAGTCAGATCTCAAAGCAATGGTGCGTTCTTTTATTCCAGTTATTTGTTTTGCAAACAGACAAGCGTTGTAATGAAAAGTTCTGTGGTCAGATCAGATTCTGGGATAGCCGCAAAACTTTGTTTTCCCCCTGCCAAGGGCATGGATTGAATTAAAATTTAGCCAAACCACCAGGAAATAGAAAATGTATTTGATTAATGAGACACTTTAGCCCGACCCATGTAACTTTGTTTTCTTTCTGTGTTTAAACATCTGTCTGATCCAAGGATCTATGTTTAAATCTCTGTGTGATCCAAGGATCTGTGTTTAAATATCAGTGTGATATAAGGATCTGTGTTTAAATATCAGTGTGATCCAAGGATCTATGTTTATATCTCTTTGTGATCCAAGGATCTGTGTTTAAATATCAGTGTGATCCAAGGATCTGTGTTTAATGTCAGTGTGATCCAAGTCTTTAATTATGTTCGGTTACATTACAATTGGAATGTGTTGGCTCAGTTTGTGGCCTATAGTGGTACATTCTTGTTGTTTGGCTAACTTTGTGATTTATTGATTACACATATTCCTGTGCAATGGTAGAGTTTGTGGTTTATTGATAAGACACATTCTTGTGCAATGGCAGAGTTTGTGGTTTATTGATAACACATATTCCTGTCCAATGGCAGAGTTTGTTGTTTATTGATAACACACATTCCTGTCCAATGGCGGAGTTTGTGGTTTCATTGATAACACACATTCCTGTCCAATGGCTGAGTTTGTGGTTTATTGATAACACATACCTGTGTTTGTACAGATCTTGTATTCCTACAGTGGCATACTGAACACACAGCAGGTAGAGCTAGCAACATACAGAACCGATTTTAATTTAATGTGTCCCTAGTTCTGACAATCTCTCACCCCTTATACGTTTTTATGATTACTGAAAGCCTATGGAATTATGTTGACCTGACAGGCACGTGGGAAAAGTAAGAGACTGAAGGCGTCAAAGAGAAATGACACTGATTTGATTCATGAAAAAATTCAACGCAACTTGCCAAGTGTATCCATTGTGTACTGCTAATACTAAATGAATACTAAGCTGATAAATGTGCAGCTGGATACCACTCTGTGGAATAAAGCAAGCAAGTTGATTTATATAGCACAATTCATACATGGAAGCAATTCAATGTGCTTTACAAAGGAAAAAATAATAAATAATAAAATGCATACATTTTATATTCATAGCAGCCTGTTTACTGGCATCATAAAACATTACATCTAAGTTTTACTGTGTGTACATTTTATTCAAAAGGTCTTCAGAACCATTTTAGGTATATTTTAGAACCTGGCCAAGAAGTCCAGGTCTTAAGAACTTTATTTACAAGGGTCAAACTAATAATATACGGATTTTCGAAGCTCACAAATGTTGAAGAGTAACTTCATTATTAATTGATCTGTAAAATATGGTTTATATGGTTATATTGTTTTGTTTTTTCTTTTCAAACATAATGCTTTAAAAATATACATTATGTGTAATTATCTCTGCTTATAAAATTGTCTCTTCTCTTGTCCTTAAAAATAATTTTGCCACTAGATGTCACTCTAAAACCATGTTTTCAGATTTCACTTGAATCATTCAAGAAAACTGAGTACAGCAGTTTTAATAGCTGATATTTTCTTGGTTTTAGTTAAAATGGGAAAACTGTAAGAAATGAATACAGAGTCATTATGTCATAATATTTTCAGTTTAGGTATTACTATTTCACCTGCAATCTAAATACTGTCCGTTACGTATCCTTATCCAGACTGTGGTGGGATTAACGAGATCATTAGACCTGTATTAATGTAGACTCCAAAATTAGGTCAGATAATTTTAACATATTTTTCTGTTATCCGTATACATTGCTAACTGTCAAAAAAGTATAATTTTCGGAAACACTTTCTATAGAAAGCCTCTTCATAACCTGTCATTTCAATAACTTTTTATCATCATCGGGTCGTTCGTGAGAAGCTCTACACCATTTCCTTTATGTTGTTGTTGCTGTTGTCTTTCTTTTTGTCCTCCGTTTCAAAGGAGCCTGCTTGATCACATTGTTTGCCTCCCAGGCCACCCCAGGAAGTGCTGTCCCTGCATGTCAATGCCTGTCCTTCCAGTTCACGCATTCATCTCCACTAGCATAGTGCCGTAAAGGGACGTGCGTTCTTGCCAACTCTCGCTACCGTCGTCCGTGACCACTCATTCTACAAGGACAGCACGTGGCAGATCCGCTACCAGGCTACCACTAAATATGTCAGGAGGAAACCAGAGGGCACAGCTGGCTTCGTGCTTCCAGTAAAGCCTGGCAGACGGCTGTGCCAGCATTGTATTCGAGCAGTATGCTGCCCCCAGCCCCCTCCCTGGCCCGTCATTGGCCTTTCTCCTGGCAAGCTTCCCCGTCAGTTACAGGCAGGCCCGGCCGCTCGGGCACTGCTGCTGTTAAACCGCTACTGTTTGGCGTTGGAATGTCTCCAGAAAAATGCATAATACGTTTCATTCAAACTGATACTGTAACACATAAACAACGCCGCTACCGGCGTCACAAAAGGGAACTGTGGGATCATATCGCGTGTTCTCGATCACAAGTTCAGTTGCATTCACTGTTTGCGTGTCATCGTCCTCGTAAATCTAGTTGACCTAAAAGGTCCATTCCACCGAAAAGGCAAAACGTATCAGTATTCTCAGCAGTTTTATCCAGTCCAGGCTCAGATTGGAGAAGCCGCTAAAATAGTTTTCAGTAGTATTTCACAAGTTTTTACGGTCAGTTGACTCAATAGCCTATCTACGCTTCGTCTATCTACTAAGCATGTTCTGAACTGGCTCGTTGCTTTTGCTTTGTCAATCTTTTTACCGGACATTGCTTCAAGATTTACAGGTTGGTTGATATAGAGCAGAGGTATCCAACCTTTTTCAATTTCTACCACAAACATAATTTTCCTTTTCCCGGACTAACATTGCAGTTCCTTGCTCATGTTATGGTCATGGTGTTTTATGTGTGTTTTTTTTTTTACCCCCTGTGGAGAGGCCAAGTACCCCCAAGAGTCCTTGTACCCCTGGTTGGGAACCACAGATAGTGATAATATCTTTTCTCTGTTCTCACATTCACCCTCTTTAGTTATTTTCTATCACACTCTCTCGGTATCTCACAGTAAATCTCCTTCCCTCTTTGTCTTTATCTTTTTCTCTTTTGCAGAGACAACCACGTTTTCCCGAAGGCTCGCCATATTGAATGTGCCTTTCATCTGGCCAGATGAGAACATAGCTGACGTGACAAGTTTAAACGAACGGTTCGTTGATTGCGTTTCCCGAATAAACAGCCCGACAGCGTTTCCTCTCTGACCGCCTGTGCGTGTTTCAAGCACAGACAATAAGCCCAGCAGTAGTCTTAAAGACTGGTCAGAAAAAATGCCCGTGCGTGTAAACAGACTTGGCAAATAAATCTGATTCTGATCTCTGTTGGAGTAGCCATGCAAAACACCAGCCTAAATATGTGTCTGGCTGAACAAGCACTCATGTTAAAGGGTTCCGATGAATTTCGAATGTAATGTCAAATTGTATATCCAATGATTTAGCGCAAAAGGGTGTGTGATATAAACATACTTGTTTTTCTAGGTCAGGTAATTGCTTCTAATTACACTCTTGCACAGCTGTTGATCTCAGCATCTGCTGTTTCACCCCATTCTGCACCTTTCTGATATTTAACGCTAATGTTCAGAAATGTGTTTGGAAAAGTTTGCTCAGGATATCTTAATGTTAGTTTTTGTCTCCTGTGTGGTCAAGCGTTAGACACTTAGTTTATAGTGTCAATATTTGCCCCATTTGTCATAACAACCACTTGATTTTAAACATTAAATGTTATGCAGAATGAGATCTGATTGCTTTTATACACCCAGCCCAAAATGGACGGGGGAAAAATGCCTTTGTTAACAGTAAAATTCCCTAACGCCATCTTACCACAATTTATTCCCCACGCTTGAAACGAAATGTAGCCGGAGACGAACGTTACAATGCAACACATTCATCCCATTTCTCCCACGCTTGGCCATAAGTCTCAATATAAACTGTGGATCATATTGACTAGGCACCCGACAAAACGATCGAAGCAGAGAGTTGGCATATTACCTTTTTCTCAATTGCGATATGTTTGGCCACAGGATAATCTACTGAAAATAATCTGCTCTGTGCACCGTGGGAGACGGGCGCCAAAGTTACGACACACGAGGCAGCAACAGCCAAAGAAGCCAGCAGGTCATTGTTGATACTATTGCCAGTCAGCGCTAAACACTTCCTTCTCCAGTAAAGGTGGATAGAGGCTGACGATATGCTGAGCCAGGCCAAGTGTGATGGAGACAGGCACTCAGCGCAACAATGATATTAAACACGCTCAGTTGGTGGTCCAGCAGACAAGGATCTTCACACACCTCATCTGTCATTCACCTTATTCTGTTTGTTGCCTTTCACCGTGTGTCAGTTTGTCTGTAAATCTGCCCGACTGCCAAACTGCCTGCCCCTGCCTCTCTCGGTTTCTCTCTCCTTCTCTTAGCATTTCTGCTTTGTGACCGTCTGAACAGCGGAGTTGCCCGGTTGGAGTACTTAAAAGTACTTTACGCGGGGTCACTGGGGTCGAGGTTTTTCATAGGAACGGGAAGGTAACGAAAAGAGTGATGGGAGGGAAGCTCAGTCACTTATGTTATAAAAGGGAAATGAAATGAGACAGAGGTTGGAAATCTGAGAGGGTGTCAACAGAGCCTGGCACAGCGGGAAGAGACATCACTGTCAGCTCAGATTAGTCTTGTTTTCACAATCAGAATTGCCTTAACTGGCCAAGCACATTATCACAGTTGCACATCATGTCAACGTGCTTCGGGTGATGGCCAACACATAGGACGGCGTTTCCGATGGGGATATCTACAAAAGATCTACTTCAGGTGACAAAGTCACCACCGAAGACTCTCTTCTAAGCTCAATCAGAACAATCTGCTTGACTCTAACCAGTCAGCATTTCAAACAGGCCATTTTAATTAAACTGCCCCACCACTCCTTTCTCTCCTCCGTTCTCAACCTTCATAACCATGAACCAATCATCCAGCTTTTCACCGTTTACGACTTGGTCATCTTTGCCTCTGCACACTCTTGGATTTCTTCCTGTGCAGATAGATAGATGTATGCTATATATAGTATGTTTGTTAATGGATGAGGAGATATATGGACACAGTTATCATGCAGTGTCACCGTAGAAAACAGACATTATTCTACACTCGAGCTGAGGTGAATGTGGAACTGGGGCCAGATCCTATGTTACCTTATATAGTGTTATATAGCAGTCAATGGTGAGACCATGACCTCTGCTTCTGACGAAAGAGTTTTTATAAAAAAAAGCTATTTACAGTCAGTGTTCAAACAAAGATATTACATTTCCTGGTACGATCCCCACATGTTCCCGGATGCCTTTCCTGATCAACAGAAAGATCTGATTCCAGCTAACCCTGACAAATTCTTCTGTAAACAGAAAAGAGATATAGATAACGTAGACGCAGCATATTTTCTGTGTGCTTGTGTGAGTTTGTGTGAGTGTGTGTGTGAGTGTGTGTGTGTGTTCATTTGTTGTAAGCAGCATTGTAATTTAACAATTACACTGCTGCAATTGTTTTATGAAATGTGACACATTTTAATGGTGTCTATTACAACCCATATAGTTCATCTGTCAACTGTCACCAAACATTCCCGGATGCCTTTTCTGACAGCGAACATCAACCGAAAGATCTAATTCTAGCTAACCGAGGAAAATTATTTTCTCTACACAAAAAGGAGATAAAGAGAAGATAACCGTAGCATATTTTTTACGTGTGTGTTCACCTGTTACAGGAAGCAGTGAAATGTGGCAATATGTCCTTTAGAACCCATTTCTCCTATTTGTTTGAGAACGTTTAGTGAGAACCCTGAACAAATTGTAAAAAAACAAACACTTTTGTTAGTCTCCTCTTTGCTCAAGTGTTTTTTTCTCTATTGGTTACTAGACAGCATTATTATTAACCACTATACGCTCACGTTTATTCTATTGATGGACAACTACACACAATAGGAAGATGACACACTGGTTATGAATAGATCACGCAAATGAATATGCATGTCAGACAGTGACAGGTTTAGTACACAGCACATTCTGTGTGTGTATTCATGCATGCATAATTCACATGCCTTCTCTTCTTTTCCACTTCTTTATACAAACACTCCGGTCCTAAGACTTTGAATTCTGAAACACCTGTGGATACAAGATTACAGACTTCATTCATTTGGTTAATTTGCGTTGTCTGATGCCAGTAGAATATTATATAAGTATCTGCTGGTATGCTAAGCTATGGAAAAGCTATGAAAGAGCACAAATTAAATTTAAATTGTACCCAGGGACTTCCTCCTCACTTGCCTCTGTATTTCCCCTCTTTCATCTTGATTATCATATGCCTGTATGCTTATACATATTTATTTGTCTAAATGTTTTGATGGAACAAAAGCACTTCCGCAGTATCACCAGTAGATGGGAACCAAGTGGTGTTTTTTTTCAATAAGAAACAAGTGTCACGGATCGGTGAGCTGTGTGGGAGAGCACTGCTGTGTATTGTGTTGATTAGAAGCACAGCTGTTTTGGGTTTAGCTAAACACCGGGCATAGGTTAGTTCATCGGTGGCCTATTTAAGGTCGTATTGCTGTTGTTTCAATGTGTTTTATAAGTCGCTGTGTAGCGCAATATTATTTAAAACCAGTATATGTTTTCTCGCCGTTTACGGTTTGTTTTATTTTCAATAAACCTGTTTAAAAACGGAGATATCTGACTCTGCATACGGCTTTCCTGCACTGCACCTAAAATGTTTTGTGACAGTTGCATTTGAGTGAGTGGAGGAACAGTAGGATTCTGTATGGTGCTTTTTTTCTTTGCTCAGATCTGTGCGCGCATGATTAATAACAGTGTGTGATTGATAAAAGTGTGTGATTGATAAAAGTGCGTGTTGATAAAAGTGCGTGATTGATAAAAGTGCGTGTTTATAAAAACTTGTGATTGATAATAACACGTGATTAATAACAGTGTGTGATTGATAAAAGTGCGTGATTGATAAAAGCACGTGATAAAAGTGTGTGATTGATAAAAGTGTGTGATTAATAAAAGCGCGCGATTGATAAAAGCGCATAATTGATAAAAGTGCGTCTCTGTGTTTGTGTCGGCCAGAGGGCGTGCCCGCCTGCCTGAGTGCCCGTATGTGTGCCAACGTTTGTTTTCTGTTTGTATGAGCGAGACAGAGAGGATATATATCACAGCAGAGAGGTGATTAAAGATGAAATAGCTTAGCCCCTTGTCTCTTTCACTGTAATCAGATCCACTCCAAGCAGCGGGCCTGCTGAGCTGTTGCCATTACCTCAGACCGGAGGAGCTAGAGTTTCCCGGAGTCAATGGGCACAGCTGCGTAGACGGGTCAGACGGATTCATGCCATTCACCATTGGTGCGTTTAACTGTTGCTTTGCTGTCTCTCAGGAAGTACTTAAAGTACATTTGTGTGGACATACTGGGACAAAACTAGCCTGGCTGACACGATCTGGTTCAACGGTCTGGACGAGAGCCTATCCTGTACTAGCATAGCCTACCACAATATTAATTTCAAAATTGCACTGTGTTTAGTAAATATTTGCATGCAGGGGCGGAACTTTCACTGGGAACCGGAGGACATGTCCCCCTCACATTTCACACACTCTTATTGATGTAGCACGCTAGATTCTTGTTTGTAACAATTCTGAGTGCTGCTGAGGTAGATTGATGGCCGATGACGTCCAAATATCATAGTGTGTATGCAGTACTGTAGCTAGCATAGTGACCAATATAGCTACTTGAAATTAATTCACTAGGCAGTCAATGAGTGTCGTGGCGGAGAGAGCTACCCTACAGACAGGAAAAGCAATGTTTTTGACAGGTTCTAGCTCACTCTGTCTCACTTATTGACTCACACTTAGCGTGACGTGCAGGGAAAACCCAGATTCAGAGCAGGTTGTCACCACTCGAGGTGTTGTTTATCAAAAAATAAACACAAACAGTGAAACTAAACTGAATGTAAAATAAAGCCCCCGCCCATTGAATCGAAAACAGACGCCACTCTTCTGGAAAGGCTTTCCACAGTATTTGTGTGTGTATCTGTGGGTAGTTAAGACCGTTCAATCAAAAGAACATTTGGTCAGGCCCTGATGTTGCACAAAAAGGCTCACAATCCCAGTTCTGATTCAGTCCAACTGATTCATTTCAACTGTGTTCAATGGAGTTGAGGTCGGGTCCTTGTGCCGGCCACTCAATGTCCTCCTCACCAACCTTGTCAAACCATGTTTTTATGTACCTCGCTTTGTGCAGTGGGGCACATTGTCCTTACCTAGACTGTTGCCACAAAGTGCAAAACACCCACTTGTATAATAACCATTTGTATCCTGTAGCATTGAGACGATCCTTCACTGGAACAATGAGGCCTAGCCCAAACCCTGAAACACAACCCCGAACCATTTTCCCTCCTCCAACAAACTTTACAGATCAAGTCCTGTAGATTGCAAGGTTTATTGGCATGGATCAGGCCTGTTGGTCCAGCACAACCCACAACGAATTTGGAGGCCAAGGCGACACCTTAAACACTTCATCATGTTCCTCGACCTGACTGGAATTAGGTGTGCAGAGTATAAAGGCACGTTGATTTGTTTATCATAATGTTTTTGCTCATTAGTGTAAATATTGTGGAGTGTTATGATACACACAACCAACCGGTAGGCCTGTTTTATTTTGACTATGAACATTGTCAAGATGTTTCCACACCTTCGACTTCAGTCTCTTTTTATTGTAATTAGATGAATGTGTAGTCAGACTGGGGGGTTTTGAAGGTGAATGGCGAGGCACTGAATTAATGAACCATCCGTGCTGTTTTTGAGTGGCTGGCTGCCCTCTCCCCAGGGGGATATCCTCTCTCCAATAATATTTAGAGGCTGAGTCACTGGTATTCTTGTGTTTCTCCATGCCATCCCCTAATGCTCACAGGATGGGAGTGTCTGTGGGCTGAAGTCAACCCTCGTCTCGTGGTGGTTTGTGGTTGGTCGGTGTCCCTTTCGTAGTATAGAGCTTTCGCCGAGTGGGTGAAGCATTTCCCTGATTGGTTGGGCTTGTCTTTGGCCTGCGTCTCAGGAACCTTGTCATAATGCCTAGTTTTATGCTGCGTTTGTTATGTGTGGAGGCGTGGGGTCAATCTGAATAATATGTTGAGGTATCCTTTTGCTTCTAAGTCGTTATTAGTATTATTATACACTTTCTCATTTCTCCAGTCCATTTGAACCTCAGGAGAACTTGAGTCATTGGACGGTATCATCGTCAGTCCTGAAAAGTGGTGATTGTTTGTCTTCTCTATTCTGTTTTTTTAAACTTCACAAAGTTGCTATATAGCGCACTTCTTTCAATTCAGTTTAGATTTTACGTTTGTTGTCCTGTTTGATTTAATTAAATAAACCCACAAACTTGATATTTGGCCTGCGTCTGATTCACTTCACTATGGAGCTGATCCCGTCTTTGTCCCCCTGTTTGTACAGCTGATCTAAATGTATTAGATCAATTAGTAATCTTTTTGGCAAAGAGATGCTAATTAGGGCAAATTACATTTCAATCCCCAGGGGGACTGTGTGGCAGAGCGACGACCTGTGAAATACAGCATTCACAAGGGCCCTGTGGCTGCAAGAAGCCAAGGAACGTTGCTAGCTAGCATTAAACCTGTCTTACCTCCCTGTCACAGTTTCAAGATTTCTGCTGCTATACAATTGTGCCGGGGACGTAGGGAACTAGAACATACGTTTTGGAGTTATGGCCAAAAAGTTCAACATTGCTTTCATCAGACCATAACATATTTTCCCAGATGCATTTGGGAGACCTGATGTTTGTTTTTGCAAACTTCAGCCTGGCTGGGATGGTATTCTTTGTAATAAAAGGCTTCTGTCTTGCCACCGTACTCTATAGCCCATACATATGAAGAATAAGGGAGATTGTTGTCACATGAAGCACACAGCCAGTACTTGCCAGGACTTGCTCCTTTAATGTTGCTGTAGGCCTCTTGGAAACCTCCCTCACAAGTTGTCTTCTCGCCTTTTCATGAATTTTGGAGGGACGTCCAGTTCTTAGTAATGTCTCTTGTGACATATTTTTTCCACTTAATGATGACTGTCTTCACTGTGTTCCATGGTATATCTACTGCTTTGGAAATCATTTTGTACTTTTCTCCTGACTGATATTTTTCAACAACGAGTTCCCTCCATGGCATTTGCTCTGAGATGCAACTAAGGAAATGTCAGTTGAACCGCTGACCATTATTTGTGATTAAATACACAATGGCAGTTGTGTAATGACTTCTATTTAACATGAGTTTGAATGTGATTGGTTAATTCTGAACACAGCCACACCCCCAGTTATAAAAGGGGGGCAACCAGTATATAGTAAAGTATTTATTTGTATTTTTCCCCCTCAAAGAATTTCGTTAGTTTTTCAATTGAATTGTGGATGATGATGATGATGATAATGGGAAACCAAGTGTGCGTAGTTGAAAAAGTCAGTCCAGGGTGTGTTCATGATGATTGGGGACGGGTGGATTGTTGTCCGCTGTAGCCGCCACCAGCCAGAGGAGGGCGCCCCTCCCACGGGAACCTTGCTTCAACTTTTAAAAAAAGGTGATAATTTAAAATGTAAAAAAACAAATATACCTAATCAATACTAGTAATCAATGACTTTGATGAAATTATCTGGAGAGATTCTGCACGGATAAACGGGTTAAGAACCATTGTTATGTGTCCGTCCACCTCAATAAATATTATAATAGGAGAACCGGTGCTGTTGTTTGAGCACGGCGAGACCCAAAGCACTAGATAAAGGGTCGCAAACATTGTGTCGTAAATGTTTTCAACTTTGAATGCACACGGCGTTACAGTGCACTCGGAAAGTGTTCAGACCACTTCACTTTTAAATTATTTACAACATTATTATGTTGTATATATCTCTGCAGCCAATGTCAGAAATATTTTGTGGAAGACAATAAAATGTGGCTGCCATCACACCATACTCCTATACAAACCAATTACCGTAGCTGCTAACCGATCAGGTTACAGGCTCTCTTTACACTCTTTCGGCTTCTTCTCTTGTTTAAGGCTATGTGAAGCTATGGGCGGGCTTCAGGTAAAACATTCACGGTAGCAATCTGAGGTGTAGACTGTATGCCAATAAACTAGTGACGACCAACCTCAGAATAAATCCTCTGTCCCCAGAACTAACAGGACAGGTGAAACTCCCCTACTTCAATTTAAGGAATAATAAAAACCATTGGACTTCAAAGATAAATATAGTAAATCACTACTTGTTATTTTTTTTTTTATCTCAGGGAGGTCTTAATTTACTTGACCCTTTTTAATTATGAATTGCAATAAGAAATGTTTGTAAGAACTCCGTATAATCTGAACGTCAGTGGATATGCTTCGGAGTCGTGCACAATACCACCAAAGGTTTCACGATAAAACTTACAACTCAGTCAGAAGCAGAGGGGTTTCCCAACTAATTGCTGAACCAGGTTCTCTAGACAGGGAATTTGTTATATTCGTTCACTGCAGCTTCAGAGAAAAATCCCAGACGTTCTCTTTAGAGAAGAAAACACATATAGTTCCAATAAACATATTCAAACTGGTTTCCCTAATCTCTTTAAATGCCAGTGGCACTTTTGATCATATAGTAATCTGTGGTCTTGATCTTTTTTTGCTGCCTGAAACTGTGATTGGCCATGACAACAAATAATCCATACATGGTTCTTTTCCATCCCACTCTCTCTGCATCTTATTGGTATACTTTTATATAGCGCTTTTATCCAAAGCGCTTGACAGATCCTGCGTCACATTCACCCATTCCTTCACTCATTCATACACTGACGACCGCGTCTACCATGCAAGGCGACTGCATGGGGTTAGGTGTCTTGCTCATGGACACCTAGACAATTTCACAGGAGGAACCGGGGATCGAACCACCAACCTTCCGATTGATAGACAACCAACTCAACCCACTGAGCCACTGATGTGCTCACTATGACCTATTACTCAATAGGTTTTATTTTTTTCATGATTATAAGCACACAAACAAATGAATAATGCATGAAATAGATTTAAGTCATTATAAGCTACAAATTGGTATCAATCAAATGTATTGTGTAAAGTACAATTTACATCAGAAGTTGTCACAAAGGGATTTCACAGATATCCAGCATAAAGCCACCTCTATGGCTGTGAAATAATCTGAGCACCTGGTTCCCAGTACTACACCCACTGCACTTGGCCTACAGAGCCAACAGGTTCGTAGATGATTCCATCAACACGGCACTCCTATTCATTCTCCAGCATCTAGACACCCCTGGAACCTACGGCAGAATCTGTTTTGTGGACTTCAGGTACTCATTCAACGCTTTGCTCCAGAACCAGCACTCCCTCATGGGAGTGCCCGAGTCCACTTGCACTGAGGCTGGGGAAGCACATGTCGGACCGCTTGAATATCAGCTCCGTCTCCCTTCAAGGGAGTGTTCGATCTCCCTACTCTTCTCTTTGTACACCAAGAACTGCACCTCCAGCCACCACTTCTGAAGTATGAGGATGACACCACCCTCATCGGACTGATTGCGGCTGGAGACGAGTCCGTCTACAGGGGGTTGATTGACCATCTGGTGCAACCTGGAGCTTAACTCCTAATAGACAGTAGAGAGGAGAGTGGACTTCAGGAGAAGCGCAGCAGCCCTTTGTCCGATTGGCCAGGTTTTTTTTGTGACATTTGTGGGGAATAAATTGTGACATTTTGTCACCCTCCTGTGACATCAAACAGGGGCTATATAGATAACACATACACTCCCACACACACACACACACACACACACACACACACACACACACACACACACACACACACTCACACATACACTCAGAGACCATCCAATGATGGGCCCCCCAGCCAACCACAGACCCGTCTCTTTACCTCGATATCAAAAACAGCAGTACCGATATCACCACCCAGCGGTTGGCTACAGTGTACCGAGTAACTGGTACGCCAGGATTTTGAGACAAATGAGTTTGTCAGCAACTTCCATGTGGTTTGTTAGCTGTTGGCAACACCAAGTCATCTATGGTGGATGTGACCAACCTGTCTAATATGATGTGGGAAAAACACGGGACATGTTTCCTGTCAAAAGTAACACAACTACATGGGCTGAATCTACACAAACGTATGTCCGGGACAACCTAAATGTATATTGACCAGCTCTATGTCACACAAGCGCTATAAAACTTGACTGCGTGTAAGACATTTACAAACAACTGTTGTACAAAAGCCTTTTATAACACTCATCATAACATAGAGTTCCTGGGAAATGAACAAACCCGGCCCAACCCTTGTATAACATCAAGCACAGACAGCTGCTAACAAACACATCGAATGCCTGGGAATTTTACAAACACTTGACTCCACTTGACTTCACGCTAACATTACATTGGGTCTGTTGGCTAGCTGTTGCCTGACGCCATCTTTACCTAATTTTCTTACTCATGTAGTGGCCTAAGGAGCCTGGTGATGAACGGTTGCTGTGTTTCGGCCCAGTGGCGCCACCTGCAGGTGGCCTGTTGATCCAGCAGCAGCTCAACACCTGCTCTGCTCTGGCCAGTGCGCTGGGAAGCCAACGCGCTCTTCCACCAGAGTCTTCACATTGCACATGCTCTTGCCCAGCCAAGTGACCCTTAGGATGAAACACTCCAAAGACATTAACTCATGACACTATCACCATCACTGTCCTTTATAAGTCCTTAACAGATCCGATATAAACGTCCTGTGTGACAAACACGAAAGTCTGCTATTTGACGGTGAACGTGTTCTTTTATGCCCGTGGCATATTCTCTGGTGCCTTTTAGTCAGTTTTGGCAAAGCGCGAAGGAAAGAAAACATTGACGGACAGTAATCATTGCCGTTCGGCTCGGGATGCGTGGTGGAGTTGGGGTCAGCCTGTTTTGGTTGTTCCGCCTGTCAGCACTCGCAACCATTAGATGACTGCCTGGCCGCTGGCCCTGTTTGCTGTGCGGACGTTGAAAAACTACTCTGGCATCACATGACGTGTCACCTGTCACATGTCACAGTACCTGTGTGGTCAGGCTTTCCTGTAAAGCCCGGAATATGAGACCCTGGTAAACAATGACACTCTGACAGATGGAATGGCAACCTTTCCAAGGCGTCCGCACATTATTTCACAGTCTGGTACACCCTGCGACTCTTCTCACTCCATCCTCGGTTCTCTTTCACATTTGCTCACTCACATTCCTTGTTTTTGCTCATTCTGTCATTGTTATGTCCATTTCTTTCTCTCCCGTGCTATTTCACTCTTTCTAATTTTCTTTCGCCCCTCTGACTAGTTCATACTTTTTCTCCAATTTTATTTCTCCAAAAATCGTTATCATTTGGTTCTTTCTTTTTCAATAATTGTTTGTGTATATATGTTTCCGCATCTCGGTATTAGTTTTACAGAACAGGATGAACACTTTAATATCAAGAGCGTTGCAAAGTGGATGTGGATGTTCTGTTCAATAATGTCACCTGAACTGCATTTCCATGTACGCATGTGGTTCCATATGTTTGAGAAACTCAACAACGTGAAAGTCCCGCCTCTCTTTCTTTAGAAAAATATAGAATCTTTGTACCAGATAAAGAACGACAAAAAGGCAAAACGTCAAATTTGCTTGACGGCAGAAAGCTCAACGTCTGTGAGTGTTTCGTGTGTGTTTTTAATGTACTTGTTGGCATCTTTCTCAACACTGTGTCAGGTCTATAAAAACACAAGCAGTTTGTGTTCAGCAGCTCATACGGACACATGCGTGTTACGTCGTGGACAGCGTGTGACAATGGAGAAGTGTTGCACTTTTAAAATATGCACGTATCGCTAATCGCATTCAACGTATTTATTTTCCAGTTTAGTTGGGATCTATTTGACGTCCAGCATCTCATGCAAATCAACCATGGCTGGTGAAGGTTCAGGAAGAGTTAAGTGTTTTATTAGTATGTAGAACACATTTAAATAGGTTTCATATATTCATTTCCCTTTATTGCTGGCCAGAACTAAGTGTATTTCGCTTGCAAACACACATAGGAAAAGGCCCCTTTCAGCATGAGGAGATGCAAACTTCACTATCTCAGTTTGCGGTGCCGCGTCTCTCTTCTCAGTAACCCAATCAGTTGTAACCGAAGCCCCGTGTTCAAACAACTAAAGCAAATGAGCTTCACGGAAATTAATAGACATGTCACTTCTCGGTAATTCCATAGCGCTGGTAAAGGCTCTTGAAAAATCTAGATGAAAATTATCTCTTTACACTTGCACAACAAATGTTCAGTGGACTAAACATCCGCCACTGATCTCAAACACACACTTATCGTCAACACACACACGCACACACACACACACACACACACACCGCGGTGCACGCATACTACATCATATCATTACTAAACTGTTTTAGCAACCCCACACGTTTTGGCGTAAATGTGAATTTTTAAGCACGTAAAGTGTAAAGATGTAAGGATGCTAACGCTAACATTTGATAACGACCGGTCACCAACGTACCTTTTACTACAGAGGATGTTGGGTGTGAAAACAGTTATGGATAATAGTAATGTACAATTATCTTTATTCACATTTTGGAATGCAATTGGAAAGCAATTGATTAATTAGCACTGGTGGGAACATGATGGTATCAACATGTCCACGACATTACATATGTCAATAACAATGTTAAGTGGCCGAACCTCTCCAAACAGGGGACAAGCAGGCTCGTTAAAAATGTAGAAATCTACGTCGTGGAAAATGACAGCCTGATACAGGTCACCTAGATGGCTGTGGAACATGTTTTGAGTGTTATTAAACTGCCCTACCAGGAGAGTTTTGCTGGAAACACACACACACACACACACATACACAGAAACAGACGCACACACAGAGAGGAAAGCATTACTTGGCTAATTAACACAATTGAGCTTCCAGCAACCCGACCAACCACAAATAGTCACTATAGACCACAACAAAACAAGGCAACCGCGGCCAACGTTTATTAGAACACTTAGCAACAATGACAAAGCCATACTGAAAGGGTCTTTCAGAGAACTGCACACTTCAGGGCAGAAATACTTTTTTTTTTTATCGGGAATTGTATTACAGTTAGCCATTACAGGTAGAAGAGGTTTTTTGTGAGGTTAGTAATCTACTTGTGATTAACTTTGATGTTCTCATTTAGATAAAACATCTTAGTTGTATCTTAGTGTGTGTGTGTGTGTGTGTGTGTGTGTGTTTGTGTGTGTTTGTGTGTGTGTGTGTGTGTGTGTGTGTGTGCCAGGTCCTCCGGATCGTCCCCAAGACCGGTGTCGACACGGCGCTGGGGCTGCGCGTCAGGAGGGGGTACTGTCACGATTCTTTCCGAAGTTGCCTCCTCTCCTGCGTCTGGCAGACTTTGGCGTTCATCGTCACCGGGCTTCTTTTGTCATCCCATCATCAGTACTGCCTATATATCCTCTTGTTTCCCCTTTGTCTTTGTGCGTTATTTTTACATGTTGCGTGTGTTGCTGTTAATTCCACTCGGCTGTTTAGAGCGTTCATTTTATGCGAGTCTTCAGTTCCGGCTCAGACAAATAAAATTAGCAAGTGCACTGGCTCCTCTCCTTGAGCACACCGTGACACTAACTTTATTTTTCACTCCGTTTAATTAACTAATTTTCTTGAACACATCATTCTTGTACAAAACAAAGTGACAATAGAGTAAAAATGTTCATCCAAGAACTGATAAAATGAATACCTCATATACCTCAATAAAGGTCTTTTTCCCATCATCATGTTTCGTCTTTCTTTTACCGGCCATTTCAGTAAAGACCTTTCTTGAGTGTTGTGAGCTGTCGATTTAGGGGAAAAGGCATGGGGTTCTTTGAACCCTTGAAAGTATCGTCAGCTAAGCAGTCATCTTTGTTGACAGCCCTTTCCAGGAAGCGGACAAGATTTGTTTGACACATTTTACCTGGGGTTTATAGAGTTTCAAGGCCTTTTGAAGTCAAGTTTCACTCATAGATCCGATAATGATGAGGTGTGGTTGCACATGCCTTTAAAATACACAGCTTCTTTATCACAGACTGCTGCTGTTACTCTTTGTATTCCCTCTCAATCTCTTGCAAGATTTTATTCAGATTTGCAAGTCTGTTTTCATTTGCATCATGAAAATTACAACATTGAAGCAAATGTTTGTAATTTTCTTTTAGACAAACTTTTAACTCCTCTGAATGAGCATTCAAAACAGACACTAGTTTCAATACAAACATTACTGATAAGGTGCAGTGATTACATCTGTTAGTAATTTCTGCGATACGCTCAGAACTGTATATCCTCTCCACTCGCCATGCTAACTCTTCCTGATGACTGGTGCTATTACACCGATGAGCCAAAACATTATGACCAGATGTGCTGTTGCTCTTTTGTGTGCCGATTAAACAGTGCCGACCCGCCGAAGCGGATCCCTAAAGGTGTCCTGTGGTATCTGACAGACCCCTGAAGGTGTCCTGTGGTATCTGTCTCCAAGACATTAGTAACAGACCCCTGAAGGTGTCCTGTGGTATCTGGCACAGAGACATTAGCAGCAGATCCCTGAAGGTGTCCTGTGGTATCTGGCACAGAGACATTAGTAACAGACCCCTGAAGGTGTCCTGTGGTATCTGGCACAGAGACATTAGCAGCAGATCCCTGAAGGTGTCCTCTGGTATCTGGCACAGAGACATTAGTAACAGACCCCTGAAGGTGTCCTGTGGTCTCTGGCACCAAGACATTAGCAGCAGATCCATGAAGGTGTCCTGTGGTATCTGGCACCAAGACATTAGCAGCAGATCCATGAAGGTGTCCTGTGGTATCTGGCACCAAGACATTAGCAGCAGATCCCTGAAGGTGTCCTGTGGTATCTGGCACCAAGACATTAGCAGCAGATCCATGAAGGTGTGCTGGGGTATCTGGCACCAAGACATTAGCAGCAGATCCATGAAGGTGTCCTGTGGTATCTGGCACCAAGACATTAGCAGCAGATCCCTGAAGGTGTCCTGTGGTATCTGGCACCAAGACATTAGCAGCAGATCCATGAAGGTGTGCTGGGGTATCTGGCACCAAGACATTAGCAGCAGATCCATGAAGGTGTCCTGTGGTATCTGGCACCAAGACATTAGCAGCAGATCCCTGAAGGTGTCCTGTGGTATCTGGCACAGAGACATTAGCAGCAGATCTTTCATGTCCTGATGTTGCTGTTTCAAAGATGAGCTGTTCTCTGGCCCTGTCTTCAGACCATAACAACCTGGTCCTTGTCAATGTATCCACTCCTGCCATTCCTCCTGCATCTAACACTTCCTTACCTAGTCTATCTAATCTCCCCAAACCCTTTGGTGGCCTGTAAGAGATGACCGATATGTGTCATAATGTTGTGGCTCATCAGGGCATATTGGATCAGTGACCTTATAGTGCTGTCTAGTGTCCAGGTTAAAAATAATATTTGACAGACATCAAATACACATAACAACCGGCTCACACAACCCCACCTTGACCTCCATGAAGCAGCATGTGTGTTTGTAACTGTTTATTTAAACATGATGCATTACACAAAGTGGTGTAGATGTTTTACATCTATGTTCTGTTTATTTATTGAATTTAACAGAACTCCATGGAAGGCATTAGTGGAATGTAAACAAAAACTAGTAGAATATAGCAAAAATGCAGTAGAATATATGACATCAGAATTGAAATTCAGCGTAAATAAGTTAAATGGAAACCAGTATAGAAAAGGATTCCCACAGAACTACATGGAATAAAATAAGATATAATAAAATCTATTAGAGTTTAATAGACAGAAGAGAATCAAGAGCTGTCACTAACAGTCACACTGGCAAGTTCTTGTAAATTATGGCTCAATCGCCGTAGGTGTGTCAGGTCAACAGAGATGCTGAGATTTAATCTTTTATCATAAATTGTTTAGTTGTCAAATGAGCCTCAAATGTTTAAGTCCTTCCTGATGACTGGGATGGTCCTTCTTCCTGGCAGCTGACCTACATGTTTATTCCCAGCTGAGCAAACGGTGAGCGTCAAATAGCTTCATGATGCATTAGTGGTTTACATCTAGTCTCACCACTCACCGAACGCCATTTGCATAGTTAAAGCGATCAAATGAGCCCAAATGAGTCCTTCCTGAGTGGGAGTGTTCCATTGAACGCAAAGAATTGAAACCGACTTTCTAACGGCTGAGGGTTTTGTTGTTTTCGTTTCCACATTCTATACACAGGGGTCTCAACGATGTCACTTCCTGTTTGAGAGGCGGGGGCAGCCAGGATTTCCACCTCTGCGAGAAAGAAACCCAACCAGAGAAAGCGAGAAGGAAATATATAAATATAGATTAAGTTAACTAACATGAGAGAGAGAGAGAGAGAGAGAGAGAGAGAGAGATAGATAGAGAGAGACAGAGAGAGAGAGAGAGAGAGAGAGAGAGAGAGAGAGACATAAAGGGAAACGGAAAGATAAAAGAAAGAGGAAGAAATAAAAGACAGACCCCGACTCTCATATCACAAGATGAAAATGAGGAGGAGGTTTCTGGGGTCTTTTTCTGTTTCTTTCTCAACTCCTTTCAAATAAATTACCCTAGCCGTACACATTTTCCATTACCTAGACTCCCTTTTACGGAAATCTAATGAATAATACATTCTGTCATTTTGAACTTGTAATACACATCATTACTTAGGTATGTGAGACATTAATCACGTTGTGACGATTAACTGGTAATTATAATACATATAACATAGTGAAGACTTAAAACTTAAAAGTTGGTAAATCTGTTTGACAAAATGTTTAGCCAAGTAGAGAAATATACTCACAAAACAAATTCCTACTCTGTGACTCAGTGGTTGGAAGGAACAAGGCCTTTTTAGGTCAATATTCTCTTTTGAAATAGTCACATGTAGCAGTTTTGCTGATATTACTGCAAGGTGACAGTAAACGGACCAGATACTGTCAGTAAATCAACATGTATTGATCAATAGTTGTGTCTCAATGTCTACATCCTAATTATGGGAAAGGGGATACGATTTCTGAATAGGGAGATTCTACATTTGTGTTTGGTCAATCGAGGGCTAACCTCTTTGCTGTGCCAATGTCGTAATGTGTTGTACGAATATCTTTCACGCGAGTCAAATCCCCAGTGTGTGCGATAGACGAACGAGAGACGTAGATATAACGACAGACAGAACGGTTGATGTAGATAGGCTAGAGAGAGGAACTTCAACACGTACCACGATGACCACGATACGCTCGCACGCTGAGAGAAAAATAAACGTGGATAAGGTTTGAGATGAGGATGTAATTAGAGAACGTGAGACAAACACAGCAGTCTGTGGACGGAGTTCATGTGTGCGAATGCAAACACAAACACACACACACACACACACACACATGTGCACAGTAATAATCAAATCCAATCACCCAGGCTTGCCTGCACAAGTGCCTCTTGGAAAGCAGGTTGAGACCAGCATCAGCCTAGTTTCCTGATATGGTGTGTGAGTCACACTTCTCAGAGACCACAATTGATTCCTCGAAGTGTTGCGAAGACAAAAACGGCCTCCTCCCTCCGCCCCACGCGCTTCTCGCTCTCTGTCTCTCTTTCATGCGATTCACTTTCTCATTCTCTCATTCACCCCGGCTGTGGATGGACATTCTACATGTCGTCATCGTTATCAAAGAGTTTCTCTGGACAGGTCATGCATTTTCCATTCAAATCTTAGTCATTGTCATCACCTGAGAGAACAGATGGTATGTTTGTGAGTTTCTCTGTTTCCACGCAATTCCCTGCGTAGTAAATTCTGTTGAGCTGGGCCAATTTCGCAAGACACAAAATCATCTTGTGTCTTAGGTTTTCTGTTCCAATGCTTTCTCTGCTTTTCGTCTGTCATCGTTGTATCGCTTGACGCATTATTGGTCAACAGGTCACAATAGATTTCTCTCGGGTCAGGTGTCATGAGTTGTTAAGAGTTCATCTGATCCATGTTGCTAAAATATTTGTTAAGAAAGCAGTCCCCTATCAGAAAGAGACTCGTCGGAAAAACTCACTGTCACGGCTCCCCCCTGAGCGCATAAACGTCTACATGTTTGAATGCCAAATGGTTTGATTGAGTGTAAGTGCATCAACATCTAATGGTGCTCTGACACATCAGCAGGAAACGACAGAGAGAGAGCGAGAGGGATGGACAAAGGGCCGTTGTCTTCTAAATTATGGAACGTGTGGTGTGATTGGCCCTCAACAACAGCACCAGGTGCACGTTATGCGTGGGAGTGGCTGCTGATTGGACCACAGGGGTACCGGAACAAACAGGCAAAAATGAAGAACAGCAGAATGACCCAATCACAGGGGGCGAAGAGGAACAAAGGGCACCTGGATATGGAGTGACAGAGAGAAAACAGACGGCAAAAAATGTACAGGAACAAATGGATGAGTCCTAGTGAACGTAAAATTGTTTATTGCCTCAAATAGACAGCTCTGTAGAAGGTGTTGAGCTCTTTGCTTTGGGTCGCAGCTCTTTGCTTTTGTGTTACAGGTTTTTACCAATAATTGTTTTTAAACTAGGATCAACATACAAATACATGTATGGACACACATTTGCTTAAAACCAAAGCAAGCTAGCTCGAAGGCAGTAACTGATGTCTAGGGTCAAAGGTCATGTGAGATGTCAAGTACACTATGAAAATGAACTACCACTTAGTAAGTTACCAATAAACTGGGCAGGTGATGGCAGAATGCAGAAGACAAGCTAAAATGTGTGTGTGATCCTCTGGGCAATGTTCCGATGGAAAATCTTTGGTCCAGGCATTTCATTGACATCAATTTGTCACGTACCGAAACATCATTGCAGACCAGGTACACCCCTTAATGATAGCAGTATTCCTTAACAGCAGTGGCCTCATTAAGTGGGATAATGCGCACATACCTCGCACATTGTTCAGGAATGGTTTGACGGACATGATGAGGGGTTCTAGGTGTTGCCTGGGTGTCGCCAAACTCACCAGATCCCGGTCCAAATGAACTTCAGTGGGATTTGATGAACCAAGAAGTTCGGTCACAGCGACTCCGCCATTAAACTTACAGGTCTTAAAGGATCTGCTGCTAATGTCTTGGACACCTTCAGGGGTCTGGTAGAGTCCATGCCTCGGCCGGTCGGTCGGCTCTGTTTTCGCGGCACAGAGAGGTTCAACCGCCCATCGGGTGGTCATAATGTTTTGGCTGATTAGTGTTCTTGCCGGTTCCGGTATACGGTCAACTGTCCCTTGAATTTGAAAATAGTTTTCTAGAATCATTTGGTTAAAAAGAAGGACTTTATGTTTAATATTACCGGTTTTTCTACTCAAGTGTGACAACTGGACAGAACACAGCAGACACACTCAGGGAGACATGCACACACGCACACACGCACGCACACACGCACACACACGCACACAAATACTGTACCCAACACCTGCAACCCACTTCCCAGAATTTGGTGATACAGCTGTCCTTTTGCAGCAGGGCACAGCAGTTCTCGGAAGTAAAATCTGTCACAGTACTCAAAAGGGGTAATACTGTAAATATATAAAAAAATAACTCATACTTGCCAGAGTGGCTAAGAGGAGATATAAATACAGCCAATTCCTGTAACACTTGAATTAAGCAACTGTGTTTTTAATGGCACGGAGTGAACAGCAGACATTGAGCTTAAAACATATCTGACGTGTTGGTCTGTTGTAATGATGTTTAATTCTTAAATGTGTAATCCAATATGTAGCATATTCGTGTATCGCATTTATAATTATTTTAGAAACAAACCACAAATAGCTGATCGGGTGTTGGTTGCCCAAGGCTTATCGATGCGCAAGGCCAACGATATCTAACCCTGTTTGATAGAGGTCTACTGAAGCACAAGTAGAGAAAAAATGTCATGATAGTACTGAGAGGAATATGTGAAAACACACACTCCAGTTTAAACTGCTTTGTATCAGGCAGTGTAGCCACAGACCGGTCAGAGTGCTTGCAAGACAGATGCATCCAATGGCAGGCGATGTGGTGACAAAGTCCCGTAACTGTTGCAAATATTCGAAGAAATAGGAAGTGCACGTCTGGTGACCTACCAGTAAAACTAACACCTGCGTGTGCAAATGTTCAAAGTCCATTTCCTCAAAAAATAAAATTGCAAAACCAGAAGTTATTATACTCAAATCATCACTGGAACCGATATTTTCGGAGTTTAAATGATATTCGGAAGGCCGCATGTGTAAAATAATACTGGAATGCAATGATATATTGGATATGAGAGAACATTGACACCGCTCTGTGCTTGGTTGCTATAGTGATAAAGCAGGGGTGGGAAAGAAGAGAAAAAAAGAGAAAGTTCTTGTGGAGGGGATTTTTTAATGGTTTTTTTTTAAGAAAAGTCTGAATAAAAATGTAATTTTGTAAGATGATGATCTTATTTTAAATGTATAGGTTTCGCAACCACATTTGTTGTCTAAGTAGACTCAAAGAGAGACAAGTAGAAGGGGAGTAAAGAGGAGAAAGCAAGTGAGAGAGTTTGTAGTTAATTGAAGTCTCCCTCCAGTTAAACCGTATCTGAATGTGCGTGCACTCACCTCAGGTGATCTGTGAACTCATTCCTTTTCCATTCCTTTGGCCACTTAAAAACTCTATTCCACAAGTCAAGTATTCAACACATTTTCAAGATCTCCGGTCCCTTCTTTTAGTATTTGCTGTTGGTTTGTTACCAAGCAGCAAGGATGTTCCACACAAAACAATGACTTTATTCTATTTTCAATGAGTGAATACCTTTTCTTTTTTAGATCTTTTCACTAGGGCATTCATAAACAACAATTATATTTTTCCCGAACAATTTTTTTTTTCTTGAGTTACTATAAAGGTTTACAGCTGTCACAACTTGCTAGGTGAAGCGCAGGCTAGTGAAGCAGGCGCAGAGAGTATCGTGGGTTTAAATTCAAACAGAAAACATACACAACAACGAACGGAAAACCTAAACACTGTAAACTGCACTATAGAGGTGAAATGTTAATCAATGCTCATTCATGTTTTAGCTACTTAGCCTTTCTGTTATATGCACTGAAGAAAAACTTGCACCGAAACTTTTCTCTGTGATTTTCGCACAAGACAGATTCTTTTGAGGCTGTGTGTGGCCTGTTCTTCGGATCCATTCGAGGTACAGCGCGGTATCAGATTGTTCCTATGTCGGCCAATCCCTGTTTCCATGAAAACAAAAACTGGGCTGACGTTGGAGCACGCTCAGTCCGTTCCTTGTGGTTTCCTGGTTTCCTCTGACGCAGGAGTTCTGAGGGTGTCTTCCAGTCTGGTACCCATGGCAACTGCAGGAGAATACAAAATACAGTTCTTAGGGAATTTTTTTTTCCCTTTTTGTTCAGCTTACCTTTTATTCCTGACAGGCACAGAACGACACAGACAATGTCCAAGATGTGACATAATCTGAAATTAAATCTGAGTCTCCTCACCAGTAGCAGCTGATAAAGATGACTCTTTTGTCTCATATAAATTAACAATTATATCGATGTCCAGAACAAATGTCATTGTCCAGATGCTCCGTTAAATGCATGACATAATGTTAACGGTGAAAAATATTTACACCTAAATTAAAGATGCAGTCAGAGGTGTGTATGATGAGTTCCTTATATCTGCCAAATTCTTCATTGGAATCATACTCTATTTAGTCAGGACATGCCAAATTTAAAAACAAGTGACTTTGTTGCCATGGGTCACAATTTGAGAGATAAATTGTATTGTACTCAATTATCAGTGTATACTTTTTGGTGTTTTGTGAAGCCAAATATGGTCATTCATGAATTGGACAATATTGACATAAACAACACAGGTTTCTCGTGTTCTTGGCAAATCTCTATTCCTCCAATTTTACTCTCCATGTGGATGTCAGCAGTATTTCCAGTCAGGCACAACCTAAACAGCAAGGCCAGTGTCTTATTTCTAGTCAAGCAAATTTGGGTACCAATTCTATTTTAAAAGTGTTTTATCCCCCTAAATGTAGCTAGCATTTTGGTGTACTGTTAATGTAATGTAAATAAGTTTGCTCTACAAGATCCAGAAAGTATATATTGTTGTTCAACAAAGTTGGATCACGAATACCCCAGCAGTAAAAGCATCTGACCAGCATCTGAATGGTAACTTAAATGAGTTCCCTATAGTGGGCAAGGCTTTGGAGAGCTCGGTTGGAAGCAGAAAAAACATCATGGCGAGGCCTTATTTTTCAATTGATGACTACAACAATCTGTGAAAAGTGGAACATAACCATATTTATTATTGGTTTCCAGGCTACGATATTATATTATAGCGGCTGAGGCACACAGCGTTCTGGTTACATGGTTTAGTCACTGCTGACTCAAGTCCAGCATTCCTCTGCCGGAAAGAATGTGAACCACGGTTTACAGCAACCCAAGCCCGCTAGCCAAGGGCATCTCTGGTCACCAAACGACCTCCCTTACAGGAAACGCGTCCCGCCCACAGCCCTTCATACGCTCAGGTTTCACTATTGTACTATTGTACGTTTCCCAGAATTTGTTTCACACATTTTCAAAATCAGTGTCGGTCTCATGTAGTCATCTAGACATTTAACTCTCTCACTTTCTCTGTCTTGTACACCTGCGTGTACAGAACGTGATGTACCGAACACCTGCTTTGCATTTAAGCATAGAAAAACAGTGTTTACACTATTCAAACCCTAGAGGACCATGGGTAACAAAGATATATAATGACGAGAGATTAGGAATCTTTGCACGAGGAAATACAAAAGTGCTGTTTTACTTCCCCTCACAGAATCTCCTCCCTTTATCTTAGGCCCACGTTTTATCGGCATCAGATCAGACTACAGAATGGAATGTCCGATTATCCGTATATTTTGATCTCTGAACCAGTTCATCCACACTGTCATTGGTACACAGTCAAAAGTCACAGGCAATATTTATCTCTGACTTTGACATAATCGATGGATATCTCTGATGGAAATTTAGAAATGCTCTGCCTTAGATTGTAAAGAAGTGAGTTTTTTTAAGTAAAACTACAGGCAATTTTTGAATAGCAGCTCTAGCAGGGGACCCCAAACTTCCCTTTCCCGGGCAACATTAGCCAGCTCTGACTGGGAATCCCGAGGCGTTCCCAGGCCAGTGTGGAGATATAATCTCTCCACCTAGTCCTGGGTCTTCCCGAGGTCTCCTCCCAGCTGGACGTGCCTGGAACACCTCTCTAGGAGGCGCCCAGGTGGCATTCTTACAAGATGCCCGAACCACCTCAACTGGCTCCTTTCTATGCAAAGGAGCAGCGGCTCTACTCCGAGTTCCTCTCGGATGACTGAGCTTCTCACCCTATCCCTAAGGGAGAGGCCAGCCACCTTTCTGAGAAAACCCATTTCGGCCGCTTGTACCCGCGATCTCGTTCTTTCGGTCATGACCCAGCTTTCATGACCATAGGTGAGGGTAGGAACAAAGATTGACCGGTAGATCGAGAGCTTTGCCTTTCGGCTCAGCTCTCTTTTCGTCACAACGGTGCGGTGAAGCGAATGCAACACCGCCCCCGCTGCTCCGATCCTCCGACCAAACTCCCGCTCCATTGTTCCCTCACTCGCGAACAGGACCCCGAGGTACTTGAACTCCTTCACTTGGAGTAAGGACTCATTCCCTACCCGGAGTAGGCACTCCACCGGTTTCCTGCTGAGAGTCATGGCCTCAGATTTAGAGGTGCTAACCCTCATCCCAGCCGCTCACACTCGGCTGCGAACCGATCCAGTGAGTGCTGAAGGTCACCGACCGATGAGGCCATCAGGACCACATCATCCGCAAAAAGCAGTGATGTGACCATCAGCCCACCGAACGGGAACCCTCCCCCCATGACCACGCCTTGATATCCTGTCCATGAATATTACAAACAGGATTGGTGACAAAGCGCAGCCCTGGCGGAGGCCAACCCCCACCGGGAACGAATCCGACTTACTGCCGAGGACACGGACACAGCTCATGCTTTGAGCGTACAGAGATTGGATGGCCCTGAGAAGAGACCCCCTCACCCCATACTCCGCAGCACCTCCCACAAAGATCCCGGGTACCCGGTCATACGCCTTCTCCAGATCCACAAAACACATGTAGACTGGATGGGCATACTCCCAGGCCCCCTCCAGGATCCTTGCGAGAGTAAAGAGCTGGTCCGTGGTTCCCGGCCAGGACGAAAACCGCATTGTTCCTCTTCAAAAACAAATTTTAATTGAGTTGATTGGTAGGTCAACAGTGCTTGCCGACCGAAAGTCCTTCTCCATAGCTTCTCCAAACTTCCCACACCCGCTGCTTTGCCTCTGACACGGCAGCGGCTGCAGCTCCTTCGGGCCTGTCGGTACCCTGCAACTGCCTCCGGAGTCCCCAGGGCTAGCATATCCCTGAAGGCCTCCTTCTTCAGTCGGACAGCTTCCCTGACCACCGTGGTCCACCAAGGTTACCACCCCTTTTATCCAAATTACTGTAATCATTTGCCCCCAACCTCCACAGGGAGAAGGACTCCCTTCAGGGTCTCCAAGAAGGCTGAATAAAGTGTTGTAGGTATAAAATATTTATTGTAGCTTTGGAACACAATGTCCAACCCCTATCCAGGGGACCAGAAGTAGAGGTAAGTCCCACCAGATGATTGAAGTTCTTTCAGTGTGACATAACTGATATTCTATACAGCGCAAGGTTGTTCCTGTGAGTGGTGGGCCCACAGGATCTGATGGCAAGATGAGGGGACCAAGTTGTGATGATTGAAGTTTTCTGGACATAACATATTCTATACCTCTGATGGCAAGATGAAGAGTGATGCCTCTAGAATGTGTTTAATCTTGGTTTCACCAGAGCAGTCCTTCTGGATGGTTCTCCCATGTCTGCACTGGAACTACGGAGCTCTCTGACTGTCAGGTTCTTGGTCACCTCTCTGACCAAAGCCGTACCACAGAAATGATGGAGGCCACTGTCTCCATAGGGAATGTATGGTACCCCTGAAGTGTGCCTCGACACAATCCTGTCGGCTCTACAAACAATTCTTTCAACCTTGTGGCTTGGATTTTGCTTTGACATGAACTGTCAGCTGTTTCGACATGTCATATTAACTGAATTTACCTCAAGTGGACCACAATCCTGTTGTCCAAACATGTCAAGAGTGTTTGAGGGCACCAAAATCAAAAAGCACTTCAACAAAGTATTAGTTAATGGGTGTGCTCACTTATGCAACCATGTTATTGTAAGGTTTCTATTTTTACCCCTCAAAGATGTATCTTTTGTATTGATTTGTTCACGTTATACTGACGTTATATTAAAGATGGAAAAAGTTCTGTCATGATTTATATTTCTACATTTTTTTCACATGTGTAGACTATATCCACTGTATGACACATCAAATATAATAATTTGAAAATGCATTGTCTGTTACAATGTTATATTACAATTTATAAATACAGTGACTTGTCATGGAATTCTGATTTTTTTTAAATTGTTTGTTATTTATATCAAGCGTACTAAAGAGCATTAGTTATGATTTATAATGACATCCTGAAAAAAGAATAATGTGATATACAGTGTAAAAAAATATTTTAACAAAATATAAAACTTTAAAGTATAATGAAAAGTTTAATGAAAATTGGATGTCTGGACATCTGAAAGGATATACTACATAATTTTGCTTAATGAATAAAAAAGGTATACAATAAACATAGAATTCATATTTTATTGTTCATAAAAAAAAGAGCCATGATAAACAGATTGTTTCACTTACTTAGTTATGATAGTTTGACAGCTTACGGATGATGTTTAACATATGTTTTAACATCCAAGCAGTTGGTTCTTAGTTCAGCTAGTTTCCAAAAAAGCCACCTGTTTGCTAGCTTGTCTGGTCTTTAATGTTTTGGGACAGCTTAGCATTCAGCAGCTGATTTTACTTAGTAAAAACATAGGTACACAGATACACGAGAAGAAATTGGATGCCACAGGTGTAGACGCACAGGTGCCTTGAACTCACAGACATATTCCATACTGCTTTCCTCCTTTGTAGACCTGTCATTTTTAGTGCTGTTTGTCCCTAGTGGCGTGCCGTAATGCAGTACAGCTCCAGCCTGCCGTCTGCTTCCTTGGAACTGGGCTATTTCCATCATTGAATTTCAGATGAATTGTTCAAGTATATCTGATATCTTTGGCTGCAGGGCATGTTTCCACTTCCACTTTTGAATGATTTGATAGTTGTGGGTTAAATCATTGTTGTACGGAAATAACCCTACATTGGATTACAGACTCGGACATTGTTCCTTCAGGATTTCACCTACATTTCACTCTGGTTGGTTTAAATATTTACCGCAATGTCAATACACATTCAGAACACTGTTGTACTTTGCATTTAAAATATAAGGTCACACCATAGACACTATGGTTCTGGAGAGAAACCACAGAATAATTCCGACCGATAATCAACTTCCCCATTAGGCATTAATTGTCATGCTTACACCCACTGGCATTTGTCGTTCGATAATATAACATGCATAACAGGGGGTTTTCTTTTTTACTTCCGCCATGCCTCTTTAATTAGTGCTTTTTATAGTGTCACGATAGATGGGAGTGCCTCGGATTCCCTGAAGGTTCAAAAGATTTCCTCTTGTACAGGGAGTTTGCTTAGCAGATAGGCGCGGTTACATAGCATTTTAGAGAATGTCAAAACCAACGTGTGGTTTGTAGTTACTTCGCGTCCACAGGTTGCTTAAACATTAAGGAAATGAGTTTCTTGTTATCACGCCCGTGCACATGTGAGAGTTGGTTCCCGAGTGCCACAATGAGACGTTAGTAAATATTTAGATTTGATCGATTATCTAACCACAATCTAGCCGAATCGCATTTGAAGTAATTTCTGAAGAACAGACGGCTACAATCCATGAGAATCCACCCCCACGCTTGCGTGTGTGTCAGTCGGCCACCACTTTCGTTTTGTAACCGGTACACGAGGCAAGCCCTGGCAGTATGATCGGGCTAGTTGGTTCACATGGTTAATGTGGGTGGTGGTGTGTGTGTGTGTGTGTGTGTGTGTGTGTGTGTGTGTGTGTGTGTGTGTGTGTGTGTGGGCAGCGACAGTTCTGTAAAATAATGACATCGTTTATTATCTTCAAATGAATTGGCATTTGGAGATTCCCTGAGAATCTATGAATACAAAATGTAGTTACTGTACATCACATGATGTATTTTTCAGAAGGTCATTATAAATGATAAATAATGCTTGTTACCATGTTTGTTACGAATGTCACAAACAAACAATTTCAATAGAATCTAAGTTGTATTTGTACATTTGTGACTGAGGGTGCAGTTTCAGATTATTTGATTGACAGGTATGGTTGCCTAGTGATGGATGTTAGACCCGCTTTAGACAGAACATATCTTCACAGAAATTCCGGTACAGTTTTACAAAATGACCTTTAGTGATGAATTTGGTTCAGGGTTTTCAATAGCCATTCTTAACAGTCACTAAAAAAATGAAATGTAGAATGTCAGTATAGGAAATATACACAAATAACTACACATAAATGACAGGTAACACCTTACATAGATTTTATTTCATCTAACTGCATCCTGTGTGACACCTAGTAACTACGTTGTACTCTGTGGAGTGCATGTGCTTGGGTTCTCCCACTTCTATGACAGTGAGGTTCTAGATGTCATGACGATTTTGGATGACGTTATAGAGCTGACTCCCTGTTAGTAAGTTGGAAGTCGAACAATAGCCTGCAGTCACCCACACAAGGCTGAATCGTTTTTTTCTGTAGTCAGCTGTCATTATTGAGTGACATAACAGTTTCTGTCATGACAGTCGGGTATTTCAGAAGCTACTTTCGCTAGTGCTAAAGTCTGTCTGTGTGTGTGTGTGACAGTGTAGGTGCTATGTGTGGTGGTTTCTTTTCTCCCTTTCAGTGCATCAAGTCAAAGCTAGCCTTTAACATGCCCTTTGTGCCTCACTCCTCAGACAGTCTGTTTCCATGTTACTCACAGTTTCTGTGTTCTGACTAACCAGTTCAAGTTGCTCAACTGATTTATTCACCTGCATAGTGTATCTCTGTTTACCTTTATTGTCACGGTATGGGTTTCCGGTGTGAATGAAGTCAAGGAGTAATGAATGAAAAGATTGTGGCAGTGGTGACATCAGGGTGACGCATGATTGTAGTACAGACTGTACAATGACACATCAACACATTGTTCGTGAAGCAACACCTCTTAAGGATAAAGGCATACCTGGCACATACCTGGGGAAGGAAGTCCTGCCTATGTTTTATTCTAACTAAGACTGTAGTCAAAACAGAAATTTGGCCCAGATTTGTTTGGTTAAGTGTTTGGTTTGAGCCAAAAGTTACAATTCGGGTAAGAATTAATAAAAGTACATTTTAAAGGGCTATCAATTTTCAGTGTTCTTATTTTGTCCGGGACTAAAGACACAAGCTCAATTGAAATGTCCCAGGTTGAAGAGATTAACATTTTGTTTAAAATTTTATTTTTCCGAGTTTTGGTTAAAACGAGGGTTAACATTTGAGTTAGGACGTACATTACAAAAAAGTTAACCCACGATTTTTGTCAACAAGGGCAAATCCCTTGGCTGTGATGCAACTTTCTTACAAATGTATCATGTGAAAACATGCTATAGGATGAATACAAACCTGCCTAATTATTATAACAACACAGACTTCGTGTCGGGAAATTGTACAGCCAATCTGTACACACTGTGCTTTCACAATGTGAAAACTCGGAGCTACGTAACAACCACCCATGGCTTTTCGGAATAGTCGCTGTTTCTGACATATCTGTTTTATTATTGTGGAGTACCGTTGAGCCAGCCACACTGTCGTCATGTTTGCAATGACGAATGGTGTTATGACGTTGTAACTCTCGTTGAGCTTATATAAACTGAACTGTGGAATTGTTTAATAGTCAGTATTTAGAGTGAGACATTCCTGTTCCTAGCCATTACATTAGCAGGTTACCATGGCTATTTATCCAATAACGCAAACAGCTGTGAACGGACGACTAGAGAAAAAACAGCTGTTATTCTGAGGACCTTAGGCAGCCACGTAAGTCAGAAGAAGATCGACTCGGGAACAAAATGCAGTTTCCCACGTAGTCAAGCGACAAACACACAAAATGTCACCTAAAACTCCAGGTCAATTGTAGAGTAATACGCCGAAATTTGTTTCTATCAAGTGTATTTGCTTTTCGGCCGACATTGTAAATAAAAAGTTCAAGTTCACCGAAGTGTACACTACACGATTCTAAACAAGATGATGGTGTTTTTCCTTGTGGGCCTCCCTCAAAGCTAGTGCTGCAAAATGTGTAGCAGCACCATAGCACGTTCATTGTAGCAGTCAGTCCTGAATATGCAAGATGCATTCCTGGATAATTGAGCACTAAATGTGGCACAGTCGAGTTCTACTCTTTTCTGTTCTGCTGTATGTCATAAATAAACCGAACTGTGCTGTTGTCAGCAAATCCACCCACTTCTTAGAAAGCTCACAGTTAGAGAGATTGACCAGTAACTGTGAACTGATTGTGATTCTAGATTATGCACACATAAGAAACATAACACGGCTCATTGATGGGACATTAATCAGACATGACATTTAGATACAGTACCCAGTAAACCTGTAAACTGCTTGCCCCTCTCGAGACTTTTCCATTGTTGTTCTTGTAGCTGTACTGCGCTGTTAACTGTTGTTTGCCTTTGTCACAGTTGTTTGTTCCAAATTATTCTACGGGCCCTTTCGTTTCTTGCTAATATGTTTTCTTGGAACCGCCCTGATGGTGAGAACCACTTGCGTTCTAAAAACATGGCCATTTTGACCATGTTTTTTTTAGCCTCAGTGAGTTTCTGAAATCACTTCCTTTTTGGAAACCTAAATGTAATAATTCAGAGTAAAGTCCTGCTGTTCACCAGAGACGTCATCACGCCAAAGTTTGATGAATGTGTCTAAATGCAGACATCTAGATTTTGGAATATCTGCGTTTAGACACATTCAATGATGCGGTTCCACTTGAATCTAGTAACTCTGTTTTCCATTTATGCTTGGTGTGGATGTTGATGCTTACTTGATACTTTCTCGGCATCCCGTGGTATTTTGTTAAATACCAATAGAGCTGCGTGAGATTATTTTTTTTATGTGGTTTAGTCAATTGCTGCCCCATCTCTGTCTTACCGGGCATTGTACTACAGAAATAATGAGAAATGTCAGTATTTTCTTGACATTGTCTCAACTCCCACGCATGTGCTATTTTTGCTTTATGTTGCCTACATATGGTCTGACTAAACCAAACCAGTCAGTGCACGGTTAAGATAGGTGCACACAGAGACAGAAGGCTGGCCATATGACTCAACTCAGTACAACTACAGTACCCACAACCTTAACCAGTAACCTCGGTTACGGGGAACCAACTGTAACAAGGAAATGCAAGTAAGCCACAACTCACTGTAGAAATAACTTGCTGATGCTCACACACGCGCACAAGCGCGCGCGCGCGCACACACACACACACACACACACACTGTAACATGGAAATGCAAATAGATCACAACTCACTGTAGAAATAACTTGCTGATGCTCACACAGATTTTTTTATTTTTTTATTTATTTAACCTTTCTTTAACCAGGTGGGCCGATTGAGAACAAATTCTCATTTACAACGGCGACCTGGCCAAGATAAAGCGAAAAAATGTGCAGGACAACATATAGTTACACAGAATACACAAACACAGGAGTGCAAATAGCAGTGGGACACAGTAAGGAATACAGCTTCAAGATTAAACAGGATGAGGTATATGAAGTACAGTTGAGCAGCATCGATACAGTGATAAATAAATAAATATATATAAAAAATAAAATAAAAAAATAAATACAATGAGTATCTTAACACGGAATGTAAAAGGATTAAAGTGTGCCTAGCAGGTATACAGAATAAAGTGTCTCTAGCAGGTTGGTCGATAGAGTGCATGGGAGTAAAGGAAATGAGGTTATGGGAAAGATCAATTGGGCATTATCTGAGCACAGAGAGTGGTTCAACAGTGTACACAGATATGACAGCAGTACAGGTGCCAATAGGGCGTGGCAAAGTGAGAAGGGGGTTGTGGGCCGTTAGCAGGTACAGAGATCTGACAGGTGCTCAGACAGGAGCCCTTTGAAGGCAGCTGGTGAGATAAGGGTTTCGAGTTTTAGGGATTTTTGTAAATCGTTCCAGTCATTGGCGGCTGCGAACTGGAAGGATTGGCGGCCGAATGTTGTGTAGGCTTTCGGGGTCACTAAAGCAATATACCTACTTGAGTGTAGACTGCGGGTGGGTAGCGCAATGGTAACTAGACAACTTAAGTACAGTGGGACTTTGCCAAGCAGAGACTAGAGTAAATAAGTTGGTACCAATGCGTTAAACGCCGAGTAGTTAGTGACGGCCAGCCGACTAATGCATAAAGCTTGCAGTGGTGGGTGTTGTAAGGGGCATTTGTAACAAAACATATGACGCTATGGTATATCACGTCCAGTTTTTTCAGCAGAGAGTTTGAGGCTGTTCTATAGATGACATCGCCAAAGTCGAACATTGGGATGATAGTCATTTTCGCCAAGGCAAGTTTGGCAGCCTGAGTGAAGGAAGCCCTGTTGCGGAAGAGGAAGCCGATTCTGGATTTAATTTTAGATTTCAGTTTATTAATGTGCGGTTGGAAGGAGAGAGAGCTGTCTAGCAACACACCTAGATATTTATATGTATCAACATATTCAAGTTCAGACCCATCCAGCATGGTGATGTTCGGTAGGCGGGCGGGTTGAAACACGCCATCTACTTATAGTCAATCTGTGCTGATGAATATGAATTGCTGTCGAGTAGCGGTGGTGTGGTGGTCGGAGACATGATCTGGATGAAACCACATGTACCCATGGTTGGACGCACGTTAAGTGATTTGTGATGATGGTGAAATACAGCGTGAGCTCCCGGATCATCAGAACGGAATCTGGTGAAGTTTGGGTTTTCGGGAAAGCCCATCATAATCCGATGATGCTGTTTTACGGTACAACACATCGGATGTCATCGCAGCTTATTACAGACAGGCCACACGACCGTCAGGATTAAATGCTTAAGAGGGGCACTTCCACGGATTACACAAACCTCGAAGTGCCTCCTGTCAATTTGGAGTTGTTCTAATCAAAACCCACGGCCCCAAATCAAGGTTCCCCGGAGGAACGAAGCACAAGAACATTTCTAGAAAGCTTCGATATCATATTATAAAATGTGGCAAACGGTTGCTCTAAGGTGCCACCTCTCACGCTCTCCGTTCATTTCATTCTTGTTTTCAGAACTCTGCCCAGCCCCCAATATGGTGGCTTTAAGAGACCGCTCTGAGATCAGCGAAGTGAATGTATTTATCGTGATGGTCAAACGAGAGGAGTGGAAAAAGGGAGTGTAGGGCGTTCAGTAAATCACTTGATCCAGGGCTAGGAGGAGTTTGCCCGCACTACAGTGCCTGAATAGGGACAGGTCATTATGACTACCAATCCATCTTATTTGTTGGCTCAGTGAGCTGGCATCTGGAGCTCATTGTGCTCCGTCATGGCAACCGTGCAGTTGTGGAATTGTAAACAGACGCAAGACAGAAAATGGAACCGGGCTTTGGTGGTTGGCCTCGGCGCGTGTTAGTCCTCTGGCTGTCTGCTGTGAGATCGTATATACGGGAGAAGATGCCAGTACGCTGGGGGCGGGTTGAAAACGGCAATATGTCACACGTAGACACCTCCTATGTGCCGGGGTTACGTTGGAATTTGGGAGGTGGTGGGGGGTGTATCTGAAAGATTAAACTGCTAGCCAGCAGAAATACGGGCGCTCAGCTCCCCTTGGTCTCGTTTCAGACACGTGTGCAGGACCAAATCTGCCTCTCAGCTCCACTCTCTAGTCTCTGCCTCTCAGCTCCACTCTCAAGTCTCTGCCTCTCAGCTCCACTCTCTAGTCTCTGCCTCTCAGCTCCACTCTCTAGTCTCTGCCTCTCAGCTCCACTCTCTAGTCTCTGCCTCTCAGCTCCACTCTCTAGTCTCTGCCTCTCAGCTCCACTCTCTAGTCTCTGCCTCTCAGCTCCACTCTCTAGTCTCTGCCTCTCAGCTCCACTCTCTAGTCTCTGCCCCTCAGCTCCACTCTCTAGTCTCTGCCTCTCAGCTCCCCTCTCTAGTCTCTGCCTCTCAGCTCCACTCTCTAGTCTCTGCCTCTCAGCTCCCCTCTCCAGTCTCTGCCTCTCAGCTCCACTCTCTAGTCTCTGCCTCTCAGCTCCACTCTCTAGTCTCTGCCTCTCAGCTCCACTCTCTAGTCTCTGCCTCTCAGCTCCACTCTCTAGTCTCTGCCTCTCAGCTCCCCTCTCTAGTCTCTGCCCCTCAGCTCCCCTCTCTAGTCTCTGCCCCTCAGCTCCACTCTCTAGTCTCTGCCTCTCAGCTCCACTCTCTAATCTCTGCCTCTCAGCTCCCCTCTCTAGTCTCTGCCCCTCAGCTCCCCTCTCTAGTCTCTGCCTCTCAGCTCCCCTCTCTAGTCTCTGCCTCTCAGCTCCCCTCTCTAGTCTCTGCCTCTCAGCTCCACTCTCTAGTCTCTGCCTCTCAGCTCCACTCTCTAGTCTCTGCCTCTCAGCTCCACTCTCCAGTCTCTGCCTCTCAGCTCCCCTCTCTAGTCTCTGCCTCTCAGCTCCCCTCTCTAGTCTCTGCCTCTCAGCTCCACTCTCTAGTCTCTGCCTCTCAGCTCCACTCTCTAGTCTCTGCCCCTCAGCTCCCCTCTCCAGTCTCTGCCTCTCAGCTCCCTTCTCTAGTCTCTGGAGCCCTCATTTGTGTGCTTCAACCACCCAAAAGGCAGTGAAAACGTCCTTTAGCTGTTCACGTATTAGCTCAAGCACCTGAACGCTACGCTAACTGGCCTATGCAGTTTATAAATATAACAACTTAATAAACACATTTTTGATTGCTATGTGTTACTTTACATGATGTAGAATTACATCATCATCACATTTTGAAACTGTGAAATTACATTTTGTAGAATTTGCCGTCAAGGTTGGCATATTTTAGTACGAGCGTAAAAATAGGTTAGTTCCTCAGAAACATCTGATCGTAAGCGTTTCTTAGTGTACTTAAAAACAAAGAGTTGCCTCTGACTATGTGGGCGGGGAATTACAGAGAATGTAGTGCTTTGATGACACGACACAGATTTGCATAACTATAGTAGCTCTTTTGTTTGGCACTCACTTCTTTGGAATCACATGACCAAGTACAGCAGAATTTCACTATGCATTAGTATGACTTGGCTAAGATATACGTTGCATAAACTGGATTCTAATGACCTTGATAGATATACAGTAGCAGTAAAGCCTTGTCAGACAAAGTTTGTATTAAAAGGTTGAGGTTTAGACTGGTATGATTCGAGGTGTGGCTATTTTCAGGGGTGTATTTTATTGATTTAGTTATGTTTGGCCATCTGTTAATAATAATAATAAAACCGATATTTTTAAGTGCTAATGAAAATGTATTGATTAATACAATCGAATACATTGCAAGCAGGCAACAATTCGAGTAGACAGGACAGGGGGACAAAATAAAAAAAGATTGAACATTTTTATTTAACAACATTAAAACAACTAAAAGTAGCTGTTCTCAGGCTGTGCACTTATGTAAATATGTGACTGTAGTTTATAGGATTATCATCATCGTTCATCGTTTATCATACCACCTGATATTACCAGGTTCTGTTCATAAGATGGAACTTCTTATATTCAACCATTAAGGTTTTGGTTTCAGAATATGAACAGAAGTATCTAGGTACTACCAAGGAACACCTCAGGCAGTTTGAGCTTCATGAAATGAAATAGCAGGAACAATAAAATCTCTTTCGGAACAAGTAACGTCTGGAAAATTCCCTTCAGGCTTCAGTAGAGGAATAGAAATGCTGGGGAAACCCGCAGATTAGCATACAACGGTGACGGTGAAAGCATCAGATTTTCAGGTTTGCTGCGATGATGATGACATCCTGATTTAGATTGCAAATACTGTGGATAACGATGACATGGTGCAAAAGCTGCATCAACGTCAGTTTCTTTGCCAAATATAAAAGAAACGTTTTTTTTTCCACAGACCGTCACGTCATGATGGTTAAAGGAGGACGCAGGGGCAGGTCTTTTCAAAGGATGTTTTCTCTTCATTTCAAACACTTGAGTTGAATAAAACAAGAAAGCAAGAGAACAGCGGCACTCATAAGAACAACAGAGACCCCACAACCCCTTACTCCCAAACAGTGAGCTGAACAGGGCAACGCAATCTGAGACAAAGAAAATGCCTCTGCAGGGAAATTGGCGACTGCAACCAGGTAAAACAGAGGACGGACAAATCCAGTTTCAGAAACCTGTTCATGATTTTTGTGAAGACAGGTAGCAAAGTGGGTGAGCAGGTCTAGCCTCGGGGAGTCTGGAGAGGAAACGAGGTGAATTCCCTTTCAGAACAGCTGTTTACAGTGAGTAAACATGAAGAAATGTGGTCAAAGGAATGCATTTCCTCCTGGATTCATCAGATAATATACCTTAATCTACTGTAACATAATGTATCAAAGGTGACCAGAAACCGCTTTCGTTTCTTCTCCAGCGTTCTTCACAACTCTCACAAACCTGACGTGATTATGCATTTCTCATAGTTGAATGAGGAAAAACATTTAGGGGAGGAGTATTTGTAAGTCTGAACCTAATCTAATCTTCAATCAGAACATTCTGTACCGTCTCCTGTAATATATTCATCTCTGTCAACCATCAAGCCCAGAGCCCATATAGTCTTAAGAATCCTGTCTGCTGCTTTGGCTGTACAGTATTGACACCAACAGACAACATGTAGCAACTTCTAATGTTAGCACTGATGTATTTGGGTCTTAAAAATATAACCTCAACATTAACACGAGACAGGAAAAATCGCTGACAATATATTTTATAAAGCTCTTTTTACAATGACAGTTGTCGCAAAGTGCTTTTACAAACACCCAGCTTGAGGCCCTGGGGAGCATTGGTTGATACACAGAGGCTAGGAAATTAAATAGACAAAATAGATTTTCCTCCAAGCTTTGGCTCCATGACGGATTTTCAGACGTTTTGTTCGAGAATCCGTTTCTATACTTCAGAATGCATGGTTGTCATGATGGTGTGACGTCAACCAGGTCTGACAGATGAAAAGCAGCCCCAGATCTTGACCTTCTTACCAACATTGACAGTTGGGATGAGGATATCTTGGTGGAAAGCAGTATTGGGTATGGGTACGGCCCGAGGAGGGATGTTGGGTTCCGGTAAGGGAAGGAAACCTGCGTGTAAGGGAACTATCCATGATCTCTCCCTGCTGAAGGATCTCCGTCATCATCAGCCGGGTCACATTGCACCGGGTCCTCCCGCTCACTGAACGACATCTAATTGCTCAATCAATCAAAGACAACAACGACACACATATTAACTTGTAAAGTGATCGGTACAACATAAAGGCTATCAAACTCCATACAAACCAAGGGTGAACATCCTGGTTTAATACAAAACACCTTGTCGGGGGCTTGCAGGTGAAGTGTAGGAAGGAGCGAGACGCAGAGCGGAGAAATACCGTGTGTGGTGTTTTAATCCGACAAAACAAACAGCAACACAAACAGAAAACATACACTGAACCAGTGGTAGAGTGCACGCTTTGTATGCATGATGTCCTGGGTTCAATCACCAGCTTCTACCTAAGGTTGTTTTTGCAAATGAGAAACCGAGTTAAATAAAAAAAATGTACATACAAACATAACACCCATACAATTCTAAAGATGTCATTACAATATCTGCTCTTATTACTCCAAGTGCAGAAATGTGTAGTTGTGCACCAATAATTACGAGGGAAAATCTCGGTGCCGTCTTACCCAGTCACACCACCCGCGCTCCTGCAGAGTGCAAATCACCTCAGAGACTCTCTGAATTCCCTAGACTGGCCCCACGGCTGAGCAACAACAATAAACCACACCTAAACCAGGTAGGAGCCAGTCATGCTGTGAGTTCTTTACAGTAAATAGGTTGAATAGGGGGTGTGAAGTGTAGGTTACGAGCTGAGCAAACAACACCGTGGTGAATTGTGGGGCGGGCACTGAGTGTGCGTCCCCAAAGTACCTCGGTAGTGCACTCCAACGTCCGGAATAGGGTTGACATTTTGTCTCCAGCCTTAGATTCCCGGTTGCACACTTCGATGGATGACAATTGAGGAGATTGTGTAAGTAGAAAGGAAAGAAAACAAGGTCCTATCTAAACAGCCCTTACGGGAAACCCGTGTCATTGTGTCACGCTCATAAGATAGAACACATTTTTCAAAAAGGAGTAATAGCTGCGTGGCACCTGAACTTGAACAAAAACAACACACAGTTTTGTTTACCATTTCAACAGAAGTGTACCAGTAATAGTGTACTCGTCTGAAACTGGAGCTGAGGGGAAAGGCATAGTTTCTGTATCCCGTCTGTCCTTATTCCCGGTCTATCATGCTCAACAGGTGTAAAACAACTCACCGCTGACTTCTATTAGGTCTATATACTAGGGAGAGGGGAAAAGGCGAAACATCATTCAAATACAGACAAATTCGCTCTTTATACTTTGTCATATTATATGCTGGATATGTTAACATCTTGTGTTTGTTTGTGTGTGTGTGTGTGTGTCTGTGTGTGTGTGTCTATGTGTGTGTGTGTGATTCAGGCCTTTGTGTGTTCAACGGCTAAACCGGAGTGAAGCCGTTTTCCACAACGAAATCATTTTTGGTGAGACTTTATTTTGCAGGATATGAAAGAACTGGATAATAACTCGGTTATTTCCGGAAAACAACGTAGAAACGAAGAGGAAACAACTGGATAACTACATGATAACTACACACACATTGCACGCCTGTTGCTACAGAAATTGGTATGTCACTGTTTGGGAAATTGTGAGGAAACAGTGTTTAGGAAAGAGCATGCTGGTTACTCATTAATCGTTTGTTTGTTTATGGTGAGAAAACATCTCAACGTTAAGAAAAGCTAAACGCAGCCTACACGGAATGAAGAAAGCAACAACCATGTAAGAATGTAGCAATGACCCATCAACAGCAGATGTTACCCTGCTGTATTTTATTACTTTCCTGGCATTAGTATTATTTTTCGTGTGAGTTTTGAGGGTACCTGCCGGTTCTTTGGATTGCCGGGTCGCAGTTGTCCTTTCAGCAGACGATCATATTGTTGTCGTAATGGTCTGACTTTCACGGCATCTGTAACACGTTACGGGGTTAAGAATAACACCACCAGAGAGGACACACGTCATCAAGTTGCAGGCTAAAGACAGGGTTAGCATTTAAATGCTATGCAACCAGTATTTAACGTAAGTTTGACCATTATCTTCATCTGGGCAAATTGCTCGCTCAACCATGAGGTCAACACTATAATCCTAAAAAGCTGGGAATGTATTCTCCAGACTTCTACCTTGATTTTTTTACATAGGCTCCTAAGGTAGTCACTAACGCTGTCACAAGGCACCGTAGCCCTGTTGACAGTAGCCATTTGCGCCACAAAATTATTTTGGGGGAACCAAAATGTGCACAAATACCTTTATAAAAAAGTATAAAAAAAAATACTTTAGTAATAAGAGGGCATTCTAGATGCCATGAAAATTAAAAAAAATACTTATCTTATACTGTTATCAAAAATCCTGCTAGATTATATTCCCAAGAGGCATTGGGAAACGACTCTGTTGTTCTGTTCGTGAGTTACACAGTTAACTAACTAACTGCTGCTGTTTACTCTGGATATGAGTGTCCGCTAATTGACTAGATTGTAATGTAATGCGACGGAAACCTGAACGTAAATTGACTCAACTGTCTAGTAAGACACGAGAGTGATTAGATGAGATATCCACAAGTCATCACACTCATGAACTTTTGCTTTTTATTATCTACAGAGAGAAAGCAAGAAGGCAAATACATCATTGAACCTCTACATTGCTTTGTATCTAATCGCAAAAGCTCTTCAAGCTCGGTCAAGACACAGTCTTTGATGCAGTGTCCTCAGAACATGGAGAGTGTCAGGTCATAGAGTTTATAACGGGATTAGAGGACTGTAGATTATGGTAATGGAGTTGGCTGGTTATCTTGTAGAGAGCAATTCTTGGAAACAGTTTGATCTTGAAGCCACTGGAATTCTCCTTAGCATCCTCTTAGGTGACGCCTCTGCTGCTCTGGCAGACAGAATGCCCTCCACTCAACATTCAAAATAGGAGCTTGTAATTCTCACTCTTCCTCAGAACTCCTCTTCGTCAGAACTGCCATGTCCTTGGGTTTGCCATTTCTCTTTCTTACCGGAATGTTTTCCCGGGAATCTTTCCCAAAAAGAACATTCATCCCACTTCCGACGATTATTTGTTTCATTTGACCATAGTTCCGATCAAAGTGCCAATGCTGTGGGCCCTTCAATTTGTCGGTTGTTGTAACTGAAGTACTTTTATGGTAACTTAAAAAAGGTCTGTTATCTTCAAGATGAATGTCATTGTGGATTTGGACAGGTCATTCTCACAAGACGCATCCATGTTTTTTACCTCTCCAACAGTGCCTTTAGGATTATATTCTGGCAGGAGTATCACGGTTACCATATAACCAGGCATAATTACCACTGATACACATTAACCAGTCAGAATTAATATTAAATTGACATTGTTCATCTAGGTTAAAACATAAGTGTGGAGCTATCAATGTGACAAGTACAATGACTCATGCTGTACAATGTGAAAACGTTTAAAGGCAGATTTCTCTTTCCATCGAACAGTGCCCTGGGGTGTGATATCACTTCAGTTACTTGTGTAATTCCCTAGAGTCTGGACCGACCACATGCTTTCCATGGTAAGGGGAGGAGCTTAGAAATCTCTTTGAAGGTTTGTCTTAAGTGTTCCAGATGACTTGAGATATGATAGCTTTATGGGCGAATCATCCTGACAAGATAGCGCCTAATCTAGTACTACTAAGAAAGCGTAATGCTCATTCTTCGGAAGGATTTTTATTGTTCGAGTAAGCATAATTCGTGACACAATATTGTAAAGATGTAATCGTTCGTTCGAAATGTCTATGTGGTATTTAGTGCTTTGAATTTATTGTAGCCCAGCTGCAGAACATGATAATGAATTGAAGTTGTTTTACATTTTCAAAATCTTTTTTGCATAAAATATACCATGTTCAACTTGGCGCATAACGCTTTGCTAAGTTGTGTTTATCAGACTGATTTCGGCCGTATAAGAATTCGCAAGCAAAATTATCAAAATGTTTCACCTTAAATTACTCAAGAGGATGGATCTTACAGAGCGTTTTCTTCATTGAGGACATTGAAATTGCTACCGTTTGAGGAAATGTATAGAAAACAAATACTTCTGTGTGATTATGTAGATGTGTTCTGGATAACTATGCCAACACTATATGCAGACTGATGACGGACTGGGGATCAGGTCGTCTAAATGCTTTATGAAAGGTGCTTGCGTGATCTGCCCCATCTCCAATGGTCAGAATATATAACTGTGATGCGTTCCTACAAAGACCACATACAAGTTATAATACACAATGACAGAATAAATACTGTCAAACCGTAAACACTACCATTCAAAAGTTTGGGTTCCCATTTTGATAATGGAAAGCAATTTTTGCTGCAAATGACCAAAAGCCAAGTTTGGTGGACACAATTATTATTTCAATTCAAAATATGTTTTGTTCTAACTTTGTCAATGACTAGGAAATATATTCATTCGACATCGTTATATGTTATATGTCTTATACATCGTTATATGTCTTATATAAACTAATTTCATGAATGCTTCATGGAAGACAAGGTCATTTCTAAGTGAACCCAAACACCTCAACGATAGTAATATGGTATGTAATAAATAATATTGAAATGACTAACAATACTATCTACAGCTTGATTGTTTTAATTTGACTTCTAATCTTAATTACTCAGGGTTTGATAGGAACTGATAAAAACTGATGTCAAACTAAATAGAAAAACATTGTGACAGACAAGTAATGAATTCATAGAAAAATAGTGCTCTTTATTATAAATTATTGAAATGTTATTCATAAATATAAATATGTGCAAAGTATTTTTGCTTCTGCAATCGTATTTTTCTTCAAAATACTGTCATGCTTCTACTACAGCCAGTTAGATGGCCAGACAATTACAAATATCTTTATAAAAGATAAGAGGAAACAGGTTTGCAATTTTCTTTGTCATTAATGTAAACATTGTCTTGTTTTAAGAATAACGGTGGAATAAAATAACATTTTGATCATTCTAAAACAATACATTCGATAGCAAGCAATATCTGTTCTACAACCTGTGCCACAAACACCACCTTGTTCATCAGGGTTTATTCCCAATCCAGTGAGATTTAGGACTAAACCATTCTCTGATGCCATTGTCTCGCTAATAGTGATGCTACTCTCTCAAGTATAAAAGCAACTCTTTGTCGGTATTCATCGTACATATTATGTCCTATCAACAAGTTGTCAAAGACACCAGGGCAGGTTTGGCTTATTAATATGGAAAACCGCTGCCGCTGAATAGATCGTCATAACACACGTTTATTTTCTCAAAATACATGTTCCTCAATTTTTTGCATTTTTGTTGTTTAGACTATGATAACTTAGTTTCCCAATGACACAAACGTTTGACTCAGACTGTGGTGTTGGTGGTAGTGACGCCAAATGTCCAATTAGGAACAGAGGGTTATAATGCCTGTTCGCTAGTCAGTTTCCTGGCAAGGCCGGGGCAGAGATCAGAGTTTTCCCAGAGGACAGGAAAAGGCTTGGTGTGCTGTGACCGATGTGTTTAATACTTCCAGGCTCCGGTATAATGTTCATGACTAATATTCAGGCAGCCAAAGCCAATTACTATAGCCAGTTCTGCTGTAACGATGGAACTATTAGCTGGTGCCAGGACACAAGGCTCATGGTTAGAAGCAGTGGGAATCTGTGTGTCACCGAGGGGGTGAAGTCAGTCAGCGCTCTGGCTCAGGGCCTGTGTAGACTGCAGAGAAACTGACCTCAGGAGGAAGCGGGAAGTCAGTGAGGCGGAGGATGAGCAGTAGGTCTTTGACCCGATCGCCAGGGCCCAAATTACACACCGTCAGAACCAATAGCAGCAAACCTCAATGTACGAGTCCAATCTCAACGGATGAGTCGTTTTTCCTCCGTCTCTCTCTCTCCTCTCTCTCTCCGTCTCTCTCTCTCCGTCTCTCTCTCAGTCTCTCTTTCTACAGTCATGAATGAGAGTCTATAGATAATTCCACCCTCTCTGGACGTGACTGGCGCTCTGAGTGCAGACCGGTACAGCTCAACTCCTCATGACGATAGGACATCACCTCTGGGCTCTAACGGCTTCCCCTTCTCTGCCTCGTTGTCTCCCGGTGCTCAACCGAACGTGGGAGAACCCGGGTCTCATAAAGCCAGTCACATTTCCTCTGTTCCACATCCGGTCCCCTCACAACACCCTTCGCCCGACGTCAGACTCGTCGAGAAAACCCTAGATGGGCGCGTCGTACTCCTGCAGGAACTCTTTGAGAGGGTGGGGCAGCTGGTCCCGTTTGCCGGACATATCGAGGTGGCCGTTGACCGTCTTCCTGCAGAGGTGCTGCAGGGTGGACAGACACGTCGAGAACGGCTTGAGGAGCTCCAGGGGGATCTTCTCACCGCCAGAGTCAATGTAGTAGGAGGCGTTCCCTCCCCTCGTGTTCCCCGACGAAGCCCCTTTGGCCGGGGGCATGTAGTGGTGCACCAGCTTAAGGACGCAGTCGAAGCGGGGCACCGCCTGCAGGTTCTTGGGGTCCGTCTGGAGGAAGAAGCAGCCCGAGTCGCACTGGATGCGCAGGTTCTTGGTGCCCGACGCCGTCTTGACGCTGAGCGTGAAAAAGTGCCGGTTGTCGGAGCTGTCGCGGATAAGGAAGGTGCCCACCGACTCGGCAGCGAGCATGACGTTGGCGTCCTTGCCGCTGATGGAGCCCCAGTAGAAGCCACTCTCCTGGAGCTTGTGGACGGTGGTGAGGACGAGCTGGTACTGCACCTTGGAGCTGAAGGTCTTGTAACGGTGAGGCAGCCGCATGGTGTTGTCAAAGGGACCGCTGCTCATGACGGAGTCAAACTTGCTGTGGGTTACCATGGCGCTTTACACGGCGGCTCTGCGTCCTGCCCGGTGAGCACTTAGTACCACGCCGGCGGCCAGAGGAGAGGCAATGGGAGGTTAAGGAACTTGGGTTCCGTCGTTTCTTGTCGGAGGAAGGAACACTCCTGGGAGGGGAGAAGATAAAAGCGACAACATCAGTGTCTGAGGTACGGAAGTCAGTCGGAGCGGCTTCTCGAAATCCGTGCAGGGACTGGAGTGAAACGTCACCGTTATTAACTTATAGATATCCAGTTCTATCAGTTTAATTACAGAAATAGATAATAGTCCATAAAAGGTTTATTTATAGTGCAATTGTGTTTATATGGGGGCTAATCGAATACTGTTCGACCCAGGCGGCTCTCAGGAAAGCATTACGTTTTGGGTTATTATTTCAACTATTCCAATTCATCACGTGCAGAGACTTCTCTGGTTTCATAGTGGGAAAATAGATGCCATGCATGCCCGGTCTATTGATAACCACGCTAAGTAATATGATTCGACATGGCTTATGTTATTGCAGGCGCCACTGCTTTAAGGTAGTCTATCACCCAGCATACGGGTCTGAATGCATATACTGATCAGAAGTGAATCCATGTGGCAGGTTAAAAACACATAAGTAGTAACTTCAATTAAGGTCAATTAAGGGTAAGATGTCGGTATAAAGTATATATTTAAAGCAACGACTGAATGCAATTTTACATTATAATATTTCCAGTTTAACCAGAGGTTTGACTGTCCAGACTTCCTTGAATTACCAGCAAAACAGATGCCTACGATGTTGATTAATAACCATAAATTGGCTGCCGGATGAGGAATTGTCGAGAAATGTTTAACCAATGCGGGTGAAAGTGAAAATGATGAAAGTAAATGTTTGTTTTATTGCAATTCGTCTCTGATGCCTATCTGTTTCACCCATTTACAGGAAAGTTTAGTGTTATTTCTCTCTGTGCTCTCCGGCTCAGACAGTCAGTTCCAGTAAAGCGCAGGCAATCGGACTTAGCGGAATCATTGAATCATTGCGCAATTTAAAACACAAAAATTCCACAAGAATCTAATACTGATACACTACAATGTCCATAAATATAACATGGGAAAAGAATGTGCTGTACGTGTAATTTAACGTATATACTGTTGTTTTATTTCTTACCTTTCACGGTTTTCTTGTACTTGTGAAGCTGGGAAAAGTTGATCAAATCGCTCCAATCCCTCGACACATGTATGTCTGTTTGAGCGCTTGTCTTTTTCTAATTACTTAACGTATCCTTGCTGATGTTAGATGTATTATACTGGGTTTTCTCACCGTGGGCGCAGCGGTCTGGCTTCACCCTCGCTCACCAGTCGCCTCTATAGTAGTGATCTCGCAGCCCCTATTGAGTGGACTTCATAATGTGTCGACAGGCTCCGCCCACAGCAGTCTTCCAGTAAGGCCCTCTCCTCGCAGATTGTCAGTAAGAAATAGTTTTTTTTAAAGGACGATTCCTGGTATTCTAGTCCCCTCCCCCCCACCACCAGCATTCCCCCTAAACGAAGTTATGGAGTTCCAAGCAACAATAAGTTTTAGATGCAGGGAGTAGTTGTGTTCATATAATGCACTGGCTCCCAATTGTGTTAGTCTGTCTTATGTTTATTTAATGCAATAATTACATTATTATATTACCAACAACGGTGTAGTTCATATGTAATGCACATTAATTTAAGGGGATCTACTGAACTCTGCTGAACATTAATTGTGATCTACATACATACCATGCCTAAACTAAACTAAAAAGACATATATAATAATGATAGACCTGTTAAAGATTATATAGGTTGATAAAATAATCCTACGTGGTTTCATCCAAAAGGTCAATAATAACAGTGGTTGCTATGGTAAACATGGTTCATTGTGGCAAGCTGTTCCTTTTATAACCCATAGAGGGCGCCAATACAGTCAGATTATTACATCTAGTCGGTGAGTGGTCATTTGGTACCCTAAAGTGTACTGCAAATTGTTTTATTCTTTTTCTTTGATTTAAAATACATTTAGAACTCAGTGTAGAAACATTAAATATTAAAAAAAATATTTCCGTACAAATACATTAAAATGCATAAATGTAATTGTGTCTATTTTTCAATTGTCACATTTTTCTAAGTCATTATTTAAGTTATCAATGTAGGAAGTGTACTTTTGCTTCTTTTAAATGATGTTCTGTCTCCCTTAACACCTCATGTGACAGAAATTGGCCTGCAGCTGAATATCATTAACCCTGATTTATAGGACCTTTTATAACTTAATTATAGTTATATCATTTCTTAGGAACTGGCATTGAGTTTAGTTAGCAACATGTGTCGCTCAGTTACTTTCCATTGGCAACTAGCAGACTTCAACATGAGCTCATTAGAAAAATGAACTGCGCTCACTCTTCATAACACATTTATTTTGACTATTAAAGTAATCGTCAAGTTGTTCAGCTCTAAAACAATCGCTGACGTACTGTGTGTCCTGTAACGTGTGACTCCTTTACAACTCATCTTCTGATTCTTACTCCCTTCCGGCTTACTCATTATCCAATAGAAAGGTTTCTCCTAAGGCTCAGACAACCAGGAAAAGAGAATGATTGTGTGTAACTGGTGAGTTAGCTTACCAGATGGGTCACTCTCCCACCCCTGTCAGATGGGTTACTCCAGGCCATTATCCTGCCCCTCTCCTGCTATTTCAACCACCTGAATAATCTCACTCTTACACTCACTACCAAAGACAGAGACTGTCTGACTCAAGAAAAGTGAGGACAAACTCCTGCCTGAGACAGAGTTCCATGCTGAATGAAAGCTAGAGCCGTTGGTTTGGAAGTCGGCACGGATTAACTAGAGCTTGCCTGGAAGGAGGGAGACGATGGAAATGGGGGAGGGGTTGAAACCAAATTAGCATGGCTTGTAATAAGCTTTGGAGAGCACCAGCTGTGTCTACAGAGGTGAGTCAGGTTCCCCTGGTGTTTTCAGTTCAGACCACCGGGATGGACGACTGGGGTGGACTCCAAAATGACTCCTCGTTCATAGGCACTAAATAGTGTGCGTCCTCCATGACAAGCCTTTGTTTCCAGAAAACATTGTTGTGTCATCTGTGTGAGACACACACACACACTGCTGGTTAACACAGCAATTGCAGGGAAAGACTGGAAGTGAAACATGAGTTGGCTCAACCAGGAAAGAGAAACTCACAGAGGCGCACCCGCAGGCTCAAGAACAGTTTCTTCTATACTGCTGTTGACATACTGAACTCTGAAATCCTTCAGTAACTGTGCACTCACGCTGCTACCTAATATATTCTATCACCCATTTGCTCTATACATCCTGTGGTACTCCTCTTGCTACCTCTTGCCCTGCACACTGCTAACCTTTTTATTATATTTGCCTTTTGCACAATGCTTATTGTTTGTACTATCCTTTTACCACTTGCACAGATGTTCTCTGCTGGTGTTGCCCTCTGCACATTTGTAATTTGCTACATTGTTGAACTGAATACCTGCACATTAACTTATCCATGTCAATTGCACATCCTCAAACTGAACTCCATATCCTTTTGCACTGCTATTCTAGCCCTTCTGGTTGGATGCAAACTGCATTTCGTTGTACTGTTCAAGTACTGCCCAATGACAATAACGTTGAATCTCATCTAAACTAGCAGAGGCAGGGCAGGGACCTTATAACCGAGAAGACAACTGCAGCATCAGGCATAAAAATGAACGGATGTCACATTTTACTCATAGCACATGATTATAGTTATGTTGCGTTCAGGCAGCACAAAGGGAAAGGCCTTTTTAATGTTAAAAAGAGTAGTAAGTCAGAGCTGGTGGAGGATGACATACTTTTCACTGTCAGATAATAACGCTCCAGCTTGGAGCATATGCTGGATCCTCCCTGGGGCCCCTGACTGTGCGGCTGACGGAACAGCTGATGCAACCGGAGCTTCTTCCTCCAACCCTATCATACCCATCATCCCTCCCGGTCATCCCGGACTATTTTGTTTCTAAGATTTTCACACCTCGCTTGTTGTATTGTCATAAACTGACCCAGCCCAGCCAGAAGAGGACTGGTGATCCCTCAGAGCCTGGTTCCTCTCTAGGTTTCTTCCTAAATCTGACTTTCAGGGAGTTTTTCCTAGCCGCCGTGTATCAACTTGTTCAACTTGTTTTTTTTTGTTCAACTTGTTGATGTGTGCTCTGTCGGATTCAGGCTGGTGATTGTAAAAGCACTTTGTGACAACTTTTGTAAATAAATAAATTTGATTGATTGATTGATTGAGATAATCAATAATTGCATTATGTGTGCGCGTAAACTGGAGGGTGAGGATCAGATCAGCTGGCCATGTCTACCGTTAACTGGCCGGTAATTCTCTAACTGCTCATTGTCTTCTGTCGCTCCTCTTCTCTCTGTTCATCTGGCAGGACACCTGAGGCACGGAGTGAAAGACTTGGCTGGGTCGATTACAGTTCACTGGCTCACACCTCCAAACACACACACACACACAGTTGTAGAGACACGTGTATCTCTCAGACAATAGACATGCCTGTATTCCGATCTGAGCGACAATGACACACACACACACACACACACACCCATACAGACACATAGACAGACACACCGACACACAATAGACAAGTTTGTTCTTTAGACCTTGGGACCGAGTTGTCACACTTTTTTGAGTTATTGAGTTATAAACGTAGTAACAAATTCCGTTGAGCATGTACATTTTTCCATTCTCGCCTCACTGCGGATACGCGGTTTAGATGCTTAATAATTGACGTCCCAACCTACGAACAATAAAGCTGATTGGCTGGAAAGTTTAGTAACTTCTGTTCTAGGAAGGATATAGATGGATGAGGTAATCAGTACCTTTTTTGAGTTTAATCGGGAAAAGCAAACACCTCATTTTGTTCTGTTATCCCACACTGACTCAGCTTTTGCTCATAGACAAATTTCCAGTAAATCTTTTGTAAAACAGGAAAAGTGTGTGTGGGGGGGGGTAGTGTAGGGCCGGCATTCTAAATTAAAAAAGTATACATTTTGTTTGAAGGTATATTTGTTATTATCTATGGCCTTTTCCTTTGCAAAGAAATGCCTAGCTGTCAGTATTTTTTTTTTACCTCACTGTATTTTGTGTGATTATTGGCTGAATATCCTTGTACATTCTGACTTTACCTACCTCGTGCATTCTTCCACGTTCGCCATCACGCCCAGTTGATTATTTTTGTCCCCACCAAACTTGATCAACTATACTAATTATGGAACAGGTCACGGCATGAAATATGAAACAACATAAACTAGCTTTGAGATAGTTTGTTAGCTGTTGCTAACATATTTAACCTGAAGGGCTGGTAACTGTTTCCCAATATAAATATAGTCTATTGCAGAACCTTTGCTAATATGGACTTATACAAGTCTTTCTGACAACTAATCTACAGAGAAAAGAAAACCAAAATTTTCATAGTAAATGACCTTTTGACCTTGTTAATCTTTCAATGACACACAAGTGTAGACTGCAGACTATACACTGTAAGACAACTGTGAGAAACAGAGTGCCTGGAAACTCTCATTACGTACAAAAGACACGTTGATGAAATGATTAAAACATGTTTGTGTGCTCATTTATTTTGAAATTCTCTTGCACACAGTCTGTCCGGTCTGGTTCATGTGGAAGGCCCACTGAAGCAACATGTTGCTCAGGCCATTTTAAGAAAGTTCAAAATGTACAAAAGTTCAGGAACCCAGACAGATTGACAGAAAAACACAGTGCACTGCTTTCTGCGAGGACCTGGTCATTTCAAAACATAATAAAAGCATTTAGTATGGTCGTTTCTAAGAAGACGATTTGCAAAGTTTGTTTCCAGACTCAGATGTGTGCCTACCAAAAAAGCATCTGAACGCAGGGAGTTATTTTCACAACCCTGTAAAATCACTGTATGTTACGTTGTTTCTATTCACCGAGTTGACTATTTGGGAACTGTTTGTTTTGTCCCATAAACCCTGAGGCCCTCGTACTACAGGTATGGACTAAACATTTGTATTGTCCCATCAAACAGGAACTAAAGCATCTAAATGTTTCACACATTAGACCAGGACATGTCACGTCTCGTCGAGCAGGCATATCAATTTGTTTGCTGTGGCATATCAAGTTGATGAGGGATGGCTTCTGGTAACAGATCTAATCTGTCAATCTTGGGTTTTTTTTGGGATGGCTACAGCACCATAATATATTCTAATTGATAAGTTATGTCATGCTGAACAAATTGACAAGTCAGCTTCTTCTTTCAGGCGAAATTGATATTACACAGTTTTTGTGAAATTTTGTAAAACCATACCTTGCCCAATCAAATGAGTCATGCCCAGACCTTCCCTATTCTTGGTTGTCAAATTGATCACAATCTCTTTCATAGCAACTGCTAACGCAACGTGGAATTCCAGTCAACTGAGCAGTCCACGGCCCCACGCAACTCTAATTCTGATTTGCGAGTTGTGAGCTGTGCAGTGACGCCCCGGTAATATTTGTTGGATTTCATACGATACATAAGGCCAGTCTGTGAATAAATCTGACAATAAGAAAAATTGTTTGCTTTAAAATACCGCTACGCTGGTTGAATTATATTAGCAATTGATCGAGAATCACAGCCAGTCGTGCATGGCTGGTAATCTACCCATGTGACATGTTCGTTGTCAACATGTTTCAGTTGTAGCATTTACCATCCCTGTCGTTACGTCTGATCTGATTTGGCCCATATGGCTGGATATGATCAACCGGCACTGCTAGTCTTGACTAATCAAGGTGACAAATGTTGTATCTTGTTGGAACAAGGTCGAAGTTGGTTTGAAGTTGGTTTCGGTAATCATTTTGTTCAGGCTTGCCAAACGGAACTGATGCCTGCATTCTAATTAGCACAAATGTTAGTCATTATAACTATTGCTGTCTAGAATAAAGCGAGCACGTGTTCCCTGGAAAGGCACCTTTTCTGTGTACAGTATACATGCACAGTTGTGCCAGTATTCAATGAAAAAACACATGATGCGTCTGTCCCCAGTTGACAGATAAACACTGCCCCATGAAGGCTTTCTGCCCAATACCGAAACGACTGACTCAGTAGAGCGTTAGAGAGAACGTCATGGAACTTCCTAAATGGGACGAAATTTGAAAAAATTCTGGGGAATCTTGATCACTGTAAAATTCGTAGAAATTTGGCTTAAGAAACCCATAGAATTTATTCCAACACGTTATTTCGGTTCCCAGGGGGAAAAGGCGGTTGGAGAACCGGAAGCCTGTTTCAGAAAAAAAAGTTCTGTTTTGCTGAGTGATTGTTGAACCAGGAGTTAACCCAACATCTTGTTGGGTTCCTGCTGTATGTAAGGGTGATTGGATATGTGTGAGACAAAATTGAACGAGTCTGTACCTTTGCAAACAACAGCCTGAGTGTAACCTGTTTCGCAGAAATCTTAAGTCTTAGTCTCACTGTCGTCCATTTCCCACCGCCAACCTCATCCAGCGCTGTCCTACTTGACTGGCGTTCCTGGCGTTCCTGGCGTTCCTGACGTTTGGTCATACCATGTCAGGCCACAACTATTGTGTTGACCTCAGCGGTTCCGAACCACCGGAGAATATGCCCAGCTCAAAGAGGTCATTAGTGAGGAGAAGGCCACCGTGCGAACACGTCATCTCCCATGGGATTGGTCCATAGATCCTTCTGCATGGGAGGTATGTTTTCCGTTTGTGTTCGGCTGTTTGTTTTATTCTGATTAAAACCACCACAAACGTGATTTCTCCGGGTTACGTATACACAGAATTCCTTTGTTCATTCCTCTCTTCGACTAAACAGCGGTCACGTGTTTCAGAATAGCAGCCTCCACCGTTCCGTTGGGAGACGAAGCCCGGTTTCATTCCTGCTTTTTCCAATTGATTTAGACGCACCGGACAGGTCTGGGAGAGAGCGCATATGCAAACAAACACCGCTGACCCCGTTCTATCTTTCAGCCAGATCAACAGGTGTGGTTGTCGACCCCTGGCATCTGTCGACGTTCTCCCAACAAAATTCTCAGCCAGGTATGTCGATCCGTTCCAGATCATTGAAATATTTAACCCTGTTACTTTCTTCTTACTTATCGCACTTATCGTGCAATGTAAATAAACATGGCTGGGCTAATAACAACAGCTTACTTTAACATTCATATAAGACAATTATTGTAAACGTCCGGGGGTGATTTGGTGAATAAAATGCTTTTTGTAAATTTTTTACATTTTTTATTTAACCAAATCCAAATAATTTGAGGGAACATTCCATAAAATAGGGTAGTATGGTAAGTCAAAAGACAGTGTAAAAAAACGAAATCAGGGAAATACATGGAGCAGAATATTCTCAACAAAATGTTTTATAATTTGAAATAAAATTATATTATATATTAAAACATATATAAAAACAAGTATTAATCACAGGTTGTGCATTCCATGTGGTGTATCTGTGGTGTATTTTTTTTACATTAATCGAAAATATATTTCCTCAACGTTCTCATGCTTCTTTACAATGCATGGGTTTACCCCTTGCGTTTCCCAGTATTCCTCAGCACTTCCCTGCACAACAATTCATTGGCTGCAACAATCTGGCAGAAGCTATCCTGATTGGCAGGATTGTTGCACATCGAGGGCAGGTGTTTTCTCTGTCAAGGCAAGATCCTCTATAGTGCGTCTCAAGCTAATGTAAGCCAATGCCCTTTCTTACGACACAGACTCCAAAGGAGAAACGGTTTGTTTAGTTAACAGTGACCGTAAAGGTTTCACAGTGTCAATGTCGGAATTTTGAGAACCTCGTTTCACATTGGCTCGGCTGTTGTCACTTCCTCACACGCGCAGAGTTAGAAACACACACAAAAACAAATGCACGCTTCCCGTCTCGACGCCCGATATGAGCCCGAGTCGAGCCAATAAGAGGAATAAACATTGTTGCTGTGCGAGAGCCGAGAGGACATGTGGGCAAAAAGGAAGAAGTGTGTTTGACTTTAGCCATGTGGCAATGACGTAGGATAATCTGGAGGTTCCCGAAAGCGGCCGTTGACCAGTTGATTTGATGTCCCTGTCTTTCCGGGGAAAAACACGAAACAAAAGATGTGGTTGATGGAAATGACCACTGGAGAATTTGCAAGGTAGTACCACTCAAATGAAATCCTTTGTCATGGTTTTGAGGAAGCGGTTATATATAGAATGCTGGCAATGAGTCATGAATTTCCATTAGACACCACGGATTACCAGAACCATCACCATGTACCTCAGCCAGGCCCCACACACACACACACACACACACACACAGTGTCTGACCCCCAACTCCCCCTAACGTAATGTGTTACACTATTGCACTACTCTGGACTGACTTGCACATTGCTCCACTGTGCTGCACATTCCTGGCAAGCACTTTCATTCCATTTCACTGCTACACTGCTATGATTATTTATGGTTTCTTTTGCAACGATGGATATCCTGGCCGGTTTGAACCGAGAGAACTACAGTTCTACTACGGCACATTTCACGGAGAATATTAATGATGGTTAAGGAAGGAATGTGTCACAAACTGACAGTGCATCGCGCCCTGCTGCGTATGGGACTGTGTAGCCGCACGAACGCGCCCACAATGGGCACCCGAGCATCTAAACCGGACCTCTAAGTAACATGATTCACAAGTTCTAGGTGTTGATCTGGCCTCCAAATTTCCTAGATCTGTTTCCTCCTAGACACCTTCAGGGACAATGCCTCGGTGGCTCTGTGCTGTTTAGACGACACACAGAGGACCAAGAGCAGAAGGTTGTAATGTTTTGGCTCAACTGCCGATGTAAAAGTGGCTTTATAAAATAAATAAATTCAAAATAAATAATAAAATATGTTAAAAGTGCACGCCAGGCATGTATTTTAGACACGCTTCAGAATATATGTCGCTACTTGAATGCATTTGTTTTTATTCAGAATTTTTTTTTGCATTGCCAAGTTTGCATTTGGAGTTCAAATGCATATATTAGCCGACATCATTTCGATTTGTGAAATATATTTACACGAGATTTCATTAAATATATACTTAATACCCCCAACCTAGGGGCAAACTTGCAAACATGCCTGCGATCTCAGAACAAAATGTACAATCGTACAAAGAATGATCACATATTTTTAATCCGGCACATGTCCGTAGCCCCTCAATGTACAACCATGAACCTCAACGAATGACCCAGAAGGTCACCGACCTTTGACATGTTTAACATCTCACAGTTCAGCCAGCTACAGAAGCCGACCCCCATTGGTCCGCCGGAACCAACCAGAACCTGAGGAGAACCTGAGGAGAACCGGAGGAGAATCTGAGGAGAACCGGAGGAGAACCTGAGGAGAACCTGTGGAGAACCTGAGGAGAACCTGAGAAGAACCTGAGGAGCCAGCGACATAATGGGAGGCAGACACGCGAACTGATTGCCACGGATACCCTGAAATAGCTGCATGATGTCATCCGACCAGATGTAAATAACCCCTCTGCGCCGTAATAGCAAAGGTCGTTCAGCTGAGATGTGCCCGTGGCCGCTCCCTCTCTGACCGGGCGTTGGGTGGACACACGCGCTCATCGAATCATCTGTAACACGGTGGTGGTAACCCGATCCTCTGCTATGCCAGTAAACAATGTCTGACATTTCCCATTCAGGGTGTACGTGTAACGTTCAAACAGGGTTATGGGCAACACAACCTGATACACAACTGCCATGCAGAGCGTTTGTCTTCTCCACACTCGTTCACCCGGGCTGATAAAAGGCACTGCAGAGAGCGAATCAGACGGTTTAAGGGAATTTTCCTAAAGCGTTTAGCTCAGTCAATTGTTTTATGCGTTTACTGCACAGTCTTAAGTGTCTGGATGCTTTGAATCCGCCTGCAGATGTTTGCGGAAACATGACTCTATTACCCAGGGTGCACTGGGTTAATCGTTCAGGCGCGGAACCCTTAGGTGCCAGTGTTTCCTGTTAGAGCATGCCGGGAACATTGTGTCCAATCTTGGTTGTACAATTTGCTGTTCTGAAGTCATATTGTGTAAATATGCGGTTAACAACATGTATTGTTTCCTGTAAATAATTCACTCGAAGAGGACATTACCAATTTCTGAATCCGATGTCACTGGGATGAGGACTGAGAAGCTCACCAAGCAAAAAATAAAAAAACATTCCTGCTGTCAGGGTCATTAAGTCACCTCAATTTCAGGTTGTGAAGAACTTTTTAGCATTTATTCTTACAATGTGTAAAAACAAAAGTGCAGTTGTTGTGTTGTAAAACGGTAATGTGGTGCAAAATTAAATGAATTCTTGCTAAACGTATACATGCACTCTGGAGTGCACCTATAACTTGTTTTACACTGATGGCCTGAAAGTAACCTGGTTGAAGACTTAGCATTCCAAACCACTATCGGTTTCATGGACTGTAAAGACATGGTGGAGCCGACAATTGTCACTGAGAACATCCTGACATCCTGGTCTTGAGTCGGAGAACAGCATGTCCCGTGTGGCGGTTTACTTCCTCCCTCATTCATGGTACTAAGTGTTCTCTGCACTTGGAACCTCCCTCCCTTCAGACCAAATGTTCTGCTATACCCCAATCAACTTTGAACAACAGCTGCGTGTTTGATGTACGATGTATATGTACTCATCATTTAGTAGTAAGTGCCAACTCTGCAAACGCTGTAAAATCTATCTACACCTGCAGTGTGTGTGTGTGTGTGTGTGTGTGTGTGTGTATGCGCGGGTGTGTGTGTGTGTGTGTGTGTGTGTGTGTGTGTGTGTGTGTGTGTGTGTGTGTGTGTGCGTGCGTGCGTTCGTGTGTGTGTGTGGATGTGTGCGTGGGTGTGTCTGTCCATCTGTCAGTATGCACTCCTTGAGGCATACTTTCCACAGAAATTTCAACAAACTGCCACTACCTGTCTTCAGTCATTATTTGTGTTTTGATTACTGTGTAATGTGTTTCCTCCGAGCAGTGTTTAAGCACACCTGGAAACAGTTTACCAGAGGTTAATGGTTATCGTAATGTACAGTTGATAATGAGAGCCAGGCAATCAACAGGACATCAGAAATGACAAAAACATCTTAAGTAATGTTAAAAATTCTAACCATATTTACAAATGTAATTGTCTGCGCAACTTTCAAACGGCAATAATCAGGCACAAGTATGTGTCTAGCATGTGCTTTTTTCCGACCCTCCCGCGCCCCAGCGGGTTACCCCTTTAAACTGCCTGACAACTGTGATGTCACCAAACCCCCCCAGCAAGCCCATGGTTATAAAGTTGGGTTGAAACAAACGCCTATTGGCACACGCCACCAGAAGCATCCAGATCCACGCTCAACCATCGATACCGTTGCACACACAAAAAAACGAGAAAGGACTTGTTCGGCTTCTGCCGAATCCAGAAAAGAGAAACTGTTTGTTCTTTCTCTCAAAGCAGCATTTCCTAGTATTCTCGCTCTACCAAACCCGCCCTAGTCGAAAAAAGAGAAACATGTGGAGCCTCTCCAAGACCCTCTGCTTTATCCCTCTTCCCGGTTCTCCCACCATGGCATTCCTAGAAAGGGAGAACAAGAGAAAACACAGAGTTCCCAATTCCACAGTGAATTTCTGTAAACAACGAGCTTCAGTATACTGTGTGACCGCTGGTTTAAGAAAAGGGAACGTGTTCCAGGAATGTTTGTGTTCCTTGTCTGAGTGCCAGCGATCGAATCAGCGATGCTGAAGTGTTGATAGGGTGGTGCTTTTGTTCATTCTACTACTACAAGGTTATTATGTAAACTTAACACTAAGCTGTTGGCCCTGCAGTCGGATGAAGGTTGGCATTAATTGGCACCTGGGACACCAAAGAGTCATTCGACATGCTATTGTTGGCATGTCACTGTGTTGTAAAATACTCACCCACTCAGTCACCTTCCTGATGGTGACAGTTTCATCTTAACAGGCTACTGCGAAAATGCCGATAGCACGCTTGCAACTAACTGAAAGTCAAGATGATAAAGAAAACAAAGATTAACTTCCTGAAGTTACTGGAAGCGCACAGACAAAGCGTTGTCACAGTCTCAGCTCCAAGTTCCGATGTTTGTTGTTGTTTGTCTTAGTCGTAACATAAGCGTTCACCATTCTATTCCAACAGTTACAAATACAAAATATGTTTGACTCCACCCACAACTATTTTTTGATTTAACATTTGACCTGTTTCTGCATTGAAAAACAACACTGTACCCAAACAACACAAATATTTCTAATATTTCTAATATTTAGGGTGCATATATATATATATATATGTGCATATTTATCTGTGTATCTAGTGGCACTGCTGAAACGTCAATGCACATAAAAAAGCATTTTTGCCACACTTAATTTCATACACAGCTCCAGAGCATTCATGCAGCTTTAGTAAGATTGTCAGGCAGTACCTTGCTTATGTACTATGTTTGTACAGCGTCCAGTAGCAAGGAAAATATTAAAAGTGTAAAGAAATACCATATAAATGGTCATGCAAATTTGTATTCAAAACTCCATTTATGAAAACCAACGACATTTTTTTATACTTTTTGTATGTCTATTAATACTATTCTTTATTTGAGAGGATTCCAGATTAAAAAATATCGGATTAAACAAAAAGATTTCAGTGTAAACCTAACTCGCGTTAATTCACAGAGGTTATCCATGCAATTGTTCGGTTGCCATAGTTTCCTGTCACTGTACGCAATGAGAGCGCTTTATTTACTTTCGAACATACCGAGCCAGACAAACACAATTATGATAGAAAGGTGTTGTAATTATGGAATCTGCAATGGAGTTGGAGATGATTTGATGCCCTGCTCACTGTTGGGCTGTAATATAATAATAAAAAATTATTCCAACATTAAAAGGCTCTTGCTCGCTAAAGTAAATCAGCAGACGGTCCCACACTCACTCAAGCCCTGAGGGATGATCAAACTGTGATTATTTTTTCCTGTTCACATTATGTTGTGCGGTTCCCCTCACTGGCGGTTATTTAGGGACAGAACAAGCTAAACCCAATTTCCCAAGACAGTGCATCTTTTTTTCCGCAAAACTACATCCTGAAAACAGTGACCTCGTTGTCCATCGCATTTATAATGACTACCTTAGTATTTTGGGATTTACATATGTTTGTGTTGCAGTCGTTTTGTTTACAGCAGACGAGGTAGAAACGTATGTGTTCGACTTTATACGCTATACGTTAAAATGTTTTGTAGACCTCGTCATGAGCATCATTGGAAAATGCCCTATTGATCCTGGCTTAAATAGCATATGATGGCGTTTTATTACATATACGTATGCAATGCATTATAAATACAAAAACAATGCAAGAGTCTAAATAGGCTTATAAATACATGCACACTGGTACATTAATGTCGTTGGATTTGAAGTAGTGGCGTTGGTGTTAAGTGATGTTTTAATGACTTCACACACAAACGACGCAATAGTGAGTGTAACCTCCCCGTTCTAATTCGTTAGAAATCCCCGTCCGCAACGTCAATTAAAATGTCCCAACTTACCATTTCATTGTGTGTCTACAAAGCAAATATCGTAAGCAATCATAATTATACGCTTTCCCGTACGGCGTGAGCATTGCTCATTCAGTCTTATCTTGTGTTTGTTTCATGACAAATGTTTAACTGTGGTTGAGTCGCCATGTCGGGTAATTGTTTTTGCCAGGAAACAAGTATTCAAACCAATGATTAGACTCGTTTCTGCAGAGTGAGTTACAGCGAGTGCATTTACTGATTAACTTGATGCAATAGAGGGTATTCACAGTGACACAAGAAACGGCGAACAAGCGTGTGCCCGTGAGAATAAAGTAAATGCATTATTGTCCATAAGAACTATTTGTTTGTCCAGTCGGCCATCGGCCATCTGTCTCTGGCGCTCTCGATTACTTGTTTACATACGACTACATTGTTTGTTATCATGACTGTTCCTTTCTCAGAAATCCGTCCCCAAGGAGGTCGTATTCCGGAAGGAAATTGTGAATACATTGAAGTCAGGATTTCTGAGCGTCTTAATAAACGAATCAGAGATGAATGCATTAGATGTTATATCATCCGTCAACATAACAGCTGAGCTCCTGTTTTTGATACCCAGTCTTGTGAATTGTTTTGTGCATACAGGCCCGCATGTAGAGGCCAGCGCATACAGGCCCACATGTAGAGGCCCGCACATACAGGCCCGCACATACAGGCCCGCACATACAGGCCCGCACATACAGGCCCACGTATACAGGCCCACCCGCGCACACACAAACAAACCCACACTGGACGTGGCCAAAACAAATCAATATCCCGTAAACCGTGTGCGAACGTGATTGCTTGTTATCAAGTCACCAAGCGTGCCGTTTCACGGAGGTACGTTGTATAAAGTGTTGAGTTTTCCTTTTATCTATGGTGGCGGAAAGTATGCGACAGGGAGTCTGTGCGGCGACGGCTTTTTTATTCATCAGCGTGATCAGAGGAAGACCACAGTGACTGCTGTTTCTGTCCGATAGAGAACGGCGGAATCCACATCTGGAATTTGGCCCAAAATGAGAAATAGGCTTGTTTTCCAAACCGCATCCTAAGCCCTTCTGGTTCTAATTAAACTGCTTGCTCAACCAGGAAATCAACACCAGAATCCCTACGCGCTGTAAGGAAAACGCAGTCTTCAGACTTGTGGCACCACAAGTGCCATGAGGCAAAGGCAACTGTATTTGATTTCTTATTCAAATCCGGATGGCCTGACAATTTAAATCCATAGTCAACAGACTTAGATTAGTACGGTAAATACTCTGGGGGTAAAGACAGGTGTGGTCTCCACTCTCCAGGCAACTTTTTTTGGATTACAACATGGTTGCACTACAACGAGTGTAGAAGTCCACCTAGTGACACACACACACACTAAAGTGAGTATAGCGTGCGATCTGAAGGAGCTCCACCAAGTGCTCTTCCACTTCCCATGCTCTTGTGCCATTTGACTGCATTTGCGTCATTATTCTGTGCGTATCTGGCCTGGTTTGAGAAGGTGCTGTTTACTTTAAACGCACATTTGTGTTCAGAGAACTTGCTAGAAAAACAAAGTCAACATGGATACCAGTAATGAATAACCTTTAGTTTTTAACTGCATGTCACAGACCCGTAAGGTGAAAAGCAAACAGCTGCAGTGTCACGAGTGTGGCGAGGTTTTGGTTCTACACGGGAGGTTTCAGTGGGGTGAAGTGTAGAGAGGAGCCACGTGCAGAGAGTACATCCGATCAAGATCCGATTTACAAATAAACATAAAACAAACCGTGAACGGCGTAACAACACTAACTGTTTGAAATAAAAATGTGCACATACAGCGACTTCTACAAACATTCAAACAACAGCAAAACTTCTTTAAACGTACCCTCACCACCAACGTAAAGAGACAAACAATAACCGACAAGGTGGAAGCCAAACAGCAGTGTTAAATTGCCCCGGTGATTGCTAACCAGCCTCAGCCGTGCTAACAACAAAACAATCATCAGACACAGAAAGTGCACCCCGCTTAGACTTCCTGTGTAGAACCAAAACTCACCGCTCGTGACACTGCAGCCGTTTGCTTTTGCGTTTTTGTCCAATTACAGATATGGAAATAGTTACAGGTGATCGTAGCGTCACACCTACTTTGGAATATCCAACAGAGGCAATTCATATTTTTTGAAACATTGAAAAAGTACAAGTGTAAATGAACAGGGTGACCCAGTGGTTGGTCATGGTAGGTTCCCCAGAGGATGAATACAGGTGGAACCAGGAGGCTGGCTGCATGCCCAGCTGACCTTTGTCCCATTGTCCTAGGAGGCTCCCCTGTCAACACAGTGGAGTCCTTCTGCTTCCTGGGCAAAAACATTTCCCAGGACCTCAAGTGGGAGCTGAGCTCTCTCACTAGGAAAACACAACAAGCACTGAACTCCCTGTGGCAACCTCCAATACAAACTTAATTTTGGTTGTACAAATAACCGTGCACAACCCCTAGTACGACATCGGGTTTTGGATCAGGATTAGGATAAGTTAGAGGTTTTGTGTATAAAGTGGCCCATTGGTCGTCCTAGCATGTAAATTCGACGCGCAAGCGCTCGTGCGTCAGTAGCATCCACACGTTGAGTCAAAAGCGGGAAACGCACAAACAGATAAACAAATAAGAACAAATGAAATCAAAATGTATGGTTTTTTGTTCGTCCCTGTTAGCGTCTCCAGCCGTACATAGAACAGCCTTTCCTGCCAGGCCACAGGGCCCGGGGACTACATGGTGAGCCCGAGCCTTCCCTCTCCAGTCACAGTAAGAGGAGGCAGTGGGAGGCGGCTCCAGTTCTGGGAAACCGTCTGGGTCTAATTGCCTGACTGGCCTCACATGTCTCCACTTAGCCCCGAACGAAGGAGGAGACGGGAAAAGAGTCAAAAGACGCAGGGTCCCCAGCCGGCCCCGACCGATCGTCCAACTCGCCGACGAGGTGCCGCGCTTAACACCACTCGACGGCATGCCGGGCCGCTTTCCCCGCGGCACAAATTGAGTATCCCACACTTCAGACGGACGTCGAATTTCTCGGCCACTCCCCACACTCAACAGGGGCACAGGAACGAGTCCATGAAGTGTGTGGTATGGGGCTGGTATGTTGGCTTGCACTGACGGGAATACTTGGGAATGCTGACCTAACCCTATAGCACAGCCAGACATCAACGGGCCCGTGTTTAAAAATGGCCCTCTGAGAATAGTGTTGATTTAAGAGCCCCACACCTCTAATTATTTAAGACTTAAATTCACACTCTGAGTCTCTGTACACGTTTCCTGGCGTTAGTCTGCTCTGTTTCTCTGTATTCCTACCGTCTTGCCGTTCCGTGTGCGCCCTCCTGAGTTCAAACGTATTACATGCGTTTGTTTTCGCATGTGGTCCTTTGCTCTTTCTGAATCGGGTCAAAGAAGCATAAACAATGCTCGTAAGTGTCCATTTTCCGCGGTGTTGCAAGACACTGCATGCGAAACCGAGTGGTGAAAAACAGAGATTACAAAATGAAGAACTTTCTCGTTCCCTCGACCACAGACACGTCTCATACTGTCCTTTTCCTGGTCATACTGGCCTTTTACTGTACGCCGGTTGTTCTGTATTTTCTCACGGCATATATTCTGTGCGGAACACAAGAGGACCGGCTTTTTTTGGTGCTAGGGCACGTGGGAGTCCTATGAGACTCAACCCCTCTGAAACCTCCCTCTCTTTGGCCACATGTGCTACATTTCCCACTAGGGTCAAGGTGACTCTCTTTGTCAGGGAGTGCTTTCCTGCAAATTGATTATCATCCGCCTTTACAACGCTCATAAAGTCCAGTTGTTAAGAACAATTACGCAAAACACCGACCAGCCAGGTGTCTGCCGTGAAACACTTGTTTTCCTTGTTAAACCATTGTCTTCGTTTATCGGTCCTGTCTTATCTTTTCGCTCTCTTTGATCTCCTCAACCTACCGTAGTCATTCCTGAATACCAGAGAAAATAGGCAAGCGATAATTTCTTGTTTGTGTTCTCACCGTCGTGACTTCACCACTTTATTATTGGGGCAGCCCGGGCTAGAAGTGGATCACAAAACCCTAGATGACATACAGTTGCTTTCATGTGTTTTATTGGAAAATACAGCATTAATTCCACCAAAATGTAACCTTTAGAAAAAAGAAAAAAAAGAACATCTGGGAAGTACAGAAATTGTTTGCTGAGGCTTGAACAACAATTGGGTTGTTGTGTACAGTTAGATTGTTACATTATTATGGAGACTAGTTCCTGGTATGTAGATACAGTGTTATAGATACTATGTCCTGGGAGGTAGATACAGTATTATAGATACTATGTCCTGGGAGGTAGATACAGTATTATAGATACTATGTCCTGGGAGGTAGATACAGTATTATAGATACTATGTCCTGGGAGGTAGATACAGTATTATAGATACTATGTCCTGGGAGGTAGATACAGTATTATAGATACTATGTCCTGGTATGTAGATACAGTATTATAGATACTATGTCCTGGTATGTAGATACAGTATTATAGATACTATGTCCTGGGAGGTAGATACAGTATTATAGAGACTATGCCATAGGAGGTTGAATATCATGCAGAAGTAAAAAAAGATATAATTGTGACCCAATTAGAATAGATGAATCATGTCATACCCTATAGGTTCAGTCTTATCCGGTCAGGTAACCAGATCAGGATAATGCCCGTCCCCAGGGAAACATTCATCATCGCGCCACTATGGGACATGTGCCGCTACCTCTGTCCCGTAATGCCTCATGGCTTAGTCCTAGGATCACAACTGCATTCATTCACTGATGGTTCCAGCACCAGCCATTCCATTGAGTCACGTTATTGATTTGGTTTCCAGGCATCTCATTTAATTATACACATTAACTTCTAAATATTGATGTTTCCCAGCTGCAGCAGTGTAAAGCTATGAATGTTGGCTTATATCATAGTCTCAAGGACAATTGAGCCATTTGCAGCTATTGTAAAAGGTGTTACACAGTTCTCCAGTTACTGCCTGTTATTCATTCACATGCCAGGTAAAAAATTCTGTTAAAAAATATATGGCCCTTTCATGCCACATTTGGCTTCCCATGGATTCCATTGAACCATTCTAGTTCATAAGTTTGTGTTTGGCGTGGCAAGAATTGTTATAGTGTGGCGCCCTCTAGTGGGTCCGTAAAACATATAACTGCCTGAATTCTTTGTGGCTTGGATTCAACGAGGTGCTAGAAAATGACCATATGGACATTACAGTAATACTCTGGCAGGCTCTGGTGGTCAAACGATGTTCAACTGGCACTATACGGGGTTGGTTAGATTCTCACTGGGAATTTAAATTGTCATTATAATACAATTAGAGCAACATTTACAGTTGGGGAGAAGAAGTGTTTGATACACTGGCGAGTTTGCAGGTTTTCCCACTTACAAAGCATGTAGGAGTCTAATTTTTAACTTCAGAAAAGCCAAACTTAATATTTGGTGCAGAACCCTTTGTTTGAAATTACAGACATCATTTTGTTTCCTGTAGTTCTTGATGAGGGATGTTGGCCCACTGCTCCATACAGACCGTCTCCAGATCCTTCAGGTTTCAGGGCTGTCACTCGGTAACACTTACTTTTCTGCTCCCTCCAAAGATTGGGTTCAGGTCTGGAGACTGGCTAGGCCACTCCAGGACCTTGAGATGCTTCTTACGGAGCCACACCTTAGTTGCCCTGGCTGTATGTTCTGAGTCGTTGTCATGCTGGAAGACCCAACCACAACCCATCTTCAAAATGCTCTTACAGAAGGAAGGAGATTGTTGGTCAGGATCCGGCTATACGTGGCCCCATCCATCCTCCCCTCAATACGGTGCACTCAGCCTCTCCCCTTTGCAGAAAAGCAGCCCCAAAGAATGATGTTTCCACCATGAACTCAATCACTCAGTCAGCATTAACGGGGTATTCGTCTTTATTTCAGCCTTTGATTATATGGCAACGACAGAAACCTCAAATCAAACGTACCAATAAAAATGGCGCCTGCTAATAACAATGTCATCATACTGCTACATAAAAACTGAAAATGACATACAGTATATTAAAATGAAGACAGAAAAACCCACTATACAATTAAGTATATACAAACATGATAAATAACCAATGACCAAACACTGTCTAGATTTATGATTGTTTTAATTTTCAGTGGTCGGTTCTCTACTTAAACAGTGCTCTGAAAATGCTGCAAGGAGTAAAAACCAAAAAAAAACTGTCTCTGAGCTACAAAGCTATAAACGCAAAACTCTTGCCAAAAATAGCACATAAACAACTTATTTTTGTTTATTTAGAAAGTATTTGGCGAGAATTAGCTTCAATAAATGAGGGAACGCATGTTAACAAATAGCCAGGTAGATACTGACCACATAGAACAGATGGCTTTATTTGCTATAACTTGGAGGCATTTCTAATACCATGTACAACTCAGATTTGCAATTTGTAAATACCAACAAATCATAATGTACAAAAACATAAACGATCTCACGCCACTTCTCGAGTTGACATTGCGATTGCATTACGATATGTAGCCTGAACGTGACGTGGGAGAATGACTCCCCCCAGCTGCGGAGTACAGTGGTACATTCCCTGATGACAGCTGTGGTTTGTCTCAAATCCAATTCAACACACAATACTATTTTGTTGAAAGTCATGCAAGGAAAACTTTCAGGCTGTTCTCCAATGAGAGCGATGTTTCATAACTGGGATATCCCGAATGCATCCATAACAATGTCGTTGTGTGTCTAAACGGTATGCGGAAAGAAATGCATTATCGCATTACTGTAACGAGTACATAAAAAACGTCAGTCTACTTTAAATATTATGCGAGCGAACGGTACTCATTATATACTTTTTTGGAAAATAATTAATGAAGTGTTGGGTTAAAGACGGAATCTGGATTGTTCTAGCATTTCAAACTGGATTAATCGACAACATTTTAGAAAGCCCATTTTAAGGGTGGTCCATTTGGATTAAAAAAAGTTAGCCAACCAGCAGCAAAACAGCGGAGAATGACTGGGAGTACATTTATTCACTGTTCAATTCTCTTTTATGCATGTTACAGCTGGAGGGGGAAGACAAAGATCTATTAGAATGACAGAAGACAAGGAGTTCCCACACACATCAAATTCCTGTCAGCTGCAAAACTGAACTCGGGAATAACTGTTTGTGCGGCAGTCTGGTTCCACAAATGGATCTCAAAGTCCGATCTAAAGTGAGTCAAGGCCTGTCACACATCCTGCATCAGTGGCATGGTCATCGGGACACGTGCAATGGGAACTGTTGTGCAACAGGAAATGAAAATAGGCATATATTGGAAGCGAGGAGAATCTCCGGTCTTCCGTACGGTGCCTAATGAACACAACAATTGTGTTTTGGAGTGTGTTTGTACAACCAAGCTAGCACATCCAAACCGCTGTCGAACAACCAGCGTTTTCTTTAAGTTAAGGTTCGGGGGCAAAACATTCATTAGAGAATATTGTCACGTCGAATGCACGGAAAGAGCTATGAAATAACATCCCTTTTGTTCAGTTTCGATTGAATTGCAACGGCTATTATCTTCAATCGTTGCAAATGAACCCTTTCCGAATTGAGTGACAGTTGGAAGAGTCTACGTTGATCCTGACGGATCCAGGGCCAAGAAACAATCTCCTGAGAGGCAACTTTGACAAAAAAGACATAAAAAAACTATTTCTTCTCGTTTTTACAAAATCACAAGTCGGTTGGCAATTTCACCCGTCAGAAATCCTTCTCAAAAGCGTATTTAAAAAACGAACAAACAAAAGCACAAGATTCTGAGAGGAATATATACAGTATGAACCTGTAAAAACACACACAGCGTCGCCGACTGTATTAAAGCACGAGAAAAGCATCTTTCTTCTCTTCCGAAAAGCTAGTAGGGATATTTGGTTGGGATGACAACTCTGTCAGACCTGCTGAGTTTAGATAAGGTGTGTGAGTGTGTGACATCAGTGTGTGTGTGTGTGTGTGTGTGCGCGAGTACAGTCTGAGTGAGGCGTGGGTGTAAATATGAGTCACTGAGCAACGGACCCGTTCCTCCTCCAACACACACACACACAGAGGACAAGAGCTGAGCGAGAGATGGCAAACATTTAGCGACATGAGACAGGAGCCGTGAGAAGGGTGAGTGGGTGGATCGGGCCCTGGTTCTGAGGAAAACCCAGTGACCCAGTACGCTCCCAGTCCATTAGCCTGTAGGCTCCCAAAGCTAACGCCCATTCCAGAGAATCCCTGCGAGTCGGCTGCCACGGCACCACAGGCATCAAAAGCACGTCCCGATGCCCCAGCAGGGTCGGTCCAAACTCTCTCAAGTGCAACCGGCCGGGGGGGAGGGGCAGTGGGAGGGGGGTTTGGTTAGGGGGCGGAGTCCAAAGCAGCTCTAATGCCTCTTTATGGACGAGACCTTCTTCTTGCGTGTGGCCAGCATCTCGTAGAACGGATCCCTGCTAATGGCAGCTCTGTGTGGGGGAAGAAAAAAGAAAAACACTGGTGAGTTTAAACGTGGTCGTCCCTGTGAACGCCACAGCGACCGGGAACATAAACAGGTTGAGAGTAAACAGTGTTTCATTATGGTCCTCCGCGACGTGATCGGGTCTAACCACTTTGCTCATGTTGCCTCCGTGACCATTAGCTTTCAAACCCAGACGGCAGGTTTTTGCGTTGCCTGCTGTGAGCGGCCGCAGTTCAGTATCGACCCCTTCTAAATGGACTGGAATTAGGACTGGAATAAACCGAGTGTAAAGTAATTATAGACGCTAATTGTTTGTAAGCAGTGTGCTACTGACTTGATGCTGTTCATCCATTCGTCCTTCTCCTCTGTGGTGGGAGCGGAGATCCGGTAGAACGTGTGGTTCCCCTCCACCACCCGGCCGTCCGCCTCCGTCTTACACGCCTTGATGACCTGGTCTTTGTTCTCTGGGATGAAAAGCTCAAAGCAGTTCTGCATAGAGACAGGGAGAGAGAGAACCTCAATCGGACGCTGCGAAAGTCTGTCGTCGCCGGCCTCCTCCTCCTCTCGGAGAACGAACGAGGAGAAGATCATTGGCGCTTCCGACGGGCTTTGAGGAGGCGACAAGGTGGGAAGATATGAGGGGATCCTGTCAGAGCTGCTGGGTTTGTGTGTGTTGTGTGTGTTGAGTGAGTGTGTATTGCGTGAGTGTGTATTGCGTGAGTGTGTGTTGAGTGAGTGTGTGTTGCGTGAGTGTGTGTTGCGTGAGTGTGTGCTGCGTGAATGTGTGTGTGTGTTGCCTGTGTGTGTGTGTGTGTTGCGTTGCCTGTGTGTGTGTGTGTGTTGCCTGTGTGTGTGTGTTGCCTGTGTGTGTGTGTGTGTTGCGTTGCCTGTGTGTGTGTGTGTGTGTGTGTTGCCTGTGTGTGTGTGTTGCCTGTGTGTGTGTGTTGCCTGTGTGTGTGTGTGTGTTGCGTTGCCTGTGTGTGTGTGTTGCCTGTGTGTGTGTGTGTTGCGTTGCCTGTGTGTGTGTGTGTGTTGCCTGTGTGTGTGTGTGTGTGTGTTGCCTGTGTGTGTGTGTGTGTTGCCTGTGTGTGTGTGTGGCCTGTGTGTGTGTGTGTTGCCTGTGTGTGTGTGTGTTGCCTGTGTGTGTGTTGTCAATCAGAGGTACAGTGATGTGAACCCCTGAGGGGATCGTGTTGTGGTACGGCTCAGTGTCACCATCGGGGGGACAGAGGCTCACCTGAGACACTACTGAACTGCAATCTCTCACTGCTCTCCAGTGAGTAGCTATTTTATAGCTTATCCTACATAGGAGGCTTTAAACGTAGGAAACAATTGCAGACTTGAATAGTGGGGAATAGCGTGGGCTTCTAGCCATGACAACGGATCGCCGCGTGCGTCTCATTGTATAGGAGATAAAAGCGTGGTCTTATTTGGACTTATGACAGAGCTATCATCTCATACACATGCGTTACGCAGTTCCTCCAGTAGAGGGAGCTGTTGGTGCTTACAGGCTTCTTGTCCTCCACTTCCCGGATGCTGAGGTTCTCCAGGGGAATAATACCTCTGGGTTCTTTATCCTGTACAAAGACACAATGATGATGGTAAGCGTCTAATTAACATAAAAAACACAGCATATATGAATAATAGCAACAGTAATAATGACTGTAATAATAAGTAGAAAAGATAATTAGGAAATGAGGCGAGTGTAATATCACTGTAAATTACCAAGTTACTGACAACATGGAAAGTATTAACAGAAGTAGAACAAGGACTTAATAAACGTGGTGTTTTCTGGTAATATCGACAGGGACCACAAGTTTTGCTATTATTAGCCAATTCGAAAATTGTGAGAAATTTCCATTGCCATAAACGTGACCTGATTTCACTCAGTCCAAAACTATTTAGTCTTCCAAAACACCTTCCCTCATGTGTCTTGGGCACCAAGACAAATCACTTTCCTGGTAATATTGTTCTAGGACAACTGAGCTGCCAAAATTGACACAGCGCTGACAGAAGGTGGTTCTTGCTTTAATATAATGCCGTTATTAAATGCTAGCTAGCTAAATTAAGGAACAATGTGGACGGTTGCGTAGGCTATTAGCTGCTAGGTTTCTCTGTCACTCAAGCTAGACTAGAAGTAATGGACACGTGTTTGTGGAGTAGAAATGCTAGTCCTTATGGAACCTCGTCTCACAGGGTTTTGATTCACAAATAGATCAAAAGACAACAGGACCTATACTCAGGTCAGGTCTAAACAATATAGTCACTTCCTAAAAGTTAACGTTGAATGTTTTTTGTGGTGCCGGGTTCATATGCAGTGTGTGTGTGTGTGTGTGTGTGTGTGTGTGTGTGTGTGTGTGTGTGAGCACGACGTTAGTCTGTGCGTTAGTATGCATGGACGTCACCACACAAACTGCCCCTTGTGGACCTGTACGATGAACACGATTACACAGGAACCCAGGCTTCCGGGTCCGGTCAGGTACTCACAGTGGTGTACTCGAAGTAATACAGACAGTTGTCTGTGAGAATGAACCATCGTCTCTTCCAGGTTTTGACACGTCCCCCTGCGGAACAGATATCGCCACGTTAGCCCGGGTCAATGGCGAGAGGGACACGGGGGAATGAGCAACCGGACACAGAAATGCAGCGTAGCAGACAGGCGGACAGACGAACGCATGGGTAGGCAGACAGGCAGATGACGGCTCTAGAACTACGTCTCTACGTTCTCCATCAGACAGGGCACGCGGGCGTTCCCCAACACTGCGGCATTCCGACATTTCAATCATCTCGACGCCAGACCTTATTAAGTTCTGCCCGACCGTAGAGGGCTTGATGACAACGAGGTATTTCCTAATTTCCAGAGGTCAACTAAACTACGTTGGCTCTGATTTCTAACAGTACAGCGAAAAGCCCTCGGCTGCGTTGGCTTGACGACGCAGCAGTATCTCGTGTATGACATTATAATGTCTGTAACCTCTATTGGTCCCTCACCTCCAGCGGTAGCTATTCAGTGTAGCAAACTCAGGACAGGGGTTTAAAGAGCGGACAAAAGCTAAATAGCTGGGATGTGAAATAAATCACCAAGTCTCGTACTCCAGAAGGTAATGACGTCTTACTACGGAGAATGTGATACGAAGAGAACAAACTGTATATAACCTAGGCGCTGACTTTAAGCAACAACTGGAAATCATTTTCTTTTTCTTGACGTTGCTAATTTTACACTTGGACATAAATCAAGAATAATGTCCTTGGAAAGTCGAATAATTCCTTCTTTTGTTGCTTGCCCGGGCTAAATCCTTTGACTCTTTCACACTCTGCGGGGTCTTTCTTGTTAACAAGGCAGCTCAGTGATCTGTAACGGACTCATGACCTCTCTAATACACCCACTTCCTGTGGGGGTGAAACCTGATCAGAGCAGCAGATGGCAGCTAGCCGAGATGCCTTTATACAGCATCAGGGCAAAACGGTAGCTAGCATGGACTTATGGGACGGAAGTAAACTCCCAAGTCACAATACTTTATCATACTTTATCATTCACTGGAAGGTCCTGAGAGGGCTAGTTGTAAAAGACACTATGGAACATTTGCCGCTAACAAAACGGGAAGGAAGGCCACATTACCACGATTTCATGTATTCCCTAAAGAACATTTTCATTTCAAAGGATTTCATTTCCGGAAATGTTAAAAAAGGAAAACGTTCTATCCTCCGAACAGCGAGACGATAGTGAAACGTTATCAACGTGACGTGATCGCAAACTCAAAACATACACGTTGTTTTGGATTACGACTGATCGACATGTTCGCGAACACAGGTCTGGATGTTCTGCGCCTGGGCTACAGCGACGATGAGATGTTAGACGACCACCACCGATGTTAGAACGACACCACGCTAAGAGAACCCGTCCACCAGAGCAGAAGAGCAGTTATATGGATACCATCTAACGGAAGGGTCGACCTGCGTCGAAAAGACACGCACATTTCGCATATATCAGTACATTTACTGTATATGATATCTTATCATCCTACAGAGTTTATGATAGGATATTAAAGCACTATCTGCCCCAAAACACACATACTAGCACACTACAAAGACAAGTACTGGCATCTCCTGAACCCAGTTGTCTCTGGAAGTTTCCAGAGAAATCCCACGCTTTCTGCAGCATGTCACAGGTGAATGTCGGAACTGACACTTGACAGAGCGTGCATACAGTCATTTAGTGACAGATGGCAGAATCGCGACAGTTGATTGGCTTAGAGGAGATTGTCAATGATCGATGATTGGTTGATTGATCACTTCAGTGCCTGTCAGTCACTGAGAAAACGGGAGCAGTCTAGCAAAAACATCCCGGGCAAAGTGATTAGACAAGGACATTCTTTCTGGGCCGTGTCAGTGGACACGGGTGGTGGGTTGGGGGGGAGGGTGTGGAGGAGGAGGTGGAGGAGGAGCAGTAGTCTAGGCACAGGGAGGTCAGAACCGAGGGCTTCAGCCAGTTGAGATTAGTAAGGGACCTGGGTAGTGTTCAGTAAGGACAGCTAGCTCGTAGTTCAATTAAACTGATTTCAAAATGTAATCAAGAGTCTGATTAAAATTGACAAATCGGTTGTGACGAGATTTATATTTTCTCACCTGGCTAAGATTTGTCAATCACGAAGAGCCCATAGACGGCATCCAGACCCAGCACACCTCCTTCCCTTCTAACCACACACATCCACCGTTCTCCATTCTCCACACATGCCTACACCCACCACACCGCCAGTCCAGCGCCACACCTGGGTTTAAACAGTACCCGTTCTCATGCAGATTCTTGAGCATTGAATGGAGCCGGCCTGGGCAAATCCAATCAAGTGCTGCTGAAGAGCCCGTGAGAGAGCTGTTACCGTTTAAACCCAGGTTTGCGTCAGGCTAAAGCCAGACCAAAGCTAAACCAGGCTAGACTAGCTTAAGCAATACCATCACCCCTTTAGGTTCAGTACTAGCATGACAGAGAGAGTAAAGCTGGAGAGATTTGGAAAAGATGCAGTATTCCCTTTCCATCCCTTCAAAGAGCTTACATCAGCAGAAATTATTCCTGACAGGCAAAACTTCTAGGAAGTCCTATCGTGATTTTTTAAAACGCTGGCGGTTTTTAAATAGGTCGCCAGCAGTAGCTTGAGCCAAACTAGCTAACATTCGTCGAAAGAGGAATACTGCAGCTGGCCAAAACACAGAGATTGAAAAAGGTAAATCACCACAGCATAACCAAGAATATCAGACAGACAGTAATGACTAGTGGTCACAAAACAAAATGGCCGCCACATTGCTCCCCGAGCGGCCTAACCAGGCAAAGCGCCTAGCAACTGCCCCGCGACCAATACACAGAGAGACAGAGAAGCATGTGGACGAACCGAACAGCTCAATGGGAGACCAAACAAGACAAATAAAACTAGATTAAGTTGATGATGAAGGAACCACGCCACCCAACGACAACTAAAAATGAAATAAATTAAAAACATTAAAAGCATACAACGGGAAATAAATGAAGAACGGAAGCAATGGCCGACCACCGAAAGCACCGGAGAGCTGAAATAACGGACTAGTTTTGGTGAAGAGCAGGTGTACATACCTCCTGGGGAAAGACAACAGCCAAAATCATGGGAACAAACAAACAAATGAGGAAGAAAAAGAAAACAAAAATCAAAATTAAATAATAAGAAATCATAGCACCGTATCCAGGTCATGTGATTGGAGGTGTCACTTGATGCACTCCTTTACCAAGGCTGGCATTGAGAGAACAGGGATTCACACAGTTTGTTTACTGTATTCCTCGGCTGACATACATGTGTAGCAAAATAAACAGACAACTTGCAATAGTTCAAAAATCATTTCAGTTTTTTTTTCCTCAACTAATGTGGCATTTTACTCACCAGCATTGCAACACTATTTTAGACGTTATGTAATATATCATTACAATATGGCCATGGACAGCATTAAAGACACCCTGGAAATTAAACAAATAAATAAAAAATAAAATCTATTTGCAGCCATCAATGAACCTCTCTACAAGCAATTGGACCTACTCTTCAGCAGAAAATTGCCCAAATAATGTAATGTTTGAGAGGCTCCACCAACTGCTATTTCCAGCTCTTGGCATACATTTTTCAAAACTAGACTTGCCTCCAAAACAATGAAACGATATATGGAATTTGATTTTGATTGGTGTTTCTGATTATTACAAAGATTTGCAAGGATGTCTATTTATTAGTCTGCAAATGTAAAGAGTGTATATATTGTCCAATCAATCAAATAATTTGACCCCACATATTAATCAGTTTCACTGGAGTGTGATCACACACTTGTTCGGGTTACAGAATACGAGGGTTGACCTGATTGGGGTTTTGAACTCCACTTCCTGGTTGTGTTCATTACGCACTAAACAGAGATAAATTGGCCAAAACGCAATAGCAATCTCAAGTTCTAGACCAATCAGATACATCAAAATGTTTCCCGTAGCCTGGGTATAGAGACAGTGGCGTCGAACACACATGTTAAACAGTTTGTGCCTAATGAACATGTCCCAGATTAATGCGAGTTGATATGAATCACTGTGAATTAGCCCCAACAGAGACCACGTCCCACTGGAAGAGAGACAAGGTGAATGGGGAGATTCCGTTGGATCACAGTACACTGTTATGGTGACATTAGACGTGTCTGTTTGTGTGTGAGTCAATCAAGAGTAGTGACGGGTGTCTGCAAGTGTGTGTATGTTTGAATGTCTGTGTGTGTGTGTGTTTAAATATCTG